>JASAUF010000061.1:1227500-1827500 GCA_030180095.1 Magnolia changhungtana | reverse complement strand
GGACCTATATGATGTTTGTATTACATATAATCCGTTCATTAGGAAAATCCAGAATAGATGAAGGAAAAACACAAACATCATACTGATATAAAACTCATCTAGCCGCTCAAAGACCGATTAAATGGTGAAAATTCAATCACTACTGGTGTGGTCCACTTGAGTTCTTTATTTGTCTCTCATTTGTTAAAATACAATAAAATAATATGATGAAACGTATGGACGGAATGGATATAAAAAAAAAAAATTACGTGGGCCCTGCTTTGTAGCAGGCGATTCTGTTAATCGCGGGTTACACGTAAGTCTAAGTACCCCGATACGGCTGAAAGGAGAAAATGACCACTGTAGACAAACCCTTTTACCCAGCGGTTTCTATGAAAGAATACAAACCTTAGTTACCAATCTAGATTAGCACGTGCGGACAGCGACGTTGAGGACGAAACTACCCCTCCTTTTCGCTGCGAAGACGTGCGCTGACGCTCCTCGAACTGAGAGTTGTACGAACGGCTTAAAAGGATTGGGGTCGGTTGTCTGTGGGCCTCACCATGATGTATGCTATTCATCCATGCCGTCCATATATTTTTCCATATCATTTTATGGTATACGACCAAAAATGAGGTATATGCAAATCTCAAGTGTACCACGTTACAGGAAACAGTGTTGAATGAGCGTCCACCATTAAAAACTAATTCCCCATTGCCTTTCACAGTGTGGTCTACTTGATAGTTAGATCTATCTTATTTTTAGTCTCAAGCCTGAATATGAGCTCGCCAAATAGATGGACGGTTTGGATATAACACATACCTCATATTAGGACCCACAAAAAGTGGTAGAATTACAACAGCAAAAACAAAAAAAAAAAAAAAAAAACCAACGTCGATATATCGACTAACAGTCGATATATCGAAAATGGTCCAGAACTGTCCAGTGAGTTTTCCTAAAAAATCTCACAATTTTCGATATATCGACAGACAGTCGATATATCGAAAAAGGTGTTTTACCTTTAGCTACGGATTATAACCGTAGCCATAAGCTATAATCTGTCTTGCCATCTATAAAATTATTTATTTATTTATTTTTATTTTTATTTTTTACATGGAGAAATTTATTCTACTACAATTTTCTTTAATACATATTTATATAAATAGGTATATATAAGTATATAAAAAAATTTTCCTCTTTTTTTTCATTTATTTTTTAATCATTTAACAAGAATATCTTCTAAACCAAAATTAGTTACTGACGTACACATATGATTTTGGGGTAAGAAAGCTACTTTAGCCAACCAACCTAGTTATTTTCGAAGATTCCATCAGTCGATGGTTGAGCGAAGCAACGTAGAAATTGAGCGAGGCAACGTAGAAAACGAGCGAGGAACTACGATTTGAGCTAGGCAACCTAGGAATTGAGCGAGGAAGCTACAAATTGAGCGAGGCAACGTAAAAATTGAGCGAGGGAACCTAGAAATTGAGCGAGGGAAGGTAGAAATTGAGCGAGGCAAGCTCGAAATTGAGCGAGGGAAGGTAGAAATTGAGCGAGGGAAGCTCGAAATTGAGCGAGGCAAGCTCGAAATTGAGCGAGGGAAGGTAGAAATTGAGCGAGGAAGATCGAAATTGAGCGAGGAAGCTAGAAATTGAGCGAGGAAGCCGAAAATTGAGCGAGGAAGCCAAAAAATGAGCGAGGAAGGTAGAAATTGAGCGAGGAAGCTCGAAATTGAGCGAGGAAGGTAGAAATTGAGCGAGGAACCTAGAAATTGAGCGAGGGAACCTCGAAATTGAGCGAGGGAAGGTAGAAATTGAGCGAGGCAACCTAGAAATTGAGCGAGGGAAGCTCGAAATTGAGCGAGGGAAAGTAGAAATTGAGCGAGGGAAGGTAGAAATTGAGCGAGGCAACCTAGAAATTGAGCGAGGGAAAGTAGAAATTGAGCGAGGGAACCTAGAAATTGAGCGAGGAACCTAGAAATTGAGCGAGGCAAGCTCGAAATTGAGCGAGGAAGCGAAAAATGAGCGAGGGAACCTAGAAATTGAGCGAGGGAAGGTAGAAATTGAGCGAGGGAAGCTCAAAATTGAGGGAGGGAAGGTAGAAATTGAGCGAGGGAAGATCGAAATTGAGCGAGGCAAGCTCGAAATTGAGCGAGGGAAGGTAGAAATTGAGCGAGGGAAGATCGAAATTGAGCGAGGGAAGCTAGAAATTGAGCGAGGGAAGCCAGAAATTGAGCGAGGCAACCTAGAAATTGAGCGAGGGAAGCTAGAAATTGAGCGAGGGAAGCCAAAAAATGAGCGAGGGAAGGTAGAAATTGAGCGAGGGAAGGTAGAAATTGAGCGAGGGAAGCCAAAAAATGAGCGAGGGAACCTAGAAATTGAGCGAGGGAAGGTAGAAATTGAGCGAGGCAACCTAGAAATTGAGCGAGGGAAGGTAGAAATTGAGCGAGGGAACCTAGAAATTGAGCGAGGGAAGGTAGAAATTGAGCGAGGGAACCTAGAAATTGAGCGAGGGAAGCTAGAAATTGAGCGAGGCAACCTAGAAATTGAGCGAGGGAAGCTCGAAATTGAACGAGGGAAAGTAGAAATTGAGCGAGGGAAGGTAGAAATTGAGCGAGGCAACCTAGAAATTGAGCGAGGGAAGGTAGAAATTGAGCGAGGGAACCTAAAAATTGAGCGAGGGAAGGTAGAAATTGAGCGAGGCAAGCTCGAAATTGAGCGAGGGAAGGTAGAAATTGAGCGAGGAAAGCTCGAAATTGAGCGAGGGAAGGTAGAAATTGAGCGAGGGAACCTAGAAATTGAGCGAGGGAAGGTAGAAATTGAGCGAGGGAAAGTAGAAATTGAGCGAGGCAAGATCGAAATTGAGCGAGGGAAGCTAGAAATTGAGCGAGGCAACCTCGAAATTGAGCGAGGGAAGCTAGAAATTGAGCGAGGGAAGGTAGAAATTGAGCGAGGGAACCTAGAAATTGAGCGAGGGAAGGTAGAAATTGAGCGAGGGAACCTAGAAATTGAGCGAGGCAATGTAGAAATTGAGCGAGGCAAGCTCGAAATTGAGCGAGGGAAGCTAGAAATTGAGCGAGGCAACGTAGAAATTGAGCGAGGGAAGCTAGAAATTGAGCGAGGCAACATAGGAATTGAGCGAGGGAAGCTAGAAATTGAGCGAGGGAAGCCAGAAAATGAGCGAGGGAACCTAGAAATTGAGCGAGGGAAGCTAGAAATTGAGCGCGGGAAGCTAGAAATTGAGCGAGGCAACGTAGAAATTGAGGGAGGGAAGCTAGAAATTGAGCGAGGCAACGTAGGAATTGAGCGAGGGAAGCTAGAAATTGAGCGAGGGAAGCCAGAAAATGAGCGAGGAACCTATAAATTGAGCGAGGGAAGGTAGAAATTGAGCGAGGGAAGCTCGAAATTGAGCGAGGGAAGGTAGAAATTGAGCGAGGGAACCTGGAAATTGAGCGAGGGAAGGTAGAAATTGAGCGAGGCAACGTAGGAATTGAGCGAGGGAAGGTAGAAATTGAGCGAGGCAACGTAGAAATTGAGCGAGGGAAGCTAGAAATTGAGCGAGGGAACCTAGAAATTGAGCGAGGGAAGGTAGAAATTGAGCGAGGAAAGCTAGAAATTGAGCGAGGCAACCTAGAAATTGAGCGCGGGAAGCTAGAAATTGAGCGAGGCAACGTAGAAATTGAGCGAGGGAAGCTAGAAATTGAGCGAGGGAAGCTCGAAATTGAGCGAGGGAAGGTAGAAATTGAGCGAGGCAAGCTCGAAATTGAGCGAGGGAAGCTAGAAATTGAGCGAGGGAAGGTAGAAATTGAGCGAGGCAACGTAGGAATTGAGCGAGGGAAGGTAGAAATTGAGCGAGCCAACGTAGAAATTGAGCGAGGGAAGCTAGAAATTGAGCGAAGCTAAAAATGAGCGAGGAACCTAGAAATTGAGCGAGGAAGGTAGAAATTGAGCGAGGAAGCTAGAAATTGAGCGCGAGGCAACGTAGAAATTGAGCGAGGCAAGCTAGAATTGAGCGAGGAAGGTAGAAATTGAGCGAGGAAGCTCGAAATTGAGCGCGAGGAAGGTAGAAATTGAGCGAGGAAGCTCGAAATTGAGCGAGGAAGGTAGAAATTGAGCGAGGAAGCCAAAAAAATGAGCGAGGAACCTAGAAATTGAGCGAGGGAAGGTAGAAATTGAGCGAGGCAACCTAGAAATTGAGCGAGGGAAGGTAGAAATTGAGCGAGGGAACCTAGAAATTGAGCGAGGGAAGGTAGAAATTGAGCGAGGAATGTAGGAATTGAGCGAGGGAAGGTAGAAATTGAGCGCGGGAAGCTAGAAATTGAGCAGAAATTGAGCGCGGGAAGCCAGAAATTGAGCGAGGCAACGTAGAAATTGAGCGAGGGAAGCTAGAAATTGAGCGAGGCAACGTAGGAATTGAGCGAGGGAAGCTAGAAATTGAGCGAGGGAAGCCAGAAAATGAGCGAGGGAACCTAGAAATTGAGCGAGGGAAGGTAGAAATTGAGCGAGGGAAGCTAGAAATTGAGCGAGGGAACGTAGGAATTGAGCGAGGGAAGGTAGAAATTGAGCGAGGCAACGTAGAAATTGAGCGAGGGAAGCTAGAAATTGAGCGAGGGAAGCTAGAAATTGAGCGAGGCAAGCTCGAAATTGAGCGAGGGAAGCTAGAAATTGAGCGAGGCAACGTAGAAATTGAGCGAGGCAACGTAGGAATTGAGCGAGGGAAGGTAGAAATTGAGCGCGGGAAGCTAGAAATTGAGCGCGGGAAGCCAGAAATTGAGCGAGGGAAGGTAGAAATTGAGCGAGGCAACGTAGAAATTGAGCGAGGGAAGCTAGAAATTGAGCGAGGCAACGTAGGAATTGAGCGAGGGAAGCTAGAAATTGAGCGAGGGAAGCCAGAAAATGAGCGAAGGAACCTAGAAATTGAGCGAGGGAAGGTAGAAATTGAGCGAGGGAACCGAGAAATTGAGCGAGGGAAGGTAGAAATTGAGCGAGGGAACATTGGAATTGAGCGAGGAAGATAGAAATTGAGCGAGGCAACGTAGAAATTGAGCGAGGAAGCCGAAATTGAGCGAGGCAACGTAGAAATTGAGCGAGGAAGCCAGAAATTGAGCGAGGCAACGTAGGAATTGAGCGAGGAAGCCAGAAATTGAGCGAGGAAGCCGAAAAATGAGCGAGGAAGGTTGAAATGAAATTGCGAGGAAGCTAGAAATTGAGCGCGAAAGCTAGAAATTGAACGAGGAAGGTAGAAATTGAGCGAGGAAGCCGAAAATGAGCGAAGGAACCTAGAAATTGAGCGAGGGAAGGTAGAAATGAGCGAGGAACCGAGAAATTGAGCGAGGGAAGGTAGAAATTGAGCGAGGGAACATTGGAATTGAGCGAGGGAAGCTAGAAATTGAGCGAGGGAAGGTAGAAATTGAGCGAGGCAACGTAGAAATTGAGCGAGGGAAGCTAGAAATTGAGCGAGGGAAGCTCGAAATTGAGCGAGGGAAGGTAGAAATTGAGCGAGGCAACCTAGAAATTGAGCGAGGGAAGCTCGAAATTGAGCGAGGGAAGCTCGAAATTGAGCGAGGGAAGGTAGAAATTGAGCGAGGGAAGCTAGAAATTGAGCGAGGCGACGTAGAAATTGAGCGAGGCAACGTAGGAATTGAGCGAGGGAAGCTAGTAATTGAGCGAGGTAACGTAGAAATTCGCCGAACGGTAAAACCGACCGAAATCGACCGCTGATTTTGGGCCCGCACGCACCCATGATCACGCGAAACAATCCCGATCACTTCTAGGCCGTCAGTCGACGGGTTTGAGTCGTTCCTTAGAGACGAATGTTCTTAGGTTGTGGGTCAATCACAACATCAAAGCCTAAAACCCCTTTTTACTCAATTTCTTCAAAATCTCTCCTTGCACCACTTCATTCTTTAAATTTTTTTTCATCCTTTCATACCAGATATAAATTCTAATGTATAAATGATGAAGAATAATACTTAAATAAAAAGTTACTATAAATAGTAAATATATGTATAAATTGGACTTTTGACCATTCAAACTTTGGAATCTGACCAAGTAAATAGGTTAATTGGATAGATCAGCTCCTCCTACCCCAAAATCATATGCCACACATCATATAAACTCATTCCAGTTTGCAATTTGACACCGAAAATATCTCAAATGGAGTTAGGGGCCATACTATGCGATCCGGGGGACCCAGGACAGACCCGGGGTACCATTGGCCCCTTGGGAGGGTGGAGAACACCCCCAACTGCGGTGGTGCGGCACCGGACAAGTTGGACCGCGGTGGAACCACGGTTACCGCGGTGGACCGCGGCCCAGCGGGCCCGGCGGGCCGCAGGTCATTGGCTGGCCCGTTTTCGGCCACAATTTTTCTGCAAATTTGGTCCGACTTTGAAAAGTCATAACTCCATCGTTATAACTCCGAATTAGGTGATTCAAAAGCCATATTTAATCTTGACAAGTCTAGTTTCATATAAAAATAAGTAAAAAATATAATAAATTATTTAATATAGTTAAACATGGGTCATTGTGTCAACTGTCCAAAAATTATTAGTTTGGACATCTGCTGCTTCTTGAATTTTTAGAATTTTTCTACAAGACGAAATCTAATGAAATTTGGTGGAGATGAAGTATACTTGATGATGAACTACTAGAAAAATAATTAAAATAGTAGACTAACTAAAAATACCAGAAAAGGCGTAGAACTTCCATAGGTCGTGTGGTGCCCACCAAATTTTGGGGGCCCACATTTCACGTCCGTTTGCCCCTCTCTCTCAACTACACCTCCAAGCTCTCTGTTTCTCGAAAAATTATTATTTTTACTCTCAAATCTTTCTCCCAATCACTCAATCCCTTTATACACAAACCCATCCATTTTCTTCCTTCCTTCTTCATTCCCCTGCCTTTTTGGCCCTTACAATCCACGATGAGACTCCAATCCGTGGAGAACCAAAAACTTCGGTAATCATGCTCATCATGCATCGCACGACTAATTGTCATGGATAATTGAAAATGACTGAATGAGTATAGAATTCTCATTCGTGCTCGCCATGACTAATTGTCATGGATAATTGGTTGTTGTATTGGAATACCCCTTTGACGAAAGGATTTACCTAAATTACGCCACGGCCAATACACACTATATATGCTAAAATGTGTGGCCCAAGTGTTTGTGGAAATGACCGAATGAATATGGAACTTGGTTTCTGCTGCCATGACTATCCGTCATGGGTGTATGCGTGTTATGAGGAACGACTCAAACCCGTCGACTGACGGCCTAGAAGTGATCGGGATTATTTCGCGTGATCATGGGTGCGTGCAGGCCCAAAATCAGGCGGTCGATTTCGGTCGGTTTTTGCCGTTCGGCGAATTTAGAAAATCCTAAGTCAGTTTCTACGTTTCGTCGCTCCCTCCTAAGTTAACTTTGTCAAATTTCTAAAGGATTTAATCCTAAGTGATTTTCGTCTGAGGTGGAACTTAGTCCATTAGTGTTTGTGTATAAAGTGATCCAAGTTATACTACTCAGCTAGTTTAAGATAGTGTCTAGGGTGAAAATACTTTGAAAAATTGAAAGCACAAGGTAGTGAAGGGTGGGATTTGTGAAGAAAATGGTTTAAGGAGCGATTTGAGGCTTTAATTGAGCGTTTAAGAAGTTAATCTTGTGTTAGGATTGATCCATTGCCTAAGGACGTCTAATCTCAGGTTGACAAAAATCAGGGCGTTACGATTGCCTTTGAATTTCTAAGTTTTGTCAAATTCTAGCTTCCCTCGCTAAATTTCTAACTTACCTCGCTCAATTCTAGTTACCTCGCTCAATTTCTCGGTTTCCTCATTGAATTTTTACCTTCCTCGCTCGATTTCTAGCTTCCTCGCTCAATTTCTACGTTGCCTCGCTCAATTTCTACGTTACCTCGCTCAATTCCTAAATTTCTTCCTCGCTCAATTTCTACCTTCCTCGCTCGATTTCGAGCTTCCTCGCTCGATTTCTCAGGTTCCTCCTCTCAATTTCTACCTTCCTCGCTCAATTTCGAGCTTCCTCGCTCAATTTCTGGGTTCCTCGCTCAATTTCGAGCTTCCTCGCTCAATTTCTACATTCCTCGCTCAATTTCCACCTTCCTCGCTCATTCCTACGTTCCTCGCTCATTTCGAAGCTTGCCTCGCTTTCGCCATTTCTACCTTCCTCGCTCATTTCTAGGTTGCCTCGCTCGATTTCGCTTCCTCGCTCAATTTCTGCTTCCTCGCTCATTCCTACGTTTGCCTCGCTCGATTTCTGGCTTCCCTCGCTCATTTATAGCTTCCTCGCTCAATTCTACGTTGCCTCGCTCAATTTCTACCTTCCTCGCTCAATTTCGACTTCCTCGCTCAATTTCTAGCTTCCCGCTCAATTTCTAGCTTCCTCGCTCATTTTCTCGTTACCTCGCTCGATTACTGGCTTTTCCTCGCTTCAATTCTCGTTGCCTCGCTTTCGATTTCTGCTTCCTCGCTCATTTCTACGTTGCCTCTCTCTCAATTTCTACCTTCCTCGCTCGATTTCTACGCTTCCTCGCTCAATTTCTAGCTTCCGCTCGCTCAATTTCTACGATTTCTTTCGCTTCCCTCGCTCAATTTCTTCCCTGCTTCCCTCGCTCAATTTCTCGTTACCAAACTCATTTCTAGCTTCCCTCGCTCAATTCTACGTTGCCTCGCTCGATTTCTAGCTTCCTCGCTCGATTTTCGAGCTTCCTCGCTCAATTTCTGCTTCCTCGTTCAATTTCTGGGTTGCTTCGCTCAATTTCTACCTTCCTCGCTCATTTCTGCCTTCCTCGCTCAATTTCTGCCTCCTCCTCGATTTCTACCTTCCTCGCTCAATTTCTACCTTCCTCATTTCTCTCTGGGTTCCTCGCTCATTTCGACCTTCCTCGCTCAATTTCTAGGTTGCCGCCTTTCTACTTCAATTTCTACCTTCCTCGCTCAATTTCTAAGTTCCCTCGCTCAATTTCTGGTTCCTCGCTCAATTTCTAGGTTCCCTCGCTCAATTTCTGGCTTCCCTCGCTCAATTTCTAGCTTCCCTCGCTCAATTCCTACGTTGCTTCGCTCAATTTCTAGCTTCCCTCGCTAATTTTCTAGCTTCCCTCGCTCTATTTCAAGCTTGCCTCGCTCAATTTCTACCTTCCCTCGCTCAATTTCTAGGTTCCCTCGCTCAATTTCTGCTTCCTCGCTCTCAATTCTCTTGTTGCCTCGCTCATTTCTAGCTTCTCTCGCTTCATTTTCTGGCTTCCTCGCTCAATTTCTAGCTTGCTTGCCTTCTCGATTTCTACCTTCCTCGCTCAATTTCTGGGTTCCTCGCTCAATTTCTACCTTCCTCGCTCAATTTCGAGCTTCCTCGCTCATTTCAATTTCAGCTTCCTCGCTCAATTTCGAGCTTGCCTCGCTCATTTCTACCTTCCTCGCTCATTTTCTGTTCCTCGCTCAATTTCGAGAGCTTCCTCGCTCAATTTCTGGTTCCTCGCTCAATTTCTACGGCTTCCCTCGCTCAATTCCTACGTTGCCTGCTCGAACTCCTGGGTTCCTCGCTCAATTTCGAGCTTCCTCGCTCGATTTCTAGGCTTCCTCGCTCAATTTCTACGTTGCCTCGCTCGATTTCTAGCTTCCTCGCTCAATTTCGGTGCTTGCCTCGCTCATTTCTGGCTTCCTCGCTCTCTTCCTCGCTCAATTTCTACGGTTCCTCGCTCAATTTCTACCTTCCTCGCTCGATTTCGAGCTTCCTCGCTCATTTCTACCTTCCTCGCTCAATTTCGAGCTTCCTCGCTCGAATTTCTACGGTTCCTCGCTCATTTTCTCGCTTCCTCACTCAATTTCTAGGTTCCTCGCTCAATTCCTACGTTGCCTCGCTCAATTTCTACTTCCTCGCTCAATTTCGAGCTTCCTTGCCTCGCTCAATTTCTACCTTCCTCGCTCAATTTCTGGGTTCCTCGCTTTCAATTTCTACCTTCCTCGCTCAATTTCTGGGTTCCTCGCTCAATTTCTACGGCTTCCTCGCTCAATTTCTAGCTTCCTCGCTCATTTCTACGTTGCCTCGCTCAATTTCGAGCTTCCTCGCTCAATTTCTACTTTCCTCGCTCAATTTCTGCTTCCCATCGCTCATTTCTAGCTTCCTCGCTCAATTCCTACGTTGCCTCGCTCACTTCTAGCTTCCTCGCTCATTTTCTACTTCCTCGCTCAATTTCTAGCTTGCCTCGCTCAATTTCTACCTTCCCTCGCTCAATTTTCTGGGTTCCCAATCGATTTCTACCTTCCTCGCTCGATTTCGAGCTTCCCTCGCTCATTTCTACCTTCCCTCGCTCATTTCTAGGTTCCTCGCTCATTTTTCGGCTTCCTCGCTTTCGGTTCTAGCTTCCTCGCTCAATTTCTACGTTGCCTCGCTCAATTTCTACTTCCTCGCTCAATTTCTAGTTCCTCGCTCAATTTCTGCTTCCTCGCTCAATTTCTAGCTTCCTCGCTCAATTTCTCAGGTTCCTCGCTCAATTTCTACCTTCCTCGCTCAATTTCTACCTTCCCTCGCTCGATTTCTACCTTCCTCGCTCAATTTCTGCTTCCTCGCTCAATTTCTACCTTCCTCGCTCATTTCTACCTTCCTCGCTCAATTTCTTCACCTTCCTCGCTCAATTTCTAGCTTCCCTCGCTCAATTTCGCTTCCTCGCTCAATTTCTACCTTCCTCGCTCAATTTCTGCTTCCTCGCTCAATTTCTAGGGTTCCTCGCTCAATTTCTACCTTCCTCGCTCAATTTCTACGTTGCCTCGCCTCGATTTCTAGCTTCCTCGCTCATTTCGAGGTTGCCTCGCTCATTTCTACCTTCCTCGCTCAATTTCTAGGGTTCCTCTGCTTTCGATTTCTGAGCTTCCTCGCTCAATTTCTACCTTCCCTCGCTCGATTTCTGGGTTGCCTCGCTCAATTTCTACCTTCCTGCGCTCATTTCTAGGCTTGCCTCGCTCATTTCTAGGTTCCCTCGCTCAATTTCTAGGTTCCTCGCTCAATTTCTACCTTCCTCGCTCATTTTTGGGTTGCCTCATTCGATTTCTACCTTCCCTCGCTCAATTTCGAGCTTCCCTCGCTCAATTTCTACCTTCCCTCGCTCATTTCGGCTTCCTCGCTCAATTTCTACACCTTCCTCTCGCTCATTTCGAGGGCTTCCTCGCTCAATTTCTAGGCTTCCTCGCTCATTTCTGGGTTGCCTCGCTCGATTTCTACCTTCCTCGCTTTCAATTTCTACGTTCCTTCGCTCTCGATTTCTACCTCCCTCGCTCAATTTCTACCTTCCTCGCTCAATTTCTACCCTTCCTCGCTTCAACTCCTAGGTTCCTCGCTCAATTTCGACCTTCCTCGCTCGATTTCTAGGTTGCCTCGCTCGATTTCTACCTTCCTCGCTCAATTTCTAAGTTCCTCGCTCAATTTCTGGGTTCCTCGCTCAATTTCTAGGTTCCTCGCTCACTTTCTAAGCTTCCCTCGCTCGATTTCTTTCCTCGCTCGATTCCTACGTTTTCTTCGCTCGCTCATTTTCTAGCTTCCTCGCTAATTTTCTAGCTTCCTCGCTCAATTTCTACAGGTTGCTCGCTCGATTTCTACCTTCCTCGCTCATTTCTGCTTCCTCGCTCATTCTACGTTGCCTCGCTCAATTTCTAGCTTCTCTCGCTCATTTTCTAGCTTCCTCGCTCAATTTCTAGAGCTTGCCTCGCTCAATTTCTACCTTCCTCGCTCAATTTCTGGTTCCTCGCTCGATTTCTGCCTTCCTCGCTCGATTTCGAGCTTCCTCGCTCAATTTCTGGCTTCCTCGCTCAATTTCTAGCTTGCCTCGCTCATTTCTACCTTCCTCGCTCATTTTCTACGTTCCTCGCTCAATTTCTGGGTTCCTCGCTCGATTTCTGCTTCCTCGCTCATTTCTACGTTGCCTCGCTCAATTCTGGGTTCCTCGCTCAATTCCTCGATTTCCTCACTTTTTCTACTTCCTCGCTCAATTTCTACGCTTCCCTCGCTCATTTCTAGGTTCCTCGCTCATTTTCTACTTCCTCGCTCATTTCTGCTTCCTCGCTCGATTTCTGCGTTGCCTACTCAATTTCTGGCTTCCTCGCTCGATTTCTACGTTGGCCTTCCTCGCTCATTTCTGGCTTCCTCGCTCGATTTCACTTCCCTTTCTCAATTTCTACCTTCCTCTCGATTTCTGCTTCCTCGCTCATTTCTAGGTTCCTCGCTCAATTTCTACGCTTCCTCATTTCATTTCTAGCTTCCTCGCTCGATTTCTACGCTTCCTCGCTCAATTTCTACTTCTCGCTCAATTTCTGGTTCCTCGCTCAATTTCTCTTGCTTCCTCGCTCAATTTCTAGCTTCCTCGCTCAATTTCTACCTTCCTCGCTCAATTTCTAGGTTCCTCGCTCATTTTCTAAGCTTCCTCGCTTTGCTTCAATTTCTAGCTTCCTCGCTCAATTTCGAGCTTGCCTCGCTCAATTTCTACCTTCCTCGCTCGATTTTTGGGTTCCTCGCTCATTTTCTACCTTCCTCGCTCGATTTCTAGGGTTCCTCGCTTTTTCTTTCCTCGCTCAATTTCTACCTTCCTCGCTCAATTTACGGCTTCCTCGCTCAATTTCTGGGTTCCTCGCTCATTTCTAGCTTCCTCGCTCAATTTCTGCTTCCTCGCTCAATTTCTTCCTTCCTCGCTCAATTTCTGGCTTCCTCGCTCAATTTCTCGTTGCCTCGCTCAATTTCTACGCTTCCTCGCTCATTTCTAGCTTCCTCGCTCAATTTACTTCCTCGCTCGATTTCTAGCTTCCTCGCTCAATTTTTACCTTGCTTTTCTCACTTCCTCGCTCATTTTACGGGCTTCCTCGCTTCATTTCTAGCCTTCCTCGCTCAATTTCTAATTCCTCGCTTCAATTTCTGCGTTCCTCGCTCAATTTCTAGCTTCCTCGCTCAATTTCTACCTTCCTCGCTCATTTCGAAGCTTCCTCGCTCATTTCTACCTTCCCTCGCTCAATTTCTGGCTTCCTCGCTCATTTTCTGGTTCCTCGCTCATTTCTGCTTCCTGCTTTCGATTTCTGACTTCCTCGCTCGATTTCTTGCTTCCTCGCTCATTTCTCTTCCTCGCTCATTTCTACTGGTTCCTCGCTCAATTTCTAGCTTCCTCGCTCATTCTTTCTACCTTCCTCGCTCAATTTCTAGCTTCCTCGCTCATTTTCTACTTCCTCGATTTCTACCTTCCTCGCTCAATTTCTGCCTTCCTCGCTTTTTGCGCTCAATTTCTAGCTTCCTCGCTCAATTTCTGGTTCCTCGCTCAATTTCTACCTTCCTCGCTCAATTTCTCGTTCCTTCCTCAATTTCTACTTCCTTACACTCAATTTCTGAGCTTCCTCGCTCAATTTCTACGCTTCATGCTCGATTTCTACCTTCCTCGCTCAATTTCTACTTCCTCGCTCATTTCTGCCTTCCTCAATCAATTTAGGTTGCCTCCTACTCAATTTCTAGCTTCCTCCTCAATTTCTACCTTCCCTCGCTCAATTTCTGGTTCCTCGCTCATTTACCTTCCTCTTTCTCACTCGCTTTCTACGTTGCCTCGCTCATTTCTTCTGGCTTCCTCGCTCGATTTCTACGGTTGCCTCGCTCAATTTCTACCTTCCTCGCTCAATTTCTGGTTCCTCGCTCATTTCGAGCTTCCTCGCTCAATTTCTACCTTCCTCGCTCAATTTCTTTCGGGTTCCTCGCTCATTTCTACCTTCCTCGCTCAATTTCTAGCTTCCTCGCTCGATTTCGAGGTTGCCTCGCTCGATTTCTAGGTTCCTCGCTCATTTCTAGTTCCTCGCTCAATTTCTACCTTCCTCGCTCGAATTTTTGGTTGCCTCGCTCATTTCTACCTTCCTCGCTCAATTTCGAGCTTCGCTCATTGAATTTCTACCTTCCTGCGCTCAATTTTGGGTTCCTCGCTCAATTTCGGCTTTCCTCGCTCAATTTCTACCTTCCTCGCTCAATTTCTGAGCTTCCTCGCTCAATTTCTAAACTCAATTTCCTCACTCCTCAATTTCAGGTTGCCTCGCTCGATTTCTACCTTCACTTTCTCATTTCTGGCTTCTCGCTCAATTCCTCGTTGTCTCGCTCATTTCTACTTCGCTTTTCTACGCTCGCTTTTCTACGTTGCCTCGCTCGATTTGTAGCTTCCTCGCTCGATTCTGGGTTGCTGGCTCAAATCGTAGGTTCCTCGCTCGTTTTCTACGTTGCCTCGCTCGATTTATACGTTGCCTCGCTCAACCATCGACTGATGGAATCTTGGAAAATAACTAGGTTGGTTGGCTAAAGTAGCTTCTCTTACCCCAAAATCATATGTGATGCGTCAAGTAACTAATTTTGGTTTAGAAGATATTCTTCTTAAATGATTAAAAAATAAATGAAAAAAAAGAGGAAAAAATTTTTATATACTTATATATACCTATTTATATAAATATGTATTAAAGAAAATTGTAGGTAGAATAAATTTCTCCATGTAAAAAATAAAAATAAAAATAAATAAATAAAAAATTTCATAGATCGACAGACTATATTATGGCTACTATTATAATCCGTAGCTAAAGGTAAAACACCTTTTTCGATATATCGACAGACAGTCGATATATCGAAAATTGTAAGATTTTTGAGGAAAACTCGCTGGACTGTTTTGGACCATTTTCGATATATCGACTGTTAGTCGATATATCGACGTTGGTTGTTTTTTTTTTTTTTTTTTTTTTTTTTTTTTTTTGCTGTTGTAATTTCACCACTTTTTGTGGGTCCTATTTTGAGGTCTGTGTTATATCCAAACCGTCCATCTATTTGGTGAGCTCATATTCAGGCTTGAGACAAAAAATAAGATAGATCTAACTATCAAGTAGACCACACTGTAAAAGGCAATGGGGAATTGAACGTCTACCATTGAAACCCTTTTAGGGGTTATAGAAGTTTTAGATCATTATGAAATTTGTTTTTCTTCTTCATCCAGGTCTTTGTGACCTATGAATGAACTTAGACGGGGAGGATTTCTCACGAACATCACAGTGGGCCCCAAAAAGTTTTTAATGGTGGACGCTCATTCAACACTGTTTCCTGTAATGTGGTACACTTGAGATTTGCATATACCTCATTTTTGGTCGTATACCATAAAATGATATGGAAAAATATATGGACGGCATGGATGAATAGTATACATCATGGTGGGGCCCACAGACCACCGACCCCAATCTTTTAAGCCGTTCGTACAACTCTCAGTTCGAGGAGCGTCAGAGCACGTCTTCGCAGCGAAAAGGAGGGGTAGTTTCGTCCTCAACGTCGCTGTCCGCACGTGATAATCTAGATTGGTAACTAAGGTTTGTATTCTTTCATAGAAACCGCTGGGTAAAAGGGTTTGTCTACAGTGGTCATTTTCTCCGGCTGAAAGCGGTTTTTCTAGAAAATATTTAAAAAAAATAAAAAATGGACACGTATATATACAGCACCGGAAGAAAGAAACGAAAGAGAGCGGCGTTGAGATATCAAAAGCGCTGGAAGCTTCGAATCTCCTCTCCAGAGACAGGGAGAGAGAATCCAACGCTCCTCAACAGCCCACTCCTCGAACCCTAGAAAAAACGCTAACCTGAAAAGGACGTCCTATAATTAGAAAAATCTTCTCCCTTTTCCCTCTCTCTCTCTAACCTTTCCTCTTTTAGAGCCTGTGATCTTCGTTCTTGAAGGATTTCTGCCGCAGATCCCGCTCCGGAATCGATGTTCCAGCTCTCGGATTTTCTTTTCTGAGAGGTATCTTTCGCATTCTCGTCGTTTCTGCTCGAAATTTAGCTCTGGATCTCTTTTTGGCAGAGATTCCTCGCGTTTTGACATCTTTAAATGTGGATCTGAACCGGTTTGGAGCATTTTCTGACGAATTTCTGCTTTTAGCTTTGGAACCGGCGATTCCGCTCTCAGAATTTTGTTTTTGAGATGTTTCTTTCAAATAATTGTCTTTTCTGATCGGATTTTAGCCCAGAATCCCTTTTCTGTGGAGATTCTGTAACTTTTGAGATCTAATTTGCGGGTTTCAGCTCCTGAATCGGGGTTTCTGCTCTCCGGTTCGGGTTTTGTGAAACGTTTCTTCTGGTTTGCTCGTTTTTAAAGGAGATTCTTTCGATTTGAGAACTTAAATGCGGATCTGCAGTTGCTTTTTTTTTTTTTTTCCTTCTCGGTTTTGAGAGGATTCAAATGCCGAGATTTCAATGGATTTTGCGGGATTTTGGGAAATTTTAATGCAGTTCCTGTTTCTGGAAAGATAATGTCTAGAAATGGTTTAAGAAAGCGTGGGTTTGGAGGATTTTGTGTTCGGAAATTGCTGATTTCCACACTTGAATTAGGGTATTTTTTTCTCTGTTTCTGCTTGGAATTTAGCTTCAGATCTTCTTTGATGGAATATTTTTCATTTTTCGATCTTGTTTTAGGGTGGGATATATGAATCTTTTCTGTTTTATTTGTTTCGACGATAAAAAAAAAAGAAAATAGAATTAGCAAAATTTATAATGTGATTTCCAAGTTTAAGAAAATGTAGCGAGGATTTGAGTAGTGTTTTAAATTTTCACTGCATTTGAATGATTTACTACTGCTGTATTGTAGGTTTAGCTCCAATATCTGGTTGCAGGAATTAGCCTTTTGGGATGCTTGTTGATGTCGTGATACTTATTTACTTCTGCTTGAAATTTGGCTTTGAATTCGCCCAATGGATATGCTCTTTCTTTTTCTACTTTTTTTTGAGATAATGTTTTTGCATAAGGACACATTGATTAAAAAAGGAAACGCACAGCTGAACCATTTTTATGCATTCACTGCCAAGAATCATCCAATCTTATAAGAGTTAGTGAGAGTTAACAACTACAATGCCTTCTGTATATGGTTATTTAATGGTGAGCTGATCTGAGTTATCATTTGAGAAATGCAGTTTCGGGGTTGGACGTTCACAATATTTGCTGGATCATGAAATTTTTGACGGTATGTTTGATTCCTTTGGCTATTGTTTGAATCTTTTGCTGGATTGGAAGATGTAGGTTTGGATCTGTGGAAATTTTTTTTTTTTTTTTTTTTTTTTTTTTTTGTTTGTTTGTTTCCTTTTTCTTTTTAAAATTTTCTTGGAACCCCTGGTTTGATAGAAAATAAAAACACAATTTTCAGAAGAAAAGAACTGATGAAAGAAAAGAAGTGTGATGTTTCTTCTGGATGACCTGCTTTTGTTAAAGGGTACAAAAAGACGTGTGGATTTTGGCATTTTATTTTGTTTTCGTTTTTGTTTTTTTCTTCTTCGTTTCTTTATTTTCTTTTTCTTTTTCTTTGGTTTTTTTAGTCATTCAACAGCTGTGTTGATTTTATTATTATTATATTAACATTTGAACATTTGTTTGGTTGCTTCTATTGTTTTTTTTTTTTTTCCTTCCAGCGTAGATTGGTGTGGGTTTTCATGAGCTTGGAGTGGGTTTCAGTTTGTCTTCCAGAGCGTGATACCTGATAAATTTCTATTGCATTGCCAGGAAATGTCAGGTAAGTCTTATGGGATTATCATTGTGTTACCATTCAGTTGAATTGAGGATGTAAAGGACAGGCTGGCTCTTATATCTTTATCGTATAGATTTTGCCCTTGCTAAGTGAAACACCATAAACGGTTATAGGGATGATAGAAATGTCACAGGAATGGTATTTGTCGGCTTTGTAATTTGCAATATTTCATCATGCGTATTTTTGCTATATAAAAGATAAAAGGTTCAGTGTTTTCCCCCCTCCCTTCACTTATTGGCCTTAGTACAGCATAGTCTCATTTTAATTTGTGAACTTTTTGAAGGTCCAGAAGGAGTGGTTACTCAGGATGAAAGAAGAGAAAGGAGATCAGATGTTGAGAACTCAGAAGACGAGAGACGACGAACCAAAATTGGAACTCTGAAGAAGAAAGCGTTAAATGCTTCAAACAAGTTCACACATTCTCTAAAGAAACGAGGTAAAAGGAAAATTGATTATAGGATACCTTCAGTTTCAATTGAGGACATTCGAGATGCAGAAGAGGAGCGTGCAGTCAATGCTTTTCGTCAAGAGCTCCTTGCGAAGGATTTGTTACCAGTTCGGCATGATGACTATCACACATTGTTGCGGTCAGTTACTTTTTTTTTTTATTTTTATTTTTAATCTATAATTTTTTTGCAAACAAAATATCCTTAATACAGTAGATGGATCTTCTGTTTGACTTGCATGAGCCTTCATATGGACTAAGTTGGATATCCTTAATACAGTAGATGGATCTTCTGTTTGACTTGCATGAGCCTTCATATGGACTAAGTTGGCTAGTTTTGTCACCTGCTCCTAGTGGCATCTTGGTTTGCTCAGACACAAACATCTTGGATTGATGTGTTGTTGTTTAAATTTTACAATGGTGGGGCATGAGGTGGTAATGATGGTTGAATTTCTAAGATTCATAGTTCTGTTATAATTGAGTTTTCCCTGTCCTTTGAAAGTGAGGTTGCAGTTCATTTTCCTTCCCCATCTTTTTTTTTTTTTTTTTGGCTTCCATGGTTTGTATCTCCAATCCTTGAGCAGCATTCCCCTTTTATTGGTGCAGATTCTTGAAAGCTAGGAAATTTGACATTGGCAAAGCAATCCACATGTGGATAGAAATGCTTCAATGGAGAAAAGAATACGAGACAGATACCATATTAGAGGTTAGTTTGCCATCCTCTGTGTGTGTGTTGACCTTCGTGGGCCCCACCGTGATGTGTGTCGGACATCCACAACATGCGTTTGGTGGGTTCCCTCTAGGATATGGGATGTCCCAAAAATTAGCCATATTCAGAACTCAAGTGGGCCACACCTGAAACCATTTATATATGTATATGGGTTTCGTTATCCCTGCCTTCATGGGTATGTTAGCAACATCCCAGAACCTTTCAAATGGTACCTGGGATGCCCAATTGTCGATTTGAACTGTTCATTCTTTCATAAAAATAGGGGCAAGCCATGGTGCAAAAATCACACCAATTGGATGATCCTAAGCATCCAATCAATAGCACGGAAAATGGACAGTCAAGATTGAGTGGAGATAATAGGTCCAATCATTATCTTGAAACATCTATTTGATAGATCTCACTTTATATTACTTGTGATTCCAAGGTAGCCCTTTGATTTCATGATCCTATGAGATTTATGGCTTATAAAAAACAGACAGTTGTAACAAATTGGCTCCATTCAAAGGTTTATGATCATCTAATCGATGTGATTCTTGCACCATGGCTTACTCCCAATGGTACTGTTGAATAAACTGTCCTGATTGATTATTTGGTGTCCCACGTGTGATTCAAACTCTTAGGGTGGTGCTAATGTCCCCATGAAGGTGTGGACGTTAGCATTTCCCTACACACATCCAAGCAATTCCATCTAAATATGCATGCATGCTCAAATATTTTGTTTTCAATAAAATGCACACATTGCTCCCATAGTCACGTCAGATTGTAGAATCTAATGTTATGAAAGAGGAGATATGCATTCATACTCAGCTTGTTCTTATTTTTACAAATGCAATATCCAATTTAGAACGTTTCAGATCTTTTCTCAAATCCTCCAATGAAAAGCTTCTTATTGTGCTTAAAAGCAAACCACAAGTGTCTGGGGCCTCTTGAATGCATCAGGCAACCTGAGTATTTCCATTGATTGTTATAATGGTTTTCTTATGTAATTAGTTTTGCATCTATGTTGGATTCTGGTCCGTAATGTATCGTTGTATTTATATTTGGTGCATTATTACACCCTACCCCTTTTTAAAGCTGAACTCCATATGCAACCAGATGATCTTCCCGATGTGTATTTTTTTCTTACTTATGACCAAGTATGTATTATCCAAACTGTACTTCAATAAGTTCATAATTATGTCAGAGGATTCCACCATCTACTACATACAAAACGTCATCCAACTGTCCATTTCTAAGTTCTAACACTCATAATACATTAAACTGAATTTAAGGACTTCGAGTTTGAAGAGCTGGATGAGGTCTTGCGTTATTACCCTCAGGGGTACCATGGAGTTGATAAAGAAGGGAGACCGGTCTATATCGAGAGGCTTGGGAAAGCTGAACCAAGTAAGCTAATGCACATCACTACAGTCGAGCGTTACTTAAAATATCATGTGCAAGAGTTTGAGAGGGCCTTCCGGGAAAAGTTCCCTGCATGTTCAATTGCCGCAAAAAGGCATATTGACACAACAACAACGATCTTGGATGTGCAAGGCCTGGTATGTACCATTATTTTTAGTCAGCCTTGACCATTATGAATTTCATCTCTTGTATCTCTCATCTTTAAGATAGGTGTTTGTTATGTTTGGATATTCTGGATCATTTTCATGGATATCGGTTGGACAGTTACAGCCCCTCAACTGGTATTTATCTGCGACGTGCAGGGTATGAAAAATTTTGGCAGGAATGCGTATGACCTCCTTGTTGGCATGCAGAAAATAGACTCCAATTACTATCCTGAGGTACTTGATTCACATGGCAAAAAAACTGTATTTTCTACCAAAGTTGTTTGCTAATGGAAGCTTGTTTTATTTTTATTTATTTAATGCAGACGTTGCACCAGATGTTCATTGTTAATGCTGGTCCTGGTTTCAAGGTTCTTTGGAGTAGTGTAAAGAAATTTCTGGATGCAAATACTATTTCAAAAATACATGTATGGAAAATGTCTTTCTAGGAAGTTGTCTATTTTCTATAGTTCTTTTCAGCCTTAAGTGGAAATTGTATTTTTCACTACTTTGCAGGTGCTAGGGTCCAAATTCCAGAGCAGACTACTTGAAGTAATTGACTCAAGGTTTTGATCTTTGCTCATTAGCTTTCATTGTTGGTAATAATGAAATGTAGGATATTTTTTGTGGTGCTCACATTGCTTTTCCCTTCAGACAACTGCCAGACTTCTTCGGGGGGTCATGTTCGTGCACTATGGAAGGAGGGTGTCTAAGATCTAATAAAGGACCATGGAATGATCCTGAAATAATGAAGGTAAGGTGCTCATTGTCCTGTGAAATATAATATTTCTATTTAAATTCCTTTGTATAAAATTTTCTGCAGGTATGGTGCATGTTGATTAACTAGTTCACTGAAACTTATGTAGCTTATACATAATGGTGAAGCAACATTCATAAGGCAAATCACACAAATGTCAGATGGAGGACAGAGAATTAATTCCTATACTAAGCTACGCCCATTAAAGGTAAGCTATGTTTGAGGTATGATACTAAAATGCAGTTTATCTAATTCACTTGTATATTAATCCTCTTAGTTCTTTGCATATCAGGGAAGGAGCAGCGATACATCAACAGCTGAGTCAGGTTCAGATGTTGATGATCTTGGTTCTCCTGCAGGATTAAGGGGTGCTGGGTTCACTCGGTTGGCACCTGTTCATGAAGAAGTGAGTCGTCTTCTTCTTCTTCTTCTTCATTTTCATTTGGTTATTATCGCATATTTAGCAGGCAGTGCCTGCACAGTACCTCTGTTACCAGAACGTGAATTTGTGAATGGGGATAGGAGCTTACACAATGTTTTTAGTAGAGGATTCGTGGATTAGAGGGGTGGCATATGAAACCAATTAATAAACATATCAAATGGAAATGTTTTGTAAGTTTTGAAATGAAGTTGAGGAATAACATACTTTCGCACCTCATATTCGATTCTGATTATGTTTAGTTTGGAAAAGTGTATAGTATCTGTTATGGGAAAAATGGGCTGATCCATGAAAGGAGCTCGAACCAACAACTAACACGAACCAATGGGCCAAGCTACTTGGAGTGTAACAAAGGTCAAAGCAGGCACGACCACTCCCAACAGCCAACAAGCTTCCCCGAAGAACAGCTTATTACAGTTGTCAAGCCCGGTGAAGGAAACTAAGGGCTACCGAGGTTAGTGATCACAAAGACATCATGAGCTTGCTTGGTTTGTATTATCATTAGAATGACACCGACCTTCTAATAGCACGGTATCGTTCAAGGTGTTGCTACCTCTACCATCCAACCTTATCTATGGGTCAAGCGGGTTTATCGGCTTCCTACTGACTATTGATCTTATCTAAAGCAAGCGACCGGAAGGTCTCTCTTGAGATCTCAAGGGATAGGATTGGAATCCCGGAGATCTTGGACGTTGAAGATCTGGGGAAGATCTCCGATACAATAGGAGTTCTAATCCGACGGTGTGATCTTCCCTCTAATAGAAAAGATCTTCCAACAGCGTGATCTTCCCTCTAACAAAAAAGATTTTCCGACTGTGTGATCTTCCCTCTATTATAAATAGGGGAAGCCCCTAACGGTGAAAGGTACAACACAAACTTTTACACACTAATAACCCCTTTCCTTTAAGACCACTTCTACAAAGACCCAAATCCCTGACTTTGGCATCGGAGGGTCCCCTGCATTTTGTCAGGGTCTTGTTTGTTTTATGTGCAAGGCATTCATGGGTCTATCGAAAAACTGCATCAATAGTTTGGTACCCAAGTCGAGCTTAAGGACTTGCAAGGTCAGATTAGGGACACGACAAGCCCACCGTGCAAATGTTCCGACTCCAATGGAAGCAATAACGGAGGGAACCGAACCTCCGTTCTACAAAGACCCAGATCCCTGACTTTGGCATCGGAGGGTCCCCTGTATTTTGCCAGGGACTTGTTTGTTTTATGTGCAAGGCATTCAAGGGTCTATCGAAAAACTGCATCAATAGTTTGGCACCCAAGTCGATCTTAAGGACTCGTAAGGTCAGATCGGGGACACGACAAGCCTACCGTGCAAATGCTCCGACTCCAATGGAAGTAATAACAGAGGGAACCAAGCCTCCGTTCACTGCTGACATTATGCAAGCTCAACTACAGGACAAGTTCTGTATGCCACAAATCACCCCCTTCTCGGGAACAACCGACCCGTTCGAACATCTGGAATCCTTTAGGGTCTGAAAGGAGCTCCACAATGCGTCCGCTGCAGTGACATGCTGAGCATTCTCATTAACCCTAACTGGAGTTGCCCGACTGTGGTTCAAACAACTGAAGCCGACTGTGGTTCAAACAACTGAAGCTGAACTCCATCAGCTCATTCTCCAAACCCGGTTAAGTTTTCGTCACAAACTTTATCGAGGGGAAAGAAAGAATCAAAGTCGACTTGAATTGTACCACCTTGAAGATCTAGAAGGTCAACTCCTACCTCACCCATGGAATGTTGAACATCTTAAGATTTACCGTTCCTAAGGAACCGATTCATATCAATCACATGGCTTACTGTGTATTGGTCGCGTTCAAGTTAGTGCAATGAAATCCTGCAGTCTGTTTCCTACTTTCGTACCTGTAAAGGGCTATTCGTCGAAACAATCTACAGAGGGCTTCCCAAGACAACTGGGAAAAACAACCCCTATCAATGCGTCGACCCCCCAAGTGGAGGTCGGGTTTTGTACTACTGGTGCTTGCGTATATATTAGAATACTACTAAGGATTCTCCCTAATATAAAGGGAAAAGAAACTGAATCGACTAATCGGATCCCGAAAGGAGCAAATTTCTGACCACTGCTACAACTAAGGTATTCGGCGGACTGGTCCTCTTTCGGGAATCCGATTTATCTACTTAGAAAAAATGTATACAAGCACAAAATTTTTGCATACAAGCACTATGCCAAAAAGTGAATCGTATTGATAAAGCTTCAAGGAGCGTATTACATTAAAGTCCACAAAATTGAAGATACAGAAGGGGCTTGTCTTTAAGCCTCGGGAGGTTGCTTGGAAGGCACGTCTTCAGCAGGGGTCTCAGATTCAGAGCTAGCATTTTCGAAGCCAGAGAGGTCTTGTTTTGGATAGGCCTCCTTAGCCTCTACTTCAGCCCGCCTGAGCTTCGCCTTCAGCTCTGCATTGTCGACCTCCCATCGAGCCGACTTGTCAAAAGCCTCAGCGAGAAGCTTTTGACGCCTCTAGCTTGGTCACCAGATCTGAAGCTCGAGCCTTCGAAGCAGAGCGGGCTTGGTCAGCCGCGGCCCGAGATTCCTTGGCAGCAATGCGGAATTGTTCGACTTCAACTCCCTTTTGCAAGAGTTTATTCTCGCCCTCCGATGCCTCCTTCCGCAAGCATACAATATCGCGGTGTACCTAGGCAAGTGGCAAACTACCAAAGGAGCAAGTGAAGATGTTTGAAGTCGAACAAAGAAAGGAAAAACAACAAGTATTTAGAGGATCGACTTACTCCAAGAAAACTCTTCGTCGCGGACTCAAGGATCACGTCTGGCAAAGAGTCCAGCATGACGAGGAATTCCGCATTGGATATATGCCGTTCTGCCCAAGGCATGAGCTCCTCTATGACTCCACGCGTTGTCCTGGAAGTAGGGGTGTACATCAAGTCGAGCTGGCCTCAGCTCGACTCGGCTTGGCCACTAGCTGACCTCAGCTCGAACTTGGCTTGGTCCTTGAGCCTGATTGGCCTGCTTGGCTCGGTTTGGTCAGTAACTCGGGCCAGTTCGAGCCGAATTCAAGCCAAGACCAAGCTGAGTTCGCCCCTGCAGCATTTTCACAAACACCTGGACTGCACCTTCAAAATCTCACTGTGGTTAAGACAACGGCAATGGTTTTACAAGTATTTTATGAAACACCTTCTAAGCAACATAAAAAACAAGAAAAAAAAGGTATTGGTTTCATATACATACCTTCCTTGCCCACCAGCTACACTTCGTTGAGTCATTTCATCAAACACTTGGTGAGCAACATCAATATCAAAGTAACCGAGTCACCGAACTGGTTCGATCCGAGTTCGATTCGAGCTAGGTTCGATCTGAGTCGAGTAGAGCTGGGGTAGCTCAAGCTCGGCTCGAACTCATTTTCGAGCTCAAAAAACAGCTCGACTCGGCTTGAACTCAGCTTCGAATCGAGTCGAATGGAGCTTTTTCGAGTCTTGGTTCGTGTACACCTCTACCTAGAAGGACGTTGCCCTTCCCCTCGAGCTTCAGAAGGCCCAGCAGGAGGGCCGCTGGTCTCACTGGCCTTTACGGGTTGAGCCTCGATAGCTCCCTGAATACCTGCAGGAGAAGCCTCCTTACAAGCGGTCGCCTCAACTGTTGCTTCAGCAGCAACAGGGGAAGCAACGGTTGAGGCTTAGTGGCCGCCGCCTCATCCTTAACCCCCACAACAGTGGGAGATGAAGGACTGACTCTCCCTTTACTTTTGGAGGTCGTCTTTGGCTTCTTCGCCGGCACAGTCTCCTCGAGGAGAGGTGTCTTGCGCTTTGAGACGGGCTTCAAGCATTTCTACATTAGTTAGAATGGAAAGGGATTTAGTTATAAATTCATAAAATTTTCGAGTCCTAAAGGTCGGCAAAAGCTCTTCCCTGTATCCTTGGTATCAAGACCCAACTCAAGCAGGAGTTCCGGTTGAAGAAGTCTTCTCCAAGATCAGTTTTCCTCCCCTAATGACCTTGCCCCCTGAATCCAAGCAAGAGATTCGTCTCCGAGGAGGGAAGGGTGTTTGAGAATATCTGCATCAAAGAAGGCATGCACGAACGATTAAGAACACCAGAAATCGACCAGTTGAGAAACGACCAAAAAAAAAAAAGAAAAGAAGAAGAGCTAAGTACAAAGAAAGCCAACCCGGGGTAATGAATGCGGTGGGGACCAAGCCACGGCGTAAGGTCAAACCCGATACTTCCCAACTGCCAAAAGCCCAGAACCACCCGTCCTTCTAATTTTTATTGGAGGTCGGGACGTCTGTGACCATACCCCCTCTGGTCCCCCTCCAAGCAAAGAGGTAGTGCCAGCCCTTATGAAAACGGTTGGGCTTCAGCTGGTACATGTGGAGGAATTCATTGACGGTAAGCTCGGGTTGCTTAAGGTCAGACCTAAGGATGGAGTAGCAGATCACCGCGTTCCAAGCATTGGAGATCAGCTTCCCTGGGTCCAACTCCAGACGAGCAAGCACTCGTCTTACTATATTTTGCAGAGGGAGCCTCAGGCCGCACTGAATGGTGACCTGAAAAATGGCAACTCCTCCCTCTGGAGGATGAGTAGGGAGCTCGTCCGGTGAAGGAACTTGGAGGACTACTGACTCAAGTCTATGGTCCCCCAACTTAATTCGAGCTAAGTCATCCTCCTTGAGGATCGACCTCACGTGGCCTCTCTCCTCTTCCTCATCCTCCATAGGGGATTCGTCTAACTCCCCTTTACCAGGCAGATCGTGTTTCGCCCTAATTGGCCGCTCTTCCGGGGATGTCTCCAGCACTCGCGACGATTGCGAAGCCCAGAAATCGATGTTGCTCATCATCACCAACGGCGACGGTGGGTTCGCCATCGGAAAAGGCTACTTGCCCCACTATTGTCGCTGGAGGCCCCCCTCCCACGAACATAGTGAATCCGACATGGCAGTTAGCTGAAAAATGCCGGAACTCGGTAACAAAGAAGAAGGGAAAGAAGGGAGGGGGTGAGTTGAAGAACAGGGCTCACTGGAAGGAGGATGTCGCCTTGTCGTTGGTGATTTCACAATATAAGTCGCCGGAAATTGCCTCTGCAAACAACGACTAAGGATACGAATGAAGAAGGGGAAGACGCGAAGGGGGTATGCAAACAGACTCTAGGGTTTTCCTTATATGGGGGAGCCACATGGCAACGTTTAAATGCTGCCATTAATACAGACCCCGTATAGCTCCCCCTCGACTACCATGTCTCGACTCCACCCGTTGTTCGACCTTGTTATCAAGAAATGGCCACGCATCTCTCTCATTGGTCAGATACCGAAAAGACGGGTTACATGGCCTCGAGCCATGACACGCCACCTTGACTACGTTGTACATGATTACTGACACGCCTTGACTCTCGTGTTGGCTGCCATACTCAACATTTATGGTGGAACCGTCTGACCTAGGAACTTCTGACCTACTTTTCAAGTCCGTGCTACCAACTCGAGAGCAGGGAGGCTTACTGTTATGGGAAAAATGGGCCGATCCATGAAAGGAACTCGAACCAGCAACCAGCATGAACCAATGGGCCAAGCTACTCAAAGTATAACTAAGGTCAAAGCCCGACCACTCCCAACAGGCTTCTCCGAAGAACAGCTTATTACGGTTGTCAAGCCCGGTGAAGGAAACTAAGGGCTACTGAGGTTAGTGATCACAAAGACATCACGAGCTTGCCTGGCCTGTATTATCATCTGAATGACACCGACCTTCTGATAGCTCGGTATCGTTCAAGGTGTCGCTACCTCTACCATCCGACCTTATCCATGGGTCGAGCTGGTTTATCGACTTCCGATTGATGTTCGATCTTATCCAAAGCAAGCGACCCGAAGGTCCTTCCTGAGATCTCGGGGGATAGGATTGGAATCCCGGAGGTCTCGGGAAGATCTCCGATACACTAGGAGTTCTAATCCGACGGTGTGATCTTCACTCTAACAGAAAAGATCTTCCGACTATGTGATATTCCCTTTATTATAAATAGGGAAAGTCCCTAACGGTGAAAGGTACACAACACAAACTTTTACACACTGATAACCCCTTTCCTTTAAGACCACTTCTACAAAGACCCAGATCCCTAACTTTGGCATCGGAGGGTCCCCTGCATTTTGTCAGGGTCTTCCTTGTTTGTTTTATGTGCAGGCACCCAAGGGTCTAAGAAGGGTCTATCGGAAAACTGCATCAACAGTATCATCATCTTAAGGGGTCGTTTGGCACCATGGATTTTAGGGGATTTCAAATCCCCTGGTTGTTTGGCACCACAAAGTAAATGGGGGTTTCAAATCCCCTCATAGAGGGGGTTTAAAATCCACTGTGAGAGCTTGGATTACATCTAAAATCCTTCTAAGAGTTGCATGTGTAAATTGTATGTCACCATACTATTATTCTATTGCACACGTGGCCCACCAATGATGTCCCAAAACAATTGATTATCAATTGCATCACTATAATTACTTTCAGCATTGTCCAAACATTGTCCGTGTAAATCAATGGTTAATAATCGTTGGTTAGTCACTTGGACATGATTTTGTGGTTGTGGCCCATCCAAGATTTGTAATTTCATCATTTTCGGACAAAGCATATATTTCAGCGGGCTTATTGCAACTATTGTGTTAAACATTACATACATTCACTAATTAGAGATATTAAAGTTGATTTAGTAATTAAATTCAAGCCCCTGTGAATATACCATGCATAGCTACTTTTGGATTAAAGTCGATTCCCAATCCAGGGTGCCAAACACAATAGGAGGATTTCAAATCCCATGGGTTCCAAATCCACACTCCCAAACAAGCCTTAGGCCTTTTGATGCAGGACAATCAACCACTTGCTCTAAAAGCTCGAACTGTTGGAGTATGGAGAATTAATCACCCCTGGTAAGGAGTCTCGAACACGAGACCTCCTCCGTGGGCCGCACCCACCCCGAGTGTGCCCTTGTATCCCACAAGCGACCCCACTTGAGCCCAGTGTGAAAATGCCCCTGCATTAATCACCCCCGGTGAGAAGTCTCGAAACTGAGACCTCCCGCTCTGATACCAATTTGATGCAGGACAATCAACCACTTGTTCTAAAAGCTCGAACTGTTAGAGTATGGCGAATTAATCCCTTTATCTCATAGCCCAAGCACCACATCTCATGGGTTTTAGGACCTTGGCCGAACCTCCTTCGTGGGCCCCAAATCACATGGGCCGCCCACCCCGAGTGTGTCCCCGCATCCCATGGGCTACCCCACTCGAGTCCGGTGTGAAATGCGCATTAATCACCCCTGGTGAGGAGTCTCGAACACGAGACCTTCGTGGGCCGCACCCACCCCGAGTGTGCCCCTGTATCCCACAAGCGACCCCACTTGAGCCCAGTGTGAAAATGCCCCTGCATTACCTTTCTCCAAAAAATATGGTAATGCAGTGGCATTTTCACATTGGGCTCGAGTGGGGTTGCCCGTGGGATGCAGGGGCACACTCGGGTTGGGCAGCCCATGTGAGGTGGGTGGCTCGTGTGAGGCGATTCCCATGTGATTTGGGGCCCACGAGGGGGGTTTGGCCGAGGTCCTAATCCATGAGATGTGGGGCCTGGGCTATGAGATAAATGGATTGATTCATTATGCTCTAACAGTTCGAGCTTTTAGAGCACGTGGTTATTTGTCCTGCACAATGTTGTTAAATAGCATATGCAATTGTGTGCGATTGCATATGCTTGTGCGCATATGCGGTCACACACTTAAAAAAAAAAAAAACCTTTTTTAAAAAAATTAAAAAGAAAAAATAAATAAATTATTATGTCATTGGCCCTTGAAATACATTGAATTTAAGTAAAATAAAACCAATTACATAATGAATTAAATATTAAGTCATCATTCATCAACAATTCTACAGTCTATAATATAGTTAACTTGACATTTAACAAATATGAAATATCAACATTCAACACTACATATACATAATACATCAACAATCAACATCAACACACTTAGTAAACAAAATGAGGAAGTTATTTATTTATTATTCATCTAATCATGTACTATATACATTGATCTAATTGCCATTGTGGCATATCACTACCAGGTCCACCATCATCATCATTCGAGTCATCTGACTCATCTCCTTCCTCCACATACACTTCTTCCGTTTCTTCATCATCTGTACGTACTAATACTTCATCAACATCCAATGGTGGATGATCTTCAGCTTGATCATCATTATCACCATCTCATTTTTCTATCTCCTCAATCTCTTCAACGGGTTGACGGCTACTACTCGCCCCCCCTCTCACTCCCATCATTCGCCTTCGAGTGCTACTACCTTCACCAGGTGTCGATCCGTATGCGGCATCTTCAACTTGTACACATGTTAGGTCCTCTCCAGCAAATACCGGGTCCTCCGTCTCTACGAGCCACTCATTATCTACATCCAACTCATCTAAGCAGATAGGGTCAAAGAAATCGGGTTTTTCTTTCCTAGCTTGGAATCGTTCTCGCAATTTTTTATTGTATTGAATGAAAACCAAGTCGTTAAGCTTTTTTTGCTCAAGGCAATTCATTTTCTTGGTATGAATCTGCAAGAAAGAAAGTGCATTTAGTATTAGCTATTTAGGTAATTAATTTAGCTTAGGCTTTATACTAAAAAATTGAAGTTTATAATTACTAAACAATCTAAACTTACCGCCTCGAATGTGCTCCAATTGCGTTCACAACCACTGGTAGAACATGTGAGTCCAAGAATCCTCATAGCCAGCTTCTTTAGAGCTGGATCCTTCCTGTTCGGGTCCACTCCATAGGCAGCCCACTAGTCCGTTGAGAAAAACAGTTTAAGTAAGTTAGAGATACTTTGTAGAAAAACTATTTGTAAGACGTTAAGATTGACATTCATAAAGTAGTACTAGTACTTACTGGGTAATTTCATTGTCCGATGCCTTATTACGATATCCCTTGAGAATATCCCCTCACTTTTTGTGTAGAAGTCCAACAAAGTTGAGATCTTGTCCTGTTCTCCTCTATCTGGAATCACTTTCCAAGACATCAATAAATCCAACCATATATATAGTTAGTGTTTTTGCTGGATCAACAAAAACGAATAAACAGGCTGGGTTAAAGATGTAAGCAGCCGAATACAATGGAGATGACATTTGGTTGCCCTATCTTCTATCTATAATATTTAAAATTAGCTTGTAATCACGGTCTCTATAGTTAAAATGGTCAATGATCTTATTTTTCGTCCTCTCCATCACATCATACATGTAGCCCGTTGCAGGCTTCTCATCCCCGTCCAGCAATTGCAACACAGTGACTAAAGGCTCGGATGCTTTTAACGCCTTTACCACTTGTGTTCAAAAACTTTAAGAAATGATTGTTCGTTAAACATGTTTCCCTTCAACCTTCTTTGACTAAGGCCCATTTGTAAAATCGATCGACACTAAGCTTCTAAGTTCTGATTTCTTTGCATGTAGCCTTTGTAGTGTTAAAAAGGTTGTAGTGAAACTAGTGACTGCTGAACGTAACAAGTTACCCCCAATGTGTTTTCTCATTCAACTGACAAGAAGGGCGTGTTTGTACATAAAGACCGTGATTCTTCTAGTTCTTGCAATCACATTTATAAATAATCAACCTATATCTTCTAACATAAGATCAACACAATGGGCTGCACAGGGGGTCTAAAATAAACGTCGCCTCTTCTCTATAAGAAGACGACCGACCATTACATACAAGGCTGCGTTGTCTGTAATTACTTGTATAACATATTCCTCACATATTTCTTCAACTACACTATCTAGTAAGCTAAACAAATATTCTCCTGTGTGTGAATGACCCGATGCATTCACAGACTTCAAGAACATTGTCTTAGTTGGACAATTTATAAAAAAGTTAATGAGAGACCGACCGGATCTATCGATTCATCCATCAGCCATTAGTGAACACCCATATGTTTTCCACAATTCCTTATATTCAGTTATGAATGATCATGTATATTCAACTTCATTTTTTAGGCATGTCTTCCTCATTTCATGATATGAAGGAGGTTTAAGCCCAGGTCCAAATTGACCTATAGCCTTCAATCATTACGTTGAAGCTTCTTGACTTAACGGTGTTGAAAGCAATGCTGGTTTGGTAAAATCACTTAGCAATATATTGAATAGTGGTTTTCCTATCTTTTTGTTTATATCGGTTCTCTAAAGTTGTTTGAGCCGGCACTTTCCCTCTACCCCTTTGATCGATCACATCCTCGGGGTGTGTCTTCACCATCTATGCATAAGCCCATGCCCTCGGGCTCTTTTCAAGACCGTTGGTTGTACTTGTGGTCTAAACCGGCCTGTCGAAGTAGGGGTAGTGGGACTAGCTTCATCTACATTAATTACGTTTATATCTTCATATGCATCTTGTTCTAAATATTCCTCCTGACATAGGGCACTATCGCATCTATTTCTTGATTGTTTTTCCATATACTCCATGATCTCCCTTCGTATTTCTGGAGTAATTTTGTCGCATGCTTTAGCATTTGACCCCGATAAATGTGCAAGTTGTTGCTTGTGCCTTGCAATGCCATCGGAACTCACATACTATGTGAGTCTTTTCCGTAATACTACAGTAGTGCCCATACTTTCAACCCGGGTCATTCGACTTGGGTTTCAAAGAGGAATATAGAGAAGAAGACATTATGTTGATGGTGTGTGTATTGATTGCTAGTAGCCTAGTACTAAAAAGTAACTAGAAAGTAAAGTAAAAAACTAAAGTAAAGTAAGAGACTAAGAATAAAGAGACTAAAGAGATGGGACTTGGGAGAGAGAGAGAGAGAGAGTTGAGTCACACTTGTAGAAAGGGAGAAGAAGAGGGGAAAAAAAAAGGAGAAAGAGAGAGAGAGTTGAGTTACACTTGTAGACTTGTAGAAAAGAGAGGGGAGAGATTTACACAAACAAAATTACAATTATAAATTTAAAAAGAGGTTCCAAATTTTTCAATCTTCACTTCTTATTTAAGTTGTCTTCTCTTCACCTTTGTCTTGAGTCCTTGGCCCTTGACTTGAGTCTTGATCTTGATTATAGAATTATGTAGAATGTAGACTTGTAAAGTTGTGTTGTTGTAAGTTGTAAGTTGTAACACTAAGTCACTAACACAAGTTACACAACACTAACTTGTAACAAAGTAACAAACAAACTTTTTTAAAAAATGTTAGAAGTTGTTAGAAAACTTGGAACTTGGATATTATGAAACTTTAAGAGAGAATGAGATAGAGGAGAGATAGATAATAGATTAGAAACTAGAAAGAGAGACTGGTGGGTACGTATGTGTTGTGTGAAACTGTGAATATTTATAGCTTGGAAAAATTAGAAACTAGAAAGAAAGTTTAATTCAATGGATGGAGAGCTTGGTTGTCTTGTAATGTCTCTTGAATCTTGATTCTTGAATCCTTGTGGATGTATGTACTTGTCCCTTGATTGAAACTTCAATCTCGATCTTGATTCTTGAAAGAAATATGGATGGAGGAGAGGAGCTTGAGGCCTGCAATTGTGTAAGAGAGAGTGTAAGAGAGCAAAATAGAGATTGAGCTTTGAGTGCATGTAAGAATGCTTAGAATCCCTTTTTATAGAGAAAAAATCAGGATTTAAAAAAAAAAAAATAAATTTCCAATGGTCAGAAAACAGTCAAATTTCTGACCGTTGGCAACTATGCGATCGCATATGCTGTATGCGTTCACATACATCGCATATTATGGCACATGTGGCATATGCAATTGCATATGTGCAGTGATCGCATATGCCACTGTCGCATATGCGATCAGTGTACATATGTGCGCATATGTGATCGCATATGCGAATGTGCGATCGCACATGACAACACCCCCTGCATCAAATTGGTATCAGAGTGGGAGGTCTCTTATTCGAGATTCCTCACCGAGGGTGATTAATGCAAGGGCATTTTCACACCAGGCTCAAGTGGGGTTGCTTGTGGGATGCAGGGGCATATTTTAGAGCTTTCTTTCTTTTTGGTTGTTGCTGCTGTTTCTTCACTCTCTGTTGACTGCTGAGAGAAGATGCATTTGTGCCATTTCAATGTTCCTTTTACTTTCTCTTTGCATTTGCATTCCACTGTTTTCTATCTGTGGCGCTTGTCTACATGATACTCGTTTCCTTCATTTGAAATGTAACTCCTGATATTTGGTCCTTCCTATTTTCTTTCTATAGTTTACACAGGCAAGGGCAACAGACCAAAATGCCTACTACAGCTGTGATGACCATTTTGCTGTGGTTGATAAAGCAGTAGACACTGGTCGAAGGGCAGGACCCGCCAAGAAGTCATCTGTTGGGGATAGAGATGGGGGGCATCTGTATACTGATGCAGCATCCAATTCGCAAGGTATGATAGGTAGCTTTGATAATGATAGGAAGTTTGTTCCTCCTAGCGGTGGGAATATGACAGGCTAGATGAGAATGCATTGAATATTGAATAGTTGATCTGCTATTCCAGATTCATCTCCTTATAGGGGTGGCTACATAACTTACAACACCTCCATATTGTCTGACATACACCGAGACAGACACAGAAACCTGGTATGCTGGAACATTTACACATCCATATGGCTATATGATATATTTAACCCCATTATCATATAAATGATATTCTACATCAGTAGAAAACCATAGGGAAATGCATTAAAACTACATGATTAGTTTCAGAAAAGAATTCTTTTATTGCATTGTCTTAATAGACGTGTTCAACATAAGCAGTTTTTTTTTTTTTTTTAAATGGTCTGTTTGCTATGTACAGCCATACAGGATATTGGTGCTCATCATATCCCGAGTTCTCTCTCTTTATTCTTTTTCTTTTTTTAAATTTCTTCGTGTATTTTCATATTTTTATCTTTAATTTGTGAAGTGTTTGGCATTCTTTTTGTTTTGAGCTGTGTTATGCACTGTTTCCTTACATCTCAACCACTCTTTTTTTTTTTTGACATCGATGTTTTTGTTCAGGTATCATTCACAGGCTCAATTCTATCAGGGACAGGTTGGAGGAAAGAAATTTCCCATGTCTTGTGAGACCACTGATTGCTTTCATGATCAAGCTATTGGCAGTCTTCCGTATTTTATGTTGTGGATTTGGAAGGAGGCAGGAAAACAGCTGCCCCTCAAATCCATCGGTGCGTGATCCGAATAACCATCTAGCCACAGAAGCTGTCAAGGAAGACTGTATCCTCCCGTGTGTACAGCGCCTTCAAAGGCTTGAGATGATATTTAGTGAACTCAGAAACAAGCCGGCAGAAATTCCTTCGGATAAAGAGCATATGATCCTGGAATCGTTGGATCGGATCAAATCCATCGAGTTTGACCTTGAGAAGACAAAGAAAGTAAGTTTCAGATGCACAAAACATGTTGTACTCAGATATACTGTTGAATAATTTCATAGGGAGATTGTCAGAATCTCTGGCTTTGGGAAATAGCGGAGAATGACTTGAGTGCTAGCTGCTCCTGTTTCTCTTGGGACAAGATAGATGCAGCTCAGTGCTCAGAATCTCAGACTCAACTGGGAAATCAGTCCTGTTCAGTCAAGCAGTTTTTCTTTTTTAAATAACATCAGAGATTGGACCAGAAGTACTTTGGAAATAGCCTGAATCACAACAACAACAACAATAATAATTATTAATAATATTTTTTAAAAAGAAAGAAAAATACCCTAACTGAGTTGGCTGAGGCCACATCGATCAAAAGTTTTTGAATATTGATGTAAAAGGTCATGTTCCTTACTTTGTCAAAGCCCTGCAAACATGCCCTTTTAGGTTCTTTGGCCATATTGCTGAGCCACTGGAAACTGATCTTTCAAGAAATTTCCTATCCCCCCCCCCCCCCCCGTTTTTTTTTGTTTTTGCAAATTTTAAAAACCTGGTCCCACTGGATCTGTTCCTTAAATTTGGAATTATCACTCTCTTTTCTATTTCCATATGATTGTCCATCGAAACCCATGGGACAATGACATGGCAATTTTAGGTTCCTTAGTGTGACAGAAGACTGGGTGGACAATGTTTTTTATGTTTTTATTTCCTACAACTTCCCTAATTTCTCAGTTTCTTTCCCTTGATTTCTTTATATCTAATGGTGTGTTTGGTTGCACCAAATTTCGTCAAATGTCATGAAATTTTGCACCAAACTAGACTGATTCATCATGAAATATGATGAAATTTCATGATATTTGGTGCTACCAAATGCACCCTAAGTGTTTATTTATCATATACATTTTGCATTTAGTATGTGAATTGAGCATCTTAAGAGCGCCATTTTTGCAATTTAATTCTATGCAAATTTTTGGGATGTCATTTCATTTTCACATCCCATCTGGAAAATATTCTCTCTGCTCAGGTGGAATTTTGACCTATTTCAATGTCTGGAAGTATGATTATTCTCTTCTTAGTTTTACTAATAAGTTTTTGTGCACTCCAATCTCAGGTATTGCAGGCAACGGTGATGAAGCAAACGGAGATTGCTGAGTCACTGGATAGCCTACAGGACTCGAAATGTCAGGTAATATGCTTTTCCGCTATTTTCTTTCCATCTGCATGGTAATAAATCCAGTCTTTCAATGGGGAGTTATGTGATCCTTAGGGTCAGTTTGGGCAGTGGGATTAGAAGGGATTAGGCCGGATGGGATTCAAAAAACATAATTTTTACCCATGGCAGGGATTGTCCCCTGTTGCCATGGGATAAAATTAATGCCATGCTTTGTTGATAATACGGTGGTACATTGAATGGATATACCCACTATCATTAGAAATTACTGAGAATAACACACGTGTTATATCTAAACCGTTCATTTGTTATATAACCTAATTTTATGGCATGAGCCTAAAAATGAGGTAAATCCAAAACTTATGTAGCTCTAAAGAAGTTTTCAACAGTAAGTATTCAATCCCTGTTGCTTTCTATGGTGGGGTCCACTTGAGCTTTAAATTTACTTGATTTTTTGGCCCATGCTCTAAAATAATCTCAATAAATGGGTGGACGGTGTGGATATAGCTCACACATCATGTTGGGACCTACACAACTTCCCAAACATTGAGTGAAATTGGCACGGGACCCAATGCAATTCCATTTAATGTAATTCCAAGCTTTTCCATTCTTCCCAAACATGGAGTGGAATTGGCACAGGACCAGATGAATCCCATCTCACCTAATCCCTTCTAATTCCACTGCCCAAACTGACCCTTAAGTACACACCAATGTCATTCGGTCTTGAGTCTGTGCCAGCCTGACCCATGGATTCCACGATCCTGGATGATAATCTCATGGGTCTTACCAGGGATGGACTGCACCCCCAAAGATCCCTCCCATTCTGACATTCATAACTGAAGTGATCGGTATGTGGCCTACAAACGAATGGGTAAGCAAACAGTTCATGTACTGTCCTCATTGAATGATATAGAACTTAAGCTTGGATGTCGAGGTTTTTCTGATCTGGGATTTTTGGGGCATCTGACCTTTCCACATTTGCATCTCTCAGTGAATTATTACTGTGTGATGGCATCTGCAGCCTTTCTCCCATTCGATAAATAAATAAGTAATGCATCCTTTCTCCCATTCAGTAAATAAATAAATAATGCATCCTATAGGATGATGCACACCTCACAATTCTATGGAGTGAAAATATCTACTATGATCGGGATTGTTGATCTTGTTGGCCTGTGTACAGGTGGGCCATTGGACAAAAATCATAGCGACTGGCCTATCTGGTTTCCATTTGAGTTCTCAATGTTGCCAATTTCTGTGTTTTCTATGTCCCCCTTTCCCATAACTGATTGGATCAATGCCAGACTAGGTCTCTAGATTGTTGGGCCATGGCCCATGCATGTAGTGCCTCCAGAGTCAACAGCTGCAATCACAAGTGCGCAGTCCTATCTCTCTACGTTCCAACAAGAGAGCACCACACTCAATTGAGTTTTATGAGTTTGAAAGCCTGTTGTAGTTGATTATTTTTCTTCATTTTCTAATTTGAGTTTTCTAAAGGTTTGAAATAATCAATTTATATATTTTCAATCCATTGAATGAGCAATCAAGTCTTCAACAAATATCTCCAACAGCGTTACCATTTCAAAGTCTTTCCTTGTCAACACTATTACTGAAATCCTGTTTCGAAGTCTTAATGCATGTGGGGCCCCATCTGCAGAGATGTTTGGCCCAATTAGTAAACTGCAGAGATGATCTGAACCGTTAATATTTATACTGCATTTTATTTGGGACCGTTGAAAACAATTTCATGATGGTTGTATTCAGCTGTCCAGATTGATTGGGTGACTCATCCGTTCAGATTGAGTTCCAGCATCCAAAGATGGATTGTCTTGATTATCTGGAAATTTCTGCTTGTGGTCCTCACTATGTTTGGCAAGTGTGACTTTTACCTTAATGCAAAATGAATTCTTTGTCAGTGTGTGTGTGTGTGTGTGTGTGTATATATATATATATATATATATATGTATATATATATATATATGTATATATATATATATATTAACAGACAATTACATGTGATGACAATTTGCCCCTAAATTCATGTTGCAGAGAAGAAGGCTCTTCTGCTTAAGTTCATAGAATCTGTTTATAAACGGATGGGTGGAGGGAGAGGGAGAGGATTCAATGGGTTATTTACGGTTTTGATCGGCTTCCGATTTATGTACAGTGTGTGGTTGCCCGCTGGAGAAATGTGTGTTGTCTATTGAGGCTCGAACTCTGGCACCACATCAATCATGTATTATTATTATAATTTATATATTTTTTCTCTATAGAAATCCTCAGTGACCACAGGTTTACAGTAAGTCTGGATCTCTCCCAAGAATCCAGTATGATATTTAATCTTAGGTTTGCTTGGAAAATGGAAAATTGAGAAAATTCGGAACTTGATAAAGTCCCACCCCACCCTGCCCAGCCACTGCAGCAAAGGTTGGACCCTAGAGATTTCATGAGCCACGTGACAACGGTTCAGATGTGTCATTTTGGGTCTGGTTTTCTTAAATGGTCAAGGCTGAAATGGTTCACCAAACTCATCAGGATTAAAAGAGTTTTTTTTTTTTTTTTTTTTTTTTTTTCATTCAGTGGGCTCCACGTTGGTGTGGGGCATATGGCCGAAATCACATCCAATGGGACGGATGATCATAGCTTTTTTATTGATTGTATTCCCATTGCGTTTGATGGTCTGATGTGGGTTATGAAGGAAGTTGGATTAAGGGAATTCGAATGCCTTGGTGTTCTATTACATGCCAACACCCGTACAATCTGACATTTCTGAGGATAGGATTGCATGAAAATTTTGGCAATTTAAATGCTCACTAATCATGCAATATTTAAAAATTGGGCTCCTTTTGCTTTAAAAACGACAATGAAAAGTTCAATACCTGCCAAAAAAAAAAGAAGAAGAAAAAGAAATCTTGTCATTGGACCAAAATGAGTTTTTTTTAAAGCAAGTGGGGTGGGCAATTTTTGAAGTGTGGGTATGCTAGAGGGTCTAAATTAATGATATTATATCATTTGTTGTTTGGTTAGCCCTACTTGTCAAGGCTTAAGATAAGCCATTTGAAGATTTCTTTTGAACCATTTGCAATATGATCTCTATTGATCCATCCATTTCCCTAATCATTGTGTACGGTTAAGGTTATCTGATGAAAGTGACTTTTATAATGATGGGCAATCAAGGTTGTGATCATATGATGGATGGTCATCGTGATCATAAACGGTTGTAGAGGCAATTGAGCTTATAGGGTCTGTTTAATTTCTATTTTGCAATGTAAATGGTCATCATCATCTACACTTATTTCTTTTATCCCAAAGTTGCTATTAACAGTATAAAAGTTGTGCCCCAAAAACTGTGGGGCTCACCATGATGTATGGATCATATCTATGCCGTCCATCCATTTCGGGCATGAGCCCAAAAATGAGGCAGTTACAGGGAGAGGATGAGACTAAGTTTCAAGAGATCAAAGGAAAGGGGAATGAGCACCGCAGCCAGCTATAGGGAGAATTAAACCTATGTGGTGGGGTGTGGGTAGCGAATTCACCCATTTCAAACCTACGAGTGACATGTGCACGAATCCATGGTGCTAATTTAGCAAAATCAGGGATGTTCCTAACTAGGTCTTCCACAAATTGTAGCAATTCAACAATATAACCAACTGCGCACTTAATCTACACATGTTAGTTGCATACAACAGAATTTAACCTGTGAAATCATTAAGATTGGGGATAAGACACATGCAACTTCACAATTCGTCAAACAATTCAACAATGCATATATCTAGGAATTTGAATTTGAAATTCCTTTCCGAATTTAAGGAAATTTCAAGCACAAGTTCATAATCAGCGATTTCATACTAAATAGCAACATGCAAGCAAATCTTCACGCAAAATCACTAAGGTTCACTCTAGGCATGATAACATGTCACCTAGAGGTAATGGTCCACACCTATTGTCGATCGAAAGTTCTTATAGTCGCTCTAGCAGCGCCTGGTCCGCAAATTTGATGTGCCGGGACCTTGTGTCAAATGAATCGCATGTCAGGACACATGCATGCGGCCCTATTTAAGAAAAATGGAGAAGAGCTCGAATTTATTACCTTAGATTGGCCACACCTCATCTCTACGGCAGTAAAGCCAAGGTTTCCGGCGAATGTCGGAGGTAGGAGTGCGGGAATTCTAATTTCCTAGCTCCCCAAGCACTCACGCCCTCCCTCCCCCTCTCTTTCTCTCTTTCTCTCTCTTCTCTCTTTTTTCTCTCTCAGCTGCTGGAATTTTGCTGTGGGAGTGAGGGAGTGAGGGTTTAAAGGGTTTTATACCCTGCAACTTAGCTTGGTTGGTCCTACATGCCACTTATTCCCTCAAGTGACCCTTTGGGGCCCACTTATGGCTTTCGGGGTTGCCCTGATGGCCCTTTGACCCAACTGAATTATGAAACGGGTGCCTCATGGTTCGATGAGGGGTTGTCCAAGGTTTGACGACAAACGGATGCGAGGATATATCGCAAGGGTCCGATTTGCAATTAACGGTCACCGTTCCTCGATTAAGGGTCAGATTTGGCGGACAAGTGTAGGAAAATATCTTCAACCTACGGTGCAAATTTGGGTGAAATCCGACAACTGAAATGTCATAATTTATTGTCATAATTGGCGGAGCTAATTGTTTTAAAAATTCGAATTTCAAGCTATTACTTGGCAGAGTTGCGTTTTACAAGCGCCGGCTGGACGGCGCAGATTGTCCATTTTCAGACATTGTTTAAGTCTATTGCTCGCAATGGACCATAAGCCTAGTGAGATGGACATTACTCTATAATTTTGGAACTAGGAGCCCACTAATGAGCGATTTAGAGCTTGTTCGGGTAATTGAGGCATTTCTGGAGTAAATTGGGTAGGGAGATTTCTTGGGTGCAGTTGTTGATGTATGAATTAACTAAGTTCACAGTATGACTTATTCGAAATTAATAAAAATGGTGATTCGGTTATGATCACTCTAAACCATCAGTTTTAGGCTAAAAAAGTAACTGAGTTGATTTGGTTTATTAATTAAGGTCCGACCCATAGCTGGCTCGGGTTTGTGTAGATCTCTAATTTAGTTACGGTTGTTTAATTAGTTGGTGGCAGGTCAATTAGATTTGGGCCCTATGTGAACAAATCATGAGACTAAATTCGATTTTTAAGTGATCGGTTGGATTCATTGGTTTTCTATGGTTGATCAATCTTATTTGTACGGTTCTTTATCGGTACCTTTATCGGTACCAACCGCATATAAGCTCACCTCGAGCCTCAAAGGTATGTAAGTGACGACGTGGCTAGTTATATATATATATATATATATATATATATATATATATATATATATATAGAGAGAGAGAGAGAGAGAGAGAGAGAGAGAGAGAGAGAGAGAGAGAGAGAGAGAGATTTTACAACCCAAAATAGCAACAATTCAAAGTGTTACAATTATTATGATTTCAATATAATTGATATGAGATGTTTTTTTTTTTTTTTTTTTTTCCACTTACTTTTTAAAGCATAACAATAGTAGAAGTAATAAAAGTGTACCTATACTATATATATGTCATAACGTGGCATGCCAATGATACCTCGAAATAATCTAATTATTGGCTACATTACTAAAACCATACTACTAAAATGTTCTAAACTGTGTAAACTTTGGCAGTTAAAAAATATTGGTAAGTCAATTCATTTGTGATTCGTAAATTTATGGCTCACCCGAGGTTTTGAATTTTCCCATTTTTGGTTGAATCATATATTTCAATGGGATTGTTACAATCATTGTATCAAATATCATATATATACACAAATTTGAAATATTTAAGTTGATTTAAGGAATCAAATTCAAATTCCTATGAATATGTTAAAGAATTCCATTGCATTTCAATTAAAGGTATCCAAATATATTTTTTGGATTTCAGTGCATTCCAATTATAAGCTATCAAATACAGTTGATGATTCAAATTTATATTGATTTCATTATAATTGTGATTTAGATTCCAATTCAAATACAAGCTCTCAAATGTGCCCTAGTCGAGGCTAGGATTACTTTGCCAATAGGTTTTTTTATTGGTAATCAATTCAATGGGTCCCCTAGTTTGGACGGTTCAATTATAATTAATGTAATACAAGTATTCATTTTTTATAACTTGCATATTAATCCTCGCACTTAACTATAGTCAAATAGTTTTCATCTTGTGTGGGAATAGATGTCGTGCTCCGCAATTAGAATACTTAGTTTACTTTCACATGTGGGATGCATCCGAGAGATCACACTACATACATGTGACATAATATAACTCGTTTAAGATATTTGTACCATTAATCATGTACAAAGAATTATGAAAATTATTATTACTAGCATTTTGGTTCTTTTTAATTTTTATTTTAAGCATTTACATTGAATATTAACTATTAATTATTTTTGTGTGTTTTATTTCTTGCTAATGTCAGTTCCCTTTGTGGGAACTGTTAACACATGAAGTAGAGAATGATGGTTAGCAAAGGACACCAGGCAGAGATGAAATGAGAAATGAAACATATATATATATATATATTCAAAACTTAATGTTTAGGGGTTCTTAAGTCAATGCTCACATATAAAAAGGAATTTTCAAGTAACTTAAATGGTGCAAAAATATTTTATAAATATGAATAAAATTATTTTTGTGTCTTAGAGATGGGCGTGGAAAATATATTTCTACATTGTAGCCAATTCAGCCACCTGATTTGAGAACTACTCAAGCCTTAGATGCTATGATTAATGTGCATGGAAAAATCTTTTTCATGTTCCTATTTCCATGTATAGCAATGCTTTCTTTCTATGTGGGCTTTTCCACTAGTGTGATCTTAGTCTATCTTATTCTTAGCCCATCAGACGGCATGATTGACCAATTCCACCCAAGTCTATTTCTTCTTTCTTCCTTTTCTTGTTCTTTTCTATTGTTTTCTCTTCCTTTTTTATTTTTTAATTTCTTTTAAAGAATATGGTAGTCAATTCAAATTGACTTGTGATCCATATACCCTCACGTGAGTCATTTAACTTGGACACAGATTGCCTGGAGACTTAATCACTGGGGACATCCCTGGTGACCTGACCCTTTGGGCCCCACATGATGTATGTGTTTTATCCACACCGTCTATCTCTTTTTAGGGCTCATTATAGGGCATGAGCCCAAAAATGAGATGTGGATTGTGTGGTTAGATTCTCTGTAGGGCCCACCATGATGATTGTATATTATCCATGTCGTCCACCCATTTTTCAAGATCATTTTAGGTCGTGAGCCCAAAATTGAAGTATATCCAAATTTCAAGTGGACCACACCACAAAAACTAGTGTGGATAATGACATCCACCGTTGAAACTTTCCTAGGGCTCACTTTGTTGTTTATGTATCATCCAAACCTGTTGATAAGATCACATGTCTTGGATGAATGGAAAAGACAAATATCAGCTAGATCCAAAACTTTTGTGGTCCTCAGGAAGTTTTCAATCATTACCGTTCAACTCTCACTGTTTTATTTGGTGTGGTCCAGTAGAGCTGTGGAAATGCTTTAATTTTGGGCTAATGTCCTAAAGTGATCTGAAAAAATAGATGGACGACATGGATAAAACACATATATCATAGTGGGCCCCACAGAGAGTGTTGCACGGAGAGTCCTTACTGCACAATCAGCGTCCCAAAAATGAAAAGCTCAAGTTTACCACACCACAGAAAACTGGAGAGATTGAATCCCTATCGTTGGAAACTTCTTATGGGCCACCGAAGTTTTTGATCAAGCTGATATTTGTGTTTTCCCTTCATTCATGTATGTGTGACCTAATCAACGGGTTGGATGGAAAATAAACATGATGGGTGGGCCCTAAGAAGGTTTCAATGTTTCCTATGGTGTGGTCTACTTGATCTTTGGAACTGATTCGTTTTTGGTCCATACATCACGGTGGGCCCCACAAACTGGGTCCATTTAACTATTCTCCAGATAGTGAGTCCCAACTAGATGGTATTAAATGTCATTTTAAGGGTCCAAAATTCCCTGAAATCAATTGGACGGTCAAGATGAGAAACAATCAAGACAACTCCAATCAATCTGAATTATGGTTAGTGTCATGTGTAGAGTTAGTCCTACGATTTGAACGGTTCGGATTGTGTTGCTTTCATGTCAAGGGAGTGGATTGCCTATGACCACAGAGATATCTCTGTGCCCGGGGCTGTGGGGTCCACGGAGATTCTGTGAAAAATCCATCGGTTCATCTGTTTTTAAAGACGACAATAGGCCAGGATATCCAAAACTCAGGTGGACCACACCAACAAAAAGTGGGAACAGCAACATCCACCGTTGAAACCTTCCTGGAACTGACCATGATTTTTATATGCCATCCAAACCGTTCATAGAATTACTACCAATCAGATAAACCGTAGGAACAAATATCAAATAAAACTTCTTTCACCAACAGCCGTTCAATCCTCATTGTTTCGTGTGGTATGGCCCACATGAGTTTTGGATCTGCCTGATTTTTCGAATTCTGTCCTACTGTGGTTTTTCAAAACAGATGGACGGAGTGGATTTGTCACGGACATCTCTAAAGCCCTCACAACGGCCCGGCCGCAGAGATATATATCTGTGCCCGGGGTTACACGCAATCCGCTTCCGTACTCTAACGATCTAGTGGCGACGAATTGGACAGCAAAAAAGCGCGTGGCAAAAAGTAGTGGGGCCCACCGTGATTTTTTTGTGTGATCTGGTCCGTCCATAAGTTTCGAAAGCTCATATCAGCACTTGGATCTGAAAGTCAGATTGATATATAACTACAATGGGCCCCATAAAAGGAAAGAGTGGGAATGGACCTAATAATCACTTTGATGTGGCCCACCTGATATTGGATCGTTATGATTTTTTAACCGATGTTCTAACATGATTTGGTCCAAATAATGGACGGATCAGATGTAAAATACATTTTACAGTGGGTCCCGCAGGATCCTTTATCACACGCCTACCTCAGTCAAAACGCGGGGATCCAGCGGATACGTGTCGTTACTAGACGGCGACTCCTCGAGCAATAATCGCCGTAGATTACGAGCCGCGGTCAGTACCTTCCAGGGTTACTTTCGTAAACACAGAGCCAGGTGGACGTAACTTAAATGAGATCCACGCCGTCCATCATTTACTTTGTCTCTTTTTAACCGTTGGATAAAACAATTACGACCATTCAACTCTCAATTAGGCTACACTAGAGGAAGCAGCTGGGATAGAACACCTACCATTAGTTTTGTTTAGGAATCACAGTGATTTTATATGCCATCCAATCCATTCATCTAATTTATCGTATTAGGATGAAATATCTCACTAATAATCACAATATTCCAGAACTCAGGTGGGCCATTACTTGTGAATATATAGGTTTAAGGTATAATGTTTTTGGGATTAGCCCAATAGAGGGTTGAATCATCTTGATTTTTGGGTTAAAGAATCAAATATCGATTCGGTACGTGATGGACGGTGTTGATTTCATACACGTTTAGTCATTTCGCCGATGTTATTGAAATTAACCCTGGTGGTTACCTAGCGCGATGTATGGAAGTGTTTCCAAGTGGGATTACTCCTCTCCTTCCGGCCTTCCACCACTCCAAGCCCTCTCTCTCTCTCTCTCTCTCTCTCTCGAAAATGACATTATATCGCTATTCTCTCGCGATTCTCTTCTTCCTATTCATTTGGATGGGATTGGCTTATTCCACCACGTTCATCTCAGGTGAATTCTCATATTCCAAAACTACCTCCAACGGCTCTCGAAATCTCGCGAAATTCTCGTCATCTTCTCGTCTCCCATACTCGAATCTTGTATTTTTATTTGATAATTTGAATTTTATTCCTTTTTTCTTTTGCAGATGTCCTCTTCGATTCTGTCGGGTCGACCCGTCGGAGCCTCCTTCAGGTCAAAAAGCGTAAGTTCAGACCCGAATCGGGTTTCTTCTCTCTTCCGTTTTCTGTTTCCGGCGGCGTTTGTATGCACCGTTCTATTGAATTACAATTATTAGTCGAATGAAGACAAGACCAGATTTTAAAATATCACGATACGATAATATCGAGATATTTTTAAAATCTCGGAGGTTTTTACTCTCTTTTTTTTTCGCAATATAATCGTGATTTTAAGTAAAAATAATTTATTAAGACTTATATATTTAGAGTTTTAAAATTATTATTACTTATAATAAATTTTATTTTCAGTGAGAATTTATTGATAACATCGCAAGAAAAGTCAAAATTTGGAAATCTCTCGATAAAATTCACGGGCCGATAAATTGCCGATAACGATTTTTTTAGTACGGCGAGGAGTGATATGATTGTCGGTAAGCCCCCGTCGGACAAGAAACCGTCCGACCGGAGCTCCTGTGAGACCCACCATGATATATCTGTTCATCCAATCCGTCCATCTATTTTTTAAGATCATTTTATGATAAGATCCCAAAAATGAAGCAGATCGAACGCTCAAGTGGACCACACCAAATAGCACAAAGCATTAAATGAAAGAATCATCTCTGGTGGTGGTCTACTCGAGCGTTGGATCTGTTTCATTTTCGGGCTTATACCTTAAAATGATCTGAGAAAATGGATGGATTAGATGGTGTTGCCAACACCACCCAAACGGCCGTGTTTGATTTTTGAGAGCTGTGGGGCCCACTGTGATCTGTTTGTTTTACATCAGCACCGTCCATCCGTTTTTCCAGATCAGGTAATTTTCCGGTCCTGAAATTGAAGTAGATCCAATTCTCAAGTGGACCACACCACAAGAAACAGTGTTCATTGAAAGCCCACCGTTAAAAACTTCTTGGGGGCCACACAAGTTTTGGATAAGTTGATATTTGTTTTACTCGTACAGGTCTATTTGACTCTATTAATAGGTTGGATGGCAAATAAACATTATAGTGGGCCCTAGGAAGTTTTTAACGGTGGGTGTTCAACGACCACTGTTTAATGTGGTGTGGTCTGCTTGAGATTTGGGTCTGCTTTATTTTTTGTACCAGGCCCTAAACAGATCTGGCAAAACGGATGGACGGCGTGGATCTTAAACACAAACATCACGGTGGGACCCACAACGCCCAAAACATCACACACGGCAACACCACCTAATCCGTTTTCCTCGGTGTATACCCGTTTTCAGTATGTGCAGGTGGACCCCATGGTTCAGTGATCCAGACCGTTGGTTCATGTTTTATGGCCTGTAAATAGATGGTTGAGAGAGTTGAGTCTTTGGAAGTTAAAAGAGGGCCACCAGATGGAGGGTCCACCGAGCATGGATTTCTGAATAGAGTATCTTTAATTGCTGAATTATTGAAATATATGGAAGACATCTTGCTATTAGAAACTATGCAAATGATATTCAACTGATTACTTTGAAAAACTCGCTGAGTCAACTCAGTCATGCACAATTTGCATACTTGACTATATGCCGAGGCGATTTAGATTCAGGTAGAAAGCGAGTCCAAGTACTCAGTTCGAGCGTGTGTGAGTGTGTGGTGGTGTGTGCGTGTGTTTAAAAAAAAAAAAAAAAAAGTACTCAGTTCGAGCGGGTTTAGCCGGGTTGGTGCTCAACCCTAGCCCATTGGGAATTCTCAACCCAAGCCCAACCCAAGTGGGCTCGGTCAAGTTAGTTGGGTGGATCGTGCCAATATTTTCATTATTACATTAGTATATCATGTTTCAATACATGTCTTATTATTTATTCCCATAATTTTATTAATTATATATATGTAGTTATTTACGATAAATAGCTTCATTTTTTTAAAAAACAAACAAGCTAAAATGTAAGACAAATACTTCTTTAAAAGTCATATTATGTAGCAGGCAATCTATTCGGGAGAAAATTCCAGCAAATCTTGGTAGCTTGAGTCATCACAAATGGTGTGGACCAATGAAACCTGACAGCATTGGAATTTCTTATGCCTTCAACACAAACGATCCGCACTCAATTATAATTTATAAGTGACTTATATATCGATCGGGTTCGGGTTCGAGTTAAGTCGGGCAACCCGAGGCCTCAACCCGAGCCCAACCCAAGTTATCGGGTTAGTATTTATATAGCTCAAGCTTGAGACCAAACCCAATACATGCTGCCGAAGCCCAACCCAATGTTGGGCCCGTCACGAGTCGGTCGAGTTGAACCTGCCCACCTGGCTTTGTCACTCAGCACTTGACATGTGAACCGGTTTGGCAGTGCAACAAGACCATCCATCTAGTGGGCATGCTTGTAGGTACCTACATTTTGAAGATTTCACTGATTGGAATATTCTAGTCTTGCCATTTTAAAGGTCACCTTATGATTGGATAGCCGGATTGGTGAGATTTTCATGTGAGCCATTGAAAGATAGGACCCATTGGATGCATGGTCTGGATCCATTGAATCCAACCTGTCGTTGTATCGGCGGTTGACCGCAAGATGTATCAATGCTTGCAGACTGATGACTAGCAAGATGTACACAAGTCGAGTTAGCTCAGCTAGCTCGATCGACTCGACTTGGAAAAGATTGATTTGCCTCGGCTTGAAGTTGGATTCGGACCGAGTTGAGCTGGTTTTTGGAGCTCGATAAAATTTCAGTACGATATTGTCCGAGCTCGACGCGACTCGGCTCGAATTGGCTCGGTGACTTGGTTATTTTTATCTTTATGTTGCCCACCAAGTGTTTGATGAAATGATTCAATGGAGTGTTGTTTTGAGTGCGTACATTCACTACAAAATTGGCCGGTGACGAGGAAGGAATGGATACGAAACAAATCACTTGAAAACAAAATAATTTACATTATAGGATTGCCCTCATATCTTGTTTTTATATTATCCGCCGAGTGTTTGATGAAATATCTATAAAGTATTGCTACTATTATTCTGTGAGAGATTAAAAATGCATTCTATGTGTTTGAGAAAATGTCGCATAAGCTCAAACTGGCTTGAGCTGCTAACCGAGCCAAGCTAAGTTCAAGTCGGGGTTAGTTGCTGGCCGAGCCGAGTCAAGTTGTGCCAAGCTCGACTCGGTGCAGCAATTCATCTCTTAGAAACACAATACTCGACTCGGACTCATTAGCCCGAGTCAACTTGATCTATATCAAGTGAACCCAACAACTCATGATGTATCGGGTTTACTAATCGGGTTCACACCACACAACGATCCAAACCGTTCAATTATGTTTCCCAGCTAGATGGCCCCCATGGAGAAATTCCCCATGTTGGGACCTTCAAGTAAGCGGCGTGGATCATCACATGACCTCAACAAGCTAGTCTTAGTTTTTTCTCCATCCTGTTTCAGCTTGCCCGATAGACTTCGAGCACAAGAATTACACGGCGATTACGAGCCAATGCAAAGCACCCAATTTCGTGCCCGATCTCTGCTGCAAAGCATTCAAGACCTTCGCATGTCCGTACGCCGACGAGCTGAACGACGTAAGTAATCAATGCGCCACGAACATGTTCTCCTACATCGACATTCACGGAAACAACACCTTTTCAGGCGTTTTCTCCAGCTTCTGTCGCGAAGGGAAGGACGGCATCTCGTGCCCTGCAACACCTCCTCAATCGGAAAATACCAATTCCAATGGCTTTGAGATGGATGAGGGCCTCTCGCTGCTGCTTACGCTTGTAGCTGGGCTTGCATTCTTGTTGCAGATTTTCTGAATAGTAGTGGATTTGATGGTTGATATTTAAGAAAGAAAAATTCGGTTGTGTGTGATCTGTTCTATTCAAAGAGTATTGTAGCAGACTCTGATGGGGGAGTGTGGTGGGCCCACCATATAGGGAAATCAGGAACTGTTAGCAACTGGGATAATCAAACCATTTGCTAAATTATTTAGGTAAATTTTAGTTGGGTGTGATCTGTTCTATTCAAAGAATATTGTAGCAGACTCCGATGGGGGGAGTGTAGTGGGCTGTGGGCCTCCGGCTGTACACGAGCCAAGCTTGCTCGAAAAGCTCGCTCCGCTCGGCTCAGCTCGATCTACCTCGACTCGACTCGGCTCGAACCACGACTTGAGGCGAGCCAAGCTTCAAATGACTGAGCTCGTTTTGACAACAAGTCGAGTTCGATCATAGTGGATCTTGACTCGACTCGAACTCCGCTCAAAGCTATATATTATATTAGATTTAAAAATAAAAAATTATAATTATATATATATATATATGAAAATGCTTACCTGCGAACCAGTTCCTATGTACTACATACGAACTTTTTTGAGAACCCATCATACGTGATGGGGATCCAAAATCTGAACCGTTCATGTGAAGCAGCACCTCGTGAAACCCGTTGGGCCCAAGTTTTACTTTGATGTAAAACTTTGATGGGAAATGAAAAATGAAAACAGTTTCCTCTCTTGATTTTCATTTCTCTTTGCTATGGCCCAACAGAATTTTAGATCGGGGTGAAACTTTGTCACATGGGGTTTCATGGGATTCTGAATCACATGGACCGTTCAGATTAGACACCCATGGCACGTGTGCAAAGGTGTGCAGGGGAGCATCTCTCTCTCTCTCTCTCTCTCTCTCTCTCTCTCTCTCTCTCTCTCTCTCTCTATATATATATATATATATATATATATATATATTATATATATTGAATCTTGGGTTGGGTTGGTGTGGGTTGGGTCAATTAGGTCAGGTGGCTAGGTTGAGTCGGGTGTCGATGGGTCGGGTTGTTGGGTTCAATCAGGTGCGAGTTGGGTCGGGTTGGGAGCTAGCTCAACTCAATTCGAGGTAAGCCTGCCTCGACTCGATCCACTAGCTCACCTCGAAATTTTTGAAAAACAAGCCAAGCTTTTATGATAAGCTCGAGGCTGAGCTCGAGCTCAAGCTCAAACTTGTGGAGAGCATGGACGAGTCAAGTCGAGCTTGGCCCACCTCGACTCGACTCAGCTTGATGTACAGCCCTATGTGAGCCCCACCATATAGGGCAATCATGAACCGTTGGCAAGTGTGGTAATCTGACAATGTTAGATATCACATTTGCTAAATTACACATGGAAATTTTAATTGGGTGTGATCTGTTCTATTCAAAGAGCTTTGTAGCAGACTCTAATGGGGGAGTGTAGTGGGCCCCACCATATAGGGAAATCAGGAACTGTTAGCAAGTGGGGTTATCAAACCATGTTAGATATCACATTTACTAAATTACACGAGAAAATTTTAGTTAGGTGTGATCTGTTCTATTGAAAGAGCATTGTAGCAGACTCGGATGGAGAAGTGTAGTGGGCCCCACTATATAGGGAAATCAGGAACCGTTGGCAATTAGGGTAATCAGATCATGTTAGATATCACATTTGCTAAATCACACATGAAAATTTTAGTTGAGTGTGATATGTTCTGTTCAAAGAGAACTGTAGCAGACTCTGATAGGCAAGTGTAGTGGGCCGGGCCATATAGGAAAATCAGGAACCGTTATTAAGACTGTTAGATATCACGTTTGCTGAATTACACATGAAAATTTTATCTGGGTGTGATTTGTTCTATTCAAAGAGCATTGTAGCAGACTCTGATGGAAAAATGTAGTGGGCCACACCATATAGGGAAATCAGCAACAGTTAGAAAGTGGTCTAATCAGACCCTGTTAGATCTCAATTTGTTAATTACACAAGAAAATTTTAGCTGGGTGTCATGATTGTAGCCATGGTTTTAAGATTAGGACGAGTCGGGTCGGTTCGACTTGGATTCGGTGCTACCCGATCCGGTTCGATACCATGAGTCGCGATTGACTTCAGTGCTCGGCCCTATTCGTGCCTTCATCAGCTCATTGTGGGCCCCACCATGTAGGGAAGTGCAGTATGTATCCTATTAATCCATGCCTCAAAGATGTGATCCTTAAGCAGGCCACTAGCCATTGCCTAGTGGCAGGTTCACTAGCCAATCCGCCTTTGTCGATAGGATGTCAGGTCTTTGGAAGCTATGAGGGGCCCACTTAGATGCCAGTGAGAAATCCACTCTGTACATCAGTTTCTTAAGTTCAAGATAGAGCTGGAGACCAAAAATCAGGCAGATCAAAAACTCAGGTGGACCACACCATACAATACAGCAGAGATTGAATGCCTGCAATTGGAAACTTTATGGGGGCCACAGAAGTTTTGGATCTAGATGATTTTTCTGCCTAATAACCTTATCAACGGTTTGGATGGGCATATAAACATCATAATTGGCTCTTAAAAAGTTCCAACTGTAGACGTTTTCGTTCTCGCTGTTTACTGTCTGACGAGGCATGAAACATGCACTCCTTCCATCAGCCTATGTTAGGCCACGGGCTAAAAAATGAGGCCGATTCAAAACTCGAGTGGGTCATGCCACAAGTAAGGGTGGAAATTGAAAATGAGCCCACACTCCCTTCATGTGCGCGCCCACTCCTTCCATTAATTTCACTAGCTTATGTTAGTCCATCGGCCTAAAAATGAGGCTAATCCAAAACTAGAGTAGGTGGAGATTGAAAATGAGCCTACACTCTTTTATGGTGTGGGCACAATAGAAAAGTAAGAAAACTTTCTTATTACTCAAAATTGAACGTGAGTACAAGAGCCATAAGCTGTACTTCTTTATAGAGGTCAGTACAAGTATTTTTAGTACAAGATATTCTGTGCAGAATCTTTCATTAACTAGTGAGCTATGCAGAATCCTGTTTAGCTCCTTGCAGATTTTGTAGGGCTGTGCAGAATCCTTGTTTAATTCTTTGCAGATTTTGCTGGTCATTTTGAAATTCAAATTCTTTTGAATTTCAAATTCTTTTGATGAGGTGGAATCACGTTGATTATTACCCTCCCGCAAACTTGGCCAGGGAAAGAGGCGAAGTTTGTTTCGAAATGTTGCAAGAGTGCCTTTGATAGAGGCTTGGTGAATATGTCCGCAACTTGATTGTAAGCGGAGATATGATGAGTAACAAGAAGACCAAGCGCAACCCGCTCTCGCACAAAATGATAATCTAGTTCGATGTGTTTGCTACGAGCATGAAAGACGGGATTGACAGTCATATGTAAAGAACTCATATTATCACAGAATAGAACCGGTGGACGTGGCATTGGAATCTTTAAGTCACGAAGTAGAAAAGTGAGCCAGATGAGCTCAGCAGTGGCATGGGCCATGGCTCGGTATTCAGCCTCCGTACTAGAGCGAGAGACAGTGTTTTGTTTTTTTGCACACCAAGAAATGATATTGCGTCCGAGAAAGGTGCAGTAACCAGAAGTGGACCGTCTCGTGGAAGGACATCCTGCCCAATCTGCATCAGAGAAAGCACATAGATCAAGTGTAGAGTGTGAAGAAAAATGAAGACCAAAGTGGATAGTACCCTTGATGTAACGAAGTATCCATCGTACCATCTTCATATGTGCAAGTGTAAGTGCAGACATAAATTGGGAAGCATAATTAACACAAAATGAAATGTCAGGTCAAGTGAGTGTAAGATACTGAAGTACTCCAATAATACTTCTGAAGTGTCGAGGATCCCCGATTGGTGTGGTGTCATCAAGACCTTTGGTTTTGGACTCCATGGAAGTACTTATGGGTTTACAATCTACCAATTGTGTTTTTTCAAGGATAGTGAGAGCATAGTGAGACTGTGACAAGTGAAGTCCATCTTGAGTTGGTGTAATCTGAACACCCGGAAGTGGTGAAGAGGGCCAAGATCCTTCATAGCAAATTCGAACTCAAAATTTTGATGAAGTTGTCCAATAACGTTTGACTAGATCCCGTTATAAGCATATCATCCACATATAGAAGTAGAATTAAGGTGCCATGTGAAGAGTGTAAAATAAATAATGAAGGATCACCTAAACCGCAAAAAAAACCATGATGGATTAGAAAAGCACTAAAGCGATCAAACCAGGCTCGTGGAGCTTGTTTTAAACCATAGAGAGCTCGTTGTAGCTTGCAAACATGATGAGGATGGTTGGGATCGGTCATGCCAGGAGGTTGGTCCATGTAGATGTCTTCTGTGATGTGACCATGGAGAAAAGCATTCTTTACGTCAAGTTGACGTATGTCCCAATGTCGAACCAGGGCGAAACTAATGACCAGTCTTATGGTGCCAGGTTTGATGACTGGTGAGAATGTCTCCGTATAATCTATCCCGTCTTGTTGGTGGTAGCCTTTGGCAACAAGTCTGGCTTTTAATCGATCAAGTGAACCATCAGCTTTGAGTTTTGACTTGAATACCCACTTTGATCCAATAACATGCATGTGACGTTTACGAGGAATGAGTGTCCAAGTGTGATTATGATGTAGAGCCTCAAGCTCTTCAAGCATTGCCGACCTCCAACCTACATGACTGAGAGCAGACTTCACATTTCGTGGCTCTCGAGGGACATCTTGTGTGTTGACTATTAACGCATATTTTGGATTTGGTTTCTGAATTCCATGTTGTGATCGGGTAACCATACTGTGTGGGGGTGACGAAATGGGCACTGCTATTTCCTCGGGTTGTGTACCATGGTCCTGTAAAGGTACCAAGGAATCAATGTTAGAAAGGATATACTTTTGAGAAGTATCATTAGTATTAAGATGAGCACACACTATCATCACGAAGGGAATCTGGTGGAGAGGAGGGATGCTCAGTTGTGAGGTGCATATTGGATGATGAAGCTGGCAGGTGTAGACGAGATGTTAGTGAGTCGTGTCTCATAGCTGATGGTGAAGAAGGCGGGTCCAGGTTAGGTGATGGTGCATGTACGTAGTCTTGATATCGAGGTGAACTGTCCAGGTGTTGAACCACCTGCACATTTCGTCCTCTGTCATGGGTAGGGGTCGTATTGCTTAAGACGTGTGGATTTGGTAGAGGAATGTCAAAAATAGTAGATCCTGCACTAGAGATAGAAGAGTTAGATTGATCAATAGGCAATGTAATCCAAGAATCAAAAATACTAAGCCGCCGATCCAAGGTTGACAACATAGTGCGTGTACGATTGTGTTTGAAAGGAAAGTTAGTTTCATCAAAGACTACATGTCGTGAGATGAAGACTTTTTTGCTAAAAGGGTAAAAGCATTTGTACCCTTTGTGCCTGTCACTATAGCCAATAAAGACACAAGTGACGGTCTTAGGATCAAATTTGTTTGTCCGTGTATCCCAAGTATAAGGAAAGCATTTAGATCCAAAAACACGTAAGGAGGAATAAATTGGATGAGTGCCATGAAGTTTAAAATATGGTGTATCATTTTTAAGAGAAGAGGAAGGAAGACGGTTGAGGAGATATACCGCAGTTTGGAAAGCCTCAACCCATAGGTATAGAGGGGCACTAGAGTGAAATAACATAGTCATACCCAATTCTCGAATAATGCGATGTCGTCTTTCAACCATTCCGGTTTGCTTCGGTGTGTAGGGACAAGAAATTTGGTGAACTATACCCTGTGCTTGAAAGTGAGATGCTAGTCTTGTATTGACAAATTCACCACCACCATCGGAATGAAAAATTTTGATTTTTTTATCAAATTGGCGTAGGACATATTGTTCAAAAGCTAAAAAAGCATCTACAAAATCAGACTTATTTTTTAGTGGAACAATCCAAGTGTATCGTGAATGATCATCAACCAAACAAGCATAATAACGAAATTTTCCTAGAGAGGTAACAGGCGCAGGTCCCCATAGATCACAATGAATTTTAATAAAAATGTCTGAACTAGTATTGTCTGAATAATAAAAAGGTAGTTTACTCAGTTGCCAAACCCGACAACATCACAAATATGTCTTAACTTATTGGACCCTGAAACATCAATCAATCCCTTATTTTTAAGAACGTGAATAGTAGACTCTTGAGGATGGCCGAGACGCTGATGCCATATTTCTGCAGACCCAGATCTGGACCGATTGGAATAGTGAAGTTCAGGTGGACTGCTGAGGACATAGAGATCACCCTTGCGTGTTCCTGTCATTACCGTGTGACCTGTCTTCCGATCCTTAACACAAAAATTTGTATTAAAAAAATCACAAGTAATAGGATATTGATCAGTTAATTGACTAATGGAGAGAAGATTTTTGGCCAAGTGTGGTACAAGCAAAACATCATGCAAAGGAAGTGTTGTGGTTTTATTTTTGATAAAGGCATCTCCAATGGCTTTAATTGGAAGAGGTGTACCATCACCAATCAAAACAGAGTCTGAGCCTATATAAGAACGTAAATTTTTTAACATACCTTTGTTACCTGTCATGTGATTGGAAGCTCCTGTGTCTGTGGTCCATTCAGTGTCAGCAAGGGTGGTGTCAAGGGTGAGAGCAGCCAAGGCTTGTGGCACTTCGTCATGCTGCAGTGGAGGCTTGGGCACATACCAGCAAATCTTGGCAATATGACCCATGACACCACAATATTGGCACCGATCATTTCGATACATTTCTCTTTCAGCGGAGGTCATTCTACGTTGGCCAGGTGGAGGTGGTCTTCGGGCCATACTAGCTTGATGGTTTTGATCATTGTTGTCTCGGCGAGACTGTTGATTGGAGTTTGAACCTGCAAAAAAAATGGAGCCTGCAGGTTTTGGTGAGTTATTATGGGCTTGAAAGCCTCTACCATTGGAGTTGAATGGAACTTGTGACCCTCGGCTGTGATTAGCTTGTTGTTGAGAGCATTGTTTCTGGCCATAGAAGGCATATTGTGGAGTTTGAGAAGGGACTCCAAACAAGGTCTGTCTTTGTTCATATCCTTGAAGGAGAGATACCAGCTCAGTATAGCTTGGACGTGGAGGTTTGAGCATGGTAGTGGCAAATGTATCATAGTTTGGACCAAGACTTGTGAGTAGAGAAAAAACCTTGACCTTGTCCGTTACTGGGCAACCAATAGCGGCAAGGCTATCACACAAACTTTTGAATTTGCGAAGATGTTCAGCCAGAGAGACAGTCTCATCTTTGCGAAGATATGTGAGTTGCTGATGAAGAGTATACTCCCTTTCCTGAGAGTCCTGTGCGTAGGCCTCCTTGAGAGCATCCCAGACAACTTGCGAAGTCTCTAAACCAATGACTAAGCCGAGAGCTTGCTCAGTAAGAGTGCCTATGAGCCAACCTCGAAGTAGCCTATCAGATTTACGCCAAGCAATGAATTCTTCTGTAAGATCAGTTGATGGTGATGGTTTGAATTTGGTAGGAGCTACTGTTGCACCTGTGAGATGTCCGACCAAATCCTGCTTTCAGCTAGAGCAAGGGCTTGCTCACGCCATAATGGGTAGTTGTCTTGGGAGAGTTTGAGGGTGATGAAGTTTCCTACGTTGAGTGAAAGGGATGCCATGAAATTTGTGTGTAGGGGGCTCTGGGTACTCACACTAGCTTTGATACCAAATAGAAAAGTAAGAAAACTTTCTTATTACTCAAAATTGAACGTGAGTACAAGAGCCATAAGCTGTACTTCTTTATAGAGGTCAGTACAAGTATTTTTAGTACAAGATATTCTGTGCAGAATCTTTCATTAACTAGTGAGCTATGCAGAATCCTGTTTAGCTCCTTGCAGATTTTGTAGGGCTGTGCAGAATCCTTGTTTAATTCTTTGCAGATTTTGCTGGTCATTTTGAAATTCAAATTCTTTTGAATTTCAAATTCTTTTGATGAGGTGGAATCACGTTGGTTATTAGGCACGACTTTGGAAAATGACCCTACACTCCCTTATGCAACATGCACGACTTGGGTGAGAACCTGGAACCATTGATGATGCCGGTGGGATCTACCCTGTTACAGTTGTTTCCAATATGAACGTCTTTATATAGTTTCGAGTTAAGTGGTCCACCAACGAATGATATAGAGCTTGTTTAGATAATAATGGCATTTCTAAAATGAATTTGGTAGAGTTTATAGTGTCGCCTATTCGTAATTAGTAACAATGATGATTCGATCCTAATTACTCTAAATCATTGATTCTTAGGCTTGTCCATTCATAGAGAGAAAAAGAGAGAGGGTTGCTAATGTTAGGTGATTCACACTTTTTCTTGTTTTGTAAGCTACTCAAGTTTTCAATCTACCTCTTATTTGAGTTGAGATTGCTAACATGAGTAGTATGATAAATATTGCACATTTAACACGCTAAGCCCTATATAGCCTTTTTTTGATGGGTTTGTCGGAGCTAAGTACAAATAAATATGAAGAGAGGTGGGAGCAAGCTATTTATGCATTTTTCCAAAAGAGAAGTAGGTAAAATCCAAGCCATCCATTGATGCGTCTAAAATCTAAGTCTTCAACCCAATCTAAAAATCTCATTTAATATCATGTAGAATAATTAATTGCACGAGCAAATGTAGATAATCCAAATTCTAGAGTTGCTATTATGCATCGAGCGTGACCAAAAAATCAAACTAATAATTTGATAGCAACTACATGATTTTTCCCAATGAAATGGAGAAACGAAAACTGTCTCGCTCGAGTTGCATGTGAGTTCGCCTGATCAGTGGAGGTCGCTCCTGTCTCAACCAGTCCATTGGGACTCTTCACAGTCTGAAAGCCATAGCCAAATGGCCATTTAAATGATATATATATATATATATATATATATATAGACACACACACACACACCATAAGGTCGAGCGTTCTGTAAGGTACTATACACTCGACCTTACCGTAGCATTTCATAAGGTCGAGCGTTGGCATACTGCTAGCCGTCGAATGCTGCAATTTTAAATCTATGGAGATCCTCGAGATAGAGATCAAAACAAGAATCCAATTCCAAACTTTCTACCGTTCATAACCATCCCAAGTGATGGATGAGATCATCATCTTGGGGAAGAAAAAACCTGGATCTAGAGCATCTCAATCTGGAAAAAATAAAAAATAAAAATGGCCGGTGGTCGGGATTGAGAGAGAGAGAGAGAGAGAGAGAGAGAGAGAGAGAGAGAGAGAGAGAGAGAGAGAGAGAGGTGGAGGCGAACGTGGCTAGTGGTCGGGATTGAGTACAAGACGACGGCCAACAGTATCGAGGATCTCCGTAGATTTAAAATTGCAGCATCCGACGACCAGCAGTATGCCAACGCTCAACCTTATGGAATGCTACGGTAAGGTCGAACGTATAGTACCTTTTCCTATTTCACACACACACACACACACACACACACACACATATATATATATATGCTCATATTATACATCTAACTATTTTTCCTAATAGGTTGTCCCTGCCTTTTCAAGATATCAGCCTCGGCAAGGTGTTTACACTATTATATTTCAATACACATCTTATTATTTATACTTATAATTTTATTAATTATATATATAGATACTTCTCATAAATAATTTTATTTTTTCTAAATAAAAAAGCTAAAATAGAGGACAACTAATCCTAAGCATATATTGATAGCTTGAGTCATCGCAAATGGCGTGGACCAATGAGACTTCACGGCACTAGAATTTCCTGTGCCTTCAACGCAGATGATCCACGCTCAATTATAATTTATAACTAACTTATATATGATCGGGTTCAGTTGAGTCAAGCAACCCGAGAACCTAACCCGAGCCCAACCCGAGCTAGGTTTTATTGGGTTGGCGTTTATATAGCTAGGGGTGCACACTGAGTCGAACCGAGTCGAGCTGGCTTTAACTCCACTAGGCTTGACCACTAGCTGACCCCAGCTCGAACTCAGCTTGGCTCGGTCCTCGAGCCTGACCAGCCAACTTAGCTCAATTCGGTCAGCAGCTCGCGCCAATTCGAGCCGCCTATGCAGCATTTTCACAAACACATGGACTGCACCTTCAAAATCTCACTGTATGTAAAACAACAACAGTGATTTTACGGGTATTTTATCAAATACCTTCTAAGCAACATAAAAATAAAGAAAAAAAAAAAAAAAAAAGGTATTTGTTTCATGTACATATCTTCCTTGCCACCGGTCATGCTTCGTTGAGTCATTTCATCAAACATTTGGTGAGCAACATCAATATCAAATTAACCGAGTCACTGAACTGGTTCGATCCGAGTTCAATTCGAGTTGAGTTCGAGCCAAGTTCGAGCTGGCCTAAGCTCGAACTCGGCTCGAACTCATTTTCAAGCTCCAAAAATCAGCTCGAACTCAGCTTCGAACCGAGTTGAAGTGAAGTTTTTCGAGCCGAGTCGAGCGAGCTAACCAAGCTAGCTTGGTTCGTGTACACCCCTATATGTAGCCCAAGCCCAAGATCAAACCCGATACATTCTGCCCCAGCTCAACCCAATGTAGGGTCGGGTTGAATCCGCCTGACTTTCAGCCCTAACCCAGTTTCCAACCTTGCTTTGTCGCCCGGCACTTGTGAACCGGTTTGGCGGTGCAACACGACCATCCATGCAGTGGGCCATGCCTGTAGGTACCTACATTTTGAATATTTTGCCGATCGGGAGATTCTAGGCTAGCCATTTTAAAGGTCGCCTTATGATTGGATAGCCCGATTGGTGAGATTTTCATGTGAGCCATTGAAAGATAGGACCCAATGGATGCATGGTCTGGATCTATCAATCCCACCTGTCGTCAGTATCGGTGGTTGCCCGCAAGTTGTATCAATGCTGCCAGACTGATGACGGACGCGGATTAGCTAATGACTACTGAAGTGACGTCACCAAGTTCTGTGGGGCCCACCATGACATATGTATTGTATCCACACCGTCCATCCATTTGGAGAGATCATTTTAGGGCATGATACAAAGAAAGAGGCAGATCCATATCTGGAGTGGACCCCACCACAGAAAACTTTGGGGAGAGTGACACCCACCGTTGAAACCTTCCTAAGGTCCACCGTGATATTTATTTGAGATCCAACCTGTCCATGTTTTAATGCAGACATGAACGAAGCGAATACACAAATATCAGCTTGATCGAAAACTTTTTTGGCCCTTTGAAGTTTTTAACGGTGGCAGTCACTCTCCCCACTTTTTTTCTGTGGTGGGGTCCACTCCAGTTTTGGATCTGACTCATTCTTTGGATCATGACCTAATATGATATCTCCAAATGGACGGACGGTGTGGATACAAAAACATACATCATGGTGGGGCCCACAGAACTTGGTTACGTCACTTCAGTTGCAAGTCTCTCGCTACTCAACCTGTCAGTAGCGAATCCGAGTCAACTCGATCTATATCGAGTGAACTCAGCAACTCATAATGTATCGGGTTTGCTAATCGGGTTAACACCATCCAAGCCGTGAACAAAGAATCCAAAATTCCCACATGTTAGGACCTTCAAGTAAGCGGCGTGGATCATCACATGTTAGTTTTTTCTCCATCTTGTTTCAGCTTGCCCGTTAGACTTCGAGCACATGAATTACACGGTGATTACGAGCCAATGCAAAGGACCCGATTACGTGCCCGAGCTCTGCTGCAAAGCTTTCAAAATCTTCGCATGTCCGTACGCCGACCAGCTGAACGACGTAAGAAATGATTGCGCCACGATCATGTTCTCCTACATCAACCTTCATGGAAACAACAACTTGACAGGCGTTTTCTCCAGCTTCTGTCGCGAAGGGAAGGAAGGCCTCTCGTGCCCTGCAACAGCTCCTCAATCGGAAAATACCAATTCCAATGGGTTTGAGATGGATGAGGGCCTCTCGCTGCTCCTTACACTTGTAGCTGGGCTTGCATTCTTGTTGCAGATTTTCTGAATAGTAGTGGATTTGATGGTTGATTTTTAAGAAAGAAAAATTCGGTTGGGTGTGATCTGTTCTATTCAAAGAGTATTGTAGCAGACTCTGATGGGGGAGTGTAGTGGGCCCCACCATATGGGGAAATCAGGAACTGTTAGCAAGTGGGATAATCAAACCATTTGCTAAATTATTTAAGTAAATTTTAGTTGGGTGTGATCTGTTCTATTCAAAGAGTGTTGTAGCAGACTCTGCTGGGGGGAGTGTAGTGGGCTGTGGGCCTCGGGCTGTACATGAGCCAAGCTTGCTCGAAAAGCTAGCTCCGCTCGGCTCGGCTCGATCTACCTCGACTTGACTCGGCTCAAACTACGACTTGAGGCGAGCCAAGCTTCAAATGACTGAGCTCGTTTTGACAACAAGTCGAGTTCGATCATAGTGGATCTTGACTTGACTAGAACTCGGCTCGAAGCTATATATTATATTATATTTAAAAATAAAAAATTATATATATAAATTGAATCTTGGGTTGGGTTGGGTTGGGTTGGGTTGGGTTGGGTTGGGTTGGGTTGGTGTGGGTTGGGTCAATTAGGTCGGGTGGCTAGGTTGAGTCGGGTGTCGATGGGTCAGGTTGTTTGGTTGAGTCGGGTGCGGGTTGGGTTGGGTTGGGTTGGGTTGGGAGCAGGCTCGACTCGACTCGAGGTAAGCCTGCCTCAACTCAATCCACTAGCTCGCCTCGAAATTTTTGAAAAACAAGCTAAGCTTTGATGATAAGCTCGAGGCCGAGCTCGAGCTCAAGCTCGAACTCGTGGAGAGCACGGACGAGTCAAGTCGAGCTTGGCCCACCTTGACTTGACTCGGCTCGATGTACAGTCCTATGTGGGCCCCACCATATAGGGCAATCATGAACCGTTGGTAAGTGTGGTAATCTGACAATGTTAGATGTTGATGCAAAAATCTGGTCCACCCTCTTTAGACCTTCGAGTACCTGCACAAGAAGAAGACAAAGGAGACCCTGGCTAGAGCAGGGGACCCTCCGATGCCAAAGTCAGGCTAGGAATCTGGGTCTTACTGTATTGAGGGAGTCTGGGAGAGAGTTTTTTGCGTACCTTTTAGACGATGAAGGCTCCCCTTTTATAGCTGTTGGAGCGTTTAATCGTAGGAGGATTCTTCTCCTGGTCTTGTGCAATCAAAAGAGGATTCTCTTCCTAGGATCGTGGACACCGGATGGCACCCGTCCGCGATCTTCGTCCGATCCCGCGAGCTTCGGGATCGGGGATCTTATCCCAAAACGTTCGGGACGAAATCCGGTTTCGCGCTGTCCTTTGGCTGGTTCCGTTAAGAGGGTCGGCCCGATGCATCCTCGGATTACTGGTTCTTCGTCCGAGGCGAGTTAACTTTCGTCTCGGTTTATAGAGTTCATAACCCTGCCTCGGATCCGACGTACCCTGCCTCGGATCCGACGTAGTGCTTCCCAAGCCGAGGCACCAGATCCGAGTCTCTGGACTTAGTATTTTTGTCCCCAACAGTAAGCCCCCTTACTCCGTGGTCTCACGTGACACTCAGGAGTAACGAGTTGTGAGTCGGTTCATAACTTGGTCCGAGGCAATAAGTACATTTAATGCATCCTGTGCTGTCTTTGATAGGAGACGATTCAGTTTCTGACAACGCACGCGCCGGCAACCGTCAACTCGCTTATCCCACCAATGAGGGTTAGACACGTAGCAAGGGCGTTATTGTCGTCAGTCGATGCGCGCCACGTGTCGAGCCGGGGAGTCGACGCAGGCGTCGAATCATTTCCGCATTAATTGCCTCCGCCACATGGCAATCTTATAAAAGGGTAAGGGTCCCGCATTTCAAACTACTAATGCCATTCCCGCTTTTCATTTCTTTTGGAGCTCTTTTCGGCCTTTCTTCTTCTTTCATTCTTCTTTGTTGACTGTCAGCGGTTCTTCTTCGCCATTTCCGTTTTCCCCCTCCTTCCGGTGAGTCTCTCCTTCCTCTTTATTTAGTGATAATGGCGGCTAGGGGTTCTCAAAGTCCCCAGGAAGGAGCTTCCGAAGATGAAGGCGAAGCGCAACGTTTTTGGAACGTTGCGGAATCGCCTTCTTTCTTGACGGAAATGGCAGTTGATGCTAACGCTGCTTTTCTCTCTGAGAGGGTCACCGAAGCTCCTGCGGAGCGCCCTGCTTCCGTTGCTCCTTCTCGGGGTGGGTCGTCTTTAATAACCCGCCCGGGAAGGCCTAATCTTCCAAGGGACATGGAAGAAGAAGAAGAAGAGGAGGAGGAAGAGAAAGTAATAATTGCTGAAGGAACTTCTGCGTCGGTTCCTGCTGATAAGTCGGCACATGCCGAGTCTGACGGAGAAGGATCGGGGGATGACTTAAGCGGCCCGGTTCCTTCGGTCTTAACCGAGGCGGACTTGGACAGGATCCGAATCGGGTACCACATCCCTGAATCGGTCATCACTTATCTCCCCCGTCCGAGAGACTTGCCGGATCATCCTCCTCCTGGGGCGGTCGCAATTTACCAAGTCTCGATGCAATGCGGCTTGCGTCTGCCCCTTCAACCCATTGTCCGGGGAGTTTTGTCTCGTATTCGGATTGCAGGGGCAAATAGTTCCGAATGGGTGGAGGAACTTACTCGGGTGCTTGCGATGCTTGTGTGGTGAGATGGAACAGTGCCAGGGTGCTAACGATCGACGAATTTCTTCACTTATACCAAGTGCGCGTGAATCCGAACTACCCCGGCTTTTACGTTTTCGCTGCTTGGCGGGGCGGAGGCGGCTCCCTAATAACTGACCCTCCCACTTCCAACAAACATTGGAAAGAGCGTTGGTTTTGGGCCTGTGGCCGTTGGGAGACAGTGAGTCCGGTCTACGAGGCCGTGTCCTCGGTCGTTTCAAAGAGCAGGTGACTTGGCTCTTCTCTCTTGCCTTTCTTTATTTTTTGTAATATTCTGAGTCTGACGAGCTTGTGTCTGGCAGACATCCCAAAGAAGCGGCAAAAGCTCGGCTCCAGTGCTTCAGCTCGGATTAAAGAGTTGAGGACGTTGGACCCGGCGGATAGGTCTTGGAAGGTGCTCCTTCAACCGGAGCGGCTTCATCTCGCAGGTCTAGACTCGGCCGTCACAGGTAATTGAAATTGTATTTTCACGTGCCTTTTGAGTCTTTCCTAATTTACTCTTTTTTTTTTCTTTTTTTTCTTTTTTTTTTTTTTTTTCTCGAAGCTCGTCCCCATCTAAGGACTGTTCCCGAATCAGCCCCCACAGAGATGACTGGAACTCGTCCTTCGCTTAGGGCGGTTTCGAAGCTAAAGGCTCCTCCGCGATCAGTCCTTCTGTCGGAGCCTCGGCCGCCGAAGAGACAGAGAGTAGCGCAAAAGGAGAAGAAGCCTGCTCCTTCTTCTGCTCCTTCTGTCGTCGTAATTCCGGATCCCGATCCGGAAGAGAGGGTGGAAGCGACAGAGGCCGCTACCTCGGAACCTCAGGCGGCACCTGACTCGGGACATGTTGCGACGGAAGTCCCGCGGCAGGAGGAAGAGACAAGGGCTGCGTCTTCCAGAGGGGAAGAAGAGACGAGGACCGCATCCTCCAGAGGGGAAGAAACGAGCCAGGAGGGGCCGTCCATTTTGCAAAAGATGGTGTCGGGGATGGTTCCCTGGGCCTTAGCCCATGGGAGCGAAAAGGAGTTCGTCAGCCTCTATAACGCTCCTTCGTCGCAAACCGTTGGCCATGCAGCAAGGGTGCTTTTTGAACTTGCTCCCTGCTTGGTTAAGGCCTGTAAAGAGTTATCCTCGGCCCATCGGCTGCAAGCCCTTCTCTCGGAAGCTGAAGGGCGACGCGAGAACGCCAAGATACGAGTTGGCGTCCTGATGGGCGAGGCGGGCCTTGCCCGGAAAGCTGCCGAAGACGCGAAAGCTGAGGCGACTTCTTCCAAGAGAGCCCTTGATGAAGCGAGGGCCGAAGTTGCTCGAGTGTCAGCTCTCCTTTCTAGGACTGAAGAGGAGAACAGGCGAATCCTTGCAGCCCACGCTTCCTGTGCAAATGACTTGGCTCGGGCTAAGCTTGAGGCGGCGGAACTTATTCAGCAGGCCACCGATAAGACTCGGGAGGCAGAGAAGGCTAGGGACCAAGCTGTCCAAGCATTCCTTGAATCGGCGGAGTTCGAGGATGAAAGGGATCGCTTGTTCCAAAGCGGATTCCTGGAATGTATCAAGGACATCAAGAAATCCTTTCCTGACCTCGATCTCTCAGAGATCGAAGGTGGAGGAGCCTCGAATCCGAGAATCCGACGCCGCCGCTGAAGTCGTCTTCTTGGGGATGAAGCCGGTACAGGCGAGAATGTTTTGAGTACCGTTCCTTCCGGGAGGCAGTAACCAGGGTTCCATATCATTTTGTTTCTTCTTTTTACTTTTTGTTTGTAAGAGCAATTGAAGATAAATGAAAGATAGCATTTTTTTTATAGAATTTTGGCTTTAAAGCTTTCTCAATTCGGATTCCTTGAATCTTAAGCGCCGAGCTAAGGATAGTAAATCTTTAAGTGTTCAGCGTTCCACGGATGAGGCAATGATTGTCCGTTTAGGTCTTCCAGTCGGTACGTTCCTGGTCGGATAGTGCCTGATACGATGTAGGGTCCTTCCCAATTGGGTCCAAACGTACCCGATCCAAATTCCTTGGTATTGGCAAATACTTTTCGGAGAACCATATCTCCCATCCGAAACCTCCTGATCTTCACTCGGGCATTGTAGAATCGAGCCACTTGTCGTTGTCGTGCTTCCGTGCGTAGCCGCGCCTCTTCCCTTTGTTCATCCAGAAGGTCGAGTCCGAGTGTAAGGAGTTCCTCATTTTCTTCCGTATTGAACGACGCGACCCGAGCCGAAGGTAATCCGATCTCGACGGGAGTGACGGCTTCCGAGCCATACGCGAGTGAAAAGGGAGTTTCTCCCGTGGCGGTTCGGGCTGTGGTTCGGTATACCCAAAGAATTTTCGGGAGCTCTTCAGCCCATGCTCCTTTGGCTCGGTCGAGCTTGGTTCGGAGATGTTGCTTGATAATCTTGTTAACCGCCTCGACTTGCCCATTAGTTTGCGGGTGATGAGGTGAAGAATAGACGTTTCTGATTCTGAGATTGTTGCACATATCGCGAAAACTCCTGTTGTCGAATTGTCTTCCATTATCTGTAATAATGGTATGGGGTACTCCGAACCGGCAGATAATGTTTTTCCAGACGAACTCGGTGATCTTCTGCTCGGTTATTTTGGCTAATGGCTCGGCCTCGGCCCACTTCGTGAAATAATCCACTGCTACCACGGCGAACTTGGTCTGACCTTTTCCCATAGGGAGTGGGCCTATGATGTCAACACCCCATTGTGCAAAGGGCCAGGGACCGGTCATTGGCGTTAGCGCTTCGGGGGCTCGTCTCGGGATTGCCGCGAATCGCTGACATTTGTCGCATTTTTGGACGAGCGTGCGAGCGTCGTGTTGGATAGTGGGCCAGTAATATCCCTGTCGTAGAACCTTGTGGGCGAGAGACCTCCCTCCAGAGTGGTTTCCACAGATTCCTTCATGGATTTCACGTAATACGTAATTCGCCTCACCAGGTGTGAGGCACCGAAGTAACGGAGCGTAGTAACCTTTCTTATAGAGGGTATCGTTGAAGATGGTGTAACGGGAGGCTCGGAACTTAAGTCGTCGAGCGTCGGCACGATCTTCAGGCAGTTCCCCCTTGTCAAGGTATTGGCGGATTGGATCCATCCAGGATGGTTCCGAGTCGATGGCATTGACGGCCTTGGTGCTTGGTTCGTTTATGCTCGGTTTATCGACGTATTCGACGGGGACGGACCTGGGTATGTCATCTTCATCAGCAGAGGCGAGCTTTGCTAATAGGTCGGCTTTGCCATTTTCCGTACGAGGGATCCGAGTGACCTGACAGAGTTGAAATCCATTGATAAGTTCTTTTGCTTTCTCCATGTACGCTCTTAACTGGTCTTTCCGTGTCTGGTATACACCGGTCACTTGATTAACGACCAATTGAGAATCGCTGAACACACTTAAGTGCGTGACTCCCATGCTAGCGGCGAGTCGGAGACCGAGCAACAATGCTTCATATTCCGCTGTATTGTTCGATGCTTGGAATCCAAGTCGCAAGGCATACTGTATGTAGGTATGATCGGGGGTTTCTAGTACAATCCCAGCCCCACTTGCCTTCGAGTTGGAAGAGCCGTCGACAAATAGTTTTCAGGGAAGAGGGCAGGGAAGGGTTGGGGAAGCGGCGGTTGTTGTTGGAACTGCGACATCCTTTGGCATATCGTTGACGGGAATTTCAGTTGGTGGTGTTCCCTCGGCAATAAAATCAGCTACGGCTTGCCCTTTGATTGCTACCTTTGGTCTGTATTGAATGTCGAACTCACTCAGTTCGATGGCCCATTTCGTGAGTCGGCCGGAAGCTTCTGGTTTCTGCAATACTTGGCGAAGCGGGAGATCGGTCATCACGATGATGGTATGGGCATGGAAATACGGCCTGAGTCGGCGAGAGGAAGTTATTAGTGCCAAGGCTACTTTTTCCAAGCTTGGGTATCTTGTTTCTGCTGGCAATAACGCTTTCTTGACATAATATACCTAAGTACTTTCCTTCCGGATTCTCGTATCAAAGCCGAGCTAACGGTACGCCTCGGATCTTCTAGATATAGCGACGAGGATTCGCCTGATTCGGGCTTTGATAAGAGAGGCGGAGAACCGAGATATGATTTTAATTGTTGAAATGCTGCTTCGCATTCTTCCGTCCAACCCATTGTTTGTCGTCCTTTCAACTGCTTGAAGAAAGGGAGACATTTATCCGTGGCTCTGGACAGGAACCGATTAAGTGCTGCGACCCGTCCAGTCAACCTTTGGATGTCCTTAATGGTTTTAGGGGATTCGATTTCGACCAAAGCCTTTATCTTCTCAGGGTTTGCCTCTATTCCTCGCTGACTAACCAAGAAACCGAGGAACTTTCCGGAGCTCACCCCAAAAGCACATTTAGTCGGATTTAACTTCATCCGGAACTTCCGTAGGATGAGAAACATTTCTTCCAAATCACTTACATGATCCGCCGCGTGTATACTCTTGACGAGCATGTCGTCAATGTATACTTCCATGGTTCGGCCTATAAGCCGAGCAAAGATTTTGTTAACTAATCTTTGATACGTTGCACCGGCATTCTTCAAACCAAATGGCATCACTCGGTAACAATAAAGGCCTTTGTCGGTGACAAAGGTAGTTTTTGATTTATCTTTCTGATGCATTACAATTTGATTATACCCCGAATATGCATCCATGAAGCTAAGAAGCTCATGTCCGGCGGTACTATCTACTAGCTGATCTATCCTTGGAAGCGGAAAGCTATCCTTCGGGTAGGCTTTATTTAGGTCAGTATAGTCGATACAGACTCGCCACTTCCCGTTGGGCTTTTTTACCAGCACGACATTCGCGACCCATTCTGGATAATGTATTTCTTCTATGAAATTAGCCTGGAGGAGTTTGCTGACTTCTTCTTCAATGATGGCATATCGTTCGGGGCCGAGCGGTCGTCGCTTCTGTCGGATCGGTCGATATGACGGATCGACGTTGAGTCGGTGGGTCATCACCGATGGGTCAATCCCGGGCATATCGTCATGACACCAGGCGAATACATCGGCGTACCTACGGAGCAGGGCTATCAGCTTGTCTTTCAAGGGGGACTGTAGAGACGAGCCAATTCGTACTGTCTTGGATACATCTGTTTCGACCAGGGGGACTGAGATGAGGTCTTCAACCGGCTGTCCTCGTTCGTGACTCTCGCCCCGAGGGTCCAACGATTCGATCGTTGAAATGTCGATCGGATTTTTGTCGGCGGTTCCTTTCACAGCTATCATGTAACAGCGCCTTGCATCTTGCTGATCTCCTTTGACAACTCCTACTCCCGACTCAGTCGGGAATTTCAGTGAAAGATGGTATGTGGATACCACGGCCTGAAGGAGACTTAAAGAAGGTCGGCCGAGTATGGCGTTGTATACTGAAGGTTGATCGACGACCAAGAAATCCACCATCATCGTCTTCTGATGTGGGGTACTGCCGGCAGTGAGTGGCAGCGAGACAATTCCTTCAGGCAATACTTGTCCCCCGGAAAACCCGATTAACGGGGTCCGAACTGGACGTAACATAGATCGTTCAATTCCCATTTTATCGAACGCCTGAGTAAATAATACATCTGCAGATGACCCCGTATCAACGAGTATCCGGAACACTTTCCGGTTAGCGATAGTCAGAGTGATAATCAGTGCGTCATCGTGGGGGTGATAGATACCTCGGGCGTCTTCCTCTGTGAACGAAAGACAATATTTTTCCCTTTTCTTCTCTTTTGGTGGCCGCCCTATAATCATAAGCTCGGACTCTGGCTGACTAAGTTTTCTTGCATGGTTCCTTCTAGCATTGTTTGAGTCGCCCCCACCTCGCGGACCGCCGATAATTGTCCGGATTTCTTCCATCGGCTGACTCTCGGTCGGGCGTCCCTCAGTTTCCGCAGCTTTAACCACATGTTCTTTGAGTCGGCCGTCCTTTATGAGTCGCTCGATTTCTTCTTTTAGATGACGGCAATCACTCGTGTTATGCCCATGATCACGGTGATAGTGGTAGTATTTTTCCTTGTCCCGCCGATTAGGATTCCTTTTGAGCTTATTGGGCCAGTTAACAAAGCCTTCGCTTTTGATTTCCATCAATACCTGTTCTCGTGTTTTGTTCAGGGGGGTATATGTGGAAAATCTTCGATCCGGGCGTTTGCCTGACCTTCGCTCGTCGTGCGCTTGATCATCCTTGCGTTTCCTTCCTCCGGTCGAGTCGGCTTCCTTTTTGGCCGACTCTTTGACCAAAGTTTTAGTTTCACACAGGATTCGCGTCTCTTCGGCGTTTGCATACTTATCCGACCGTGCCATAAATTCTGCCAAAGTATCGGGCGGAGTTTTGTCCAGAGACGCCAGGAATGGCTTGTCTCTAACTCCTTGCATGAGTGCATTGAGAGCCGTTTCCTCTGAATGTTTTCGAACTTGAAGGGATTCGAAATTGAAACGCTTGATATAATCTTTCAATAGCTCTCCCTGCTTTTGAACTATGTTGTTCAGATGTGCAGGGGGCTTTAATTTCTTCTTTCCGCCGATGAAGTTAGTGAGGAAGGCGTCGCTCAGCTCAGCGAATGAACTGATGGACTTTGGTTTCAACTGTTTGAACCACAGTCTAGCTACATCGGTCAATGTAAGAGAAAAGGCCCGACACATCACTGCATCCGAGGCGTCATGGAGCTCCATATATGTTCTGAAGCATTCGATATGCTCTGTTGGGTTGGTTTTGCCGGTGAAGGGAGTGATTTGAGGCAACCGAAACCTCTCGGGCAGCAGAGCCGCCATTACCGAGTCCACAAAGGGGGACGCCTTTGCCTCGTATCTGGTTGGATGCATATTTCGACTATGCTTCATGTCCGCCATTTCTTTCGCCATTTCTTCCCGCACTTCTCTTTTAAAGTTTTGAATATCGGCTTTCCACGGTTCACTACTTTCTGCCGTGCCTTCTACGGGAGGTCGGATGCGCCTTCTTCGCTCTATCTCGTGCCGAAGGTCGGTTGGGGGCAAAGATGCATTGGCCGACTGAGCTGGAGTTGGCTCGGCCGGTTCAGGGACGCCTTGGAGTTGGCTCGGCCGAAAAGACTGCGGCGCAGAAAGTTGAGGATCAACCGCTGCAGTCGGTACGTGTGCCGTTTCCCCTTGAGGAGGTGGGGGTGGCTGCATTTGCTGCTGATACATTCGTTCTAACATCTGCTTCATCATATTCATATCGGATCGGATTTCTTGGACCTCCTGATCCAACCGCCCATCGTTCCGACCTCGCTGATTGTTGCTTGTTCTGGTCGCTCCTCGTTGGCGGTTGGTAGGTGGGTTCTGGACTGCGGGGATCGCGGCTGGACTGCTGGCCACAGTAACCGCGATCTCATTCAGATCTTCTTCTGGAACCGTCCTTCTAGTCATCACCATGGGATGCAACAAAGGATAAATCTGGGATGGCTTTTTTGTACGGTTCCCACAGACGGCGCCAAACTGTTGATGCAAAAATCTGGTCCACCCTCTTTAGACCTTCGAGTACCTGTACAAGAAGAAGACAAAGGAGACCCTGGCTAGAGCAGGGGACCCTCCGATGCCAAAGTCAGGCTAGGAATCTGGGTCTTACTGTATTGAGGGAGTCTGGGAGAGAGTTTTTTACGTACCTTTTAGACGTGAAGGCTCCCCTTTTATAGCTGTTGGAGCGTTTAATCGTAGGAGGATTCTTCTCCTGGTCTTGTGCAATCGAAAGAGGATTCTCTTCCTAGGATCGCGGACACCGGATGGCACCCGTCCGCGATCTTCGTCCGATCCCGCGAGCTTCGGGATCGGGGATCTTATCCCAAAACGTTCGGGACGAAATCCGGTTTCGCGCTGTCCTTTGGCTGGTTCCGTTAAGAGGGTCGGCCCGATGCATCCTCGGATTACTGGTTCTTCGTCCGAGGCGAGTTAACTTTCGTCTCAGTTTATAGAGTTCATAACCCTGCCTCGGATCCGACGTACCATGCCTCGGATCCGACGTAGTGCTTCCCAAGCCGAGGCACCAGATCCGAGTCTCTGGACTTAGTATTTTTGTCCCCAACATTAGATATCACATTTGCTAAATTACACATGGAAATTTTAATTGGGTGTGATCTGTTCTATTCAAAGAGCTTTGTAGCAGACTCTGATAGGGGAGTGTAGTGGGCCCCACCATATAGGGAAATCAGGAACTGTTAGCAAGTGGGGTTATCAAACCATGTTAGATATCACATTTAGTAAATTACACGAGAAAATTTTAGTTAGGTGTGATCTGTTCTATTGAAAGAGCATTGTAGCAGACTCGGATGGAGAAGTGTAGTGGGCCCCACTATATAGGGAAATCAGGAACCGTTGGCAATTAGGGTAATCAGATCATGTTAGATAACACATTTGCTAAATCACACATGAAAATTTTAGTTGAGTGTGATATGTTCTGTTCAAAGAGAACTGTAGCAGACTCTGATAGGCAAGTGTAGTGGGCCCCACCATATAGGAAAATCAGGAACCGTTATTAAGACTATGTTAGATATCACGTTTGCTGAATTACACATGAAAATTTTATCTGGGTGTGATTTGTTCTACTCAAAGAGCATTGTAGCAGACTCTGATGGAAAAATGTAGTGGGCCACACCATATAGGGAAATCAGCAACAGTTAGAAAGTGGTCTAATCAGGCCCTGTTAGATCTCAATTTGTTAATTACACAAGAAAATTTTAGCTGGGTGTCATGATTTTAGCCATGGTTTTAAGACTAGGACGAGTCGTGTCGGATCGACTTGGTTTCGGTGCTACCCGATCCGGTTTGATACCATGAATCACGTTCGACTTCAGTGCTGGAGGAACGGACGGTAATCGGCCCTATTCGAGCCTTCATCACCTCATTGTGGGCCCCACCATGTAGGGAAGTGCAGTATGTATCCTATTAATCCATGCCTCAAAGATGTGATCCTTAAGCCCCGGCCACTAGCCATTGCCTAGTGGCAGGTTCACTAGCCAATCTGCCTTTGTCGATTCGATGTCAGGTCTTTGGAAGCTATGAGCAGGGCGGCTCAACATTTTTGGGGGCTTTAGGCAAGTCATAAAATTTGGCTTTTAGTTTAAAAATTTTAAAAAAAAATTATTAAATTCAAAATTAAACCATAAATTTGTTTCTTGCCTTTTTAGATGCAAAATTACTAATTAAACTTTTGTATTCAAGTTTACCCAATAAATCAGTTTCGATAGATAAAGTTGCTAAACCGTTTAATATATCTTGAGACATAATTGTTCGTAAATAATTTTTGATAATCTTTAGTTTTAAAAAACTTCTTTATGGAGATGCAACTATAACAGGTATGGTAAGTAGTATTCTACATGCAATAAAACAATTTGGAAAGCAATCTTGTTCTTTTATTAGATTAAGTATTTCAATTGGAGTATTAATTTCTGTTTTTGCAACTTCTTTTAAAACTTTTAATTTTGAAAATAAATCCAAACTGTTAGAAAAATGAAGTTAGAATTTAATTTAGAACAATGACGTTAGAATTTAATTTTTTGAAAACTTAATTAGCAATAAAGTAGGTAGTTGTGGTCCTAGATTTTAGGAGAAGAATTTATTGGGAATGATGCTATTATTTTTGAAAAGAAACAATAGAGTTAGACTGTTATTATTGATAGTGTTAGTTTCTAGGATTTGTTTTCTATTTTAAATTTCAAATTTGTAAACTAATTTTTAGATGTTCCTATTTTGTAGGCCTTTCAATAAATTTTATTTCAAAAAATTTAGGCTTTTTTTCCTCTTCTAATTTTAATTTTGCTATAATATACTACCTTAATAATTAAATTTTTTTTTATTTTTGCTATAATATAAGGCCTTCATAATTAGGGGGCCTTAGGCAATTGCCTCACCAGCCTACCCCTTAGAGCCACCCCTCGCTATGAGGGGCCCACTTAGATACCAGTGAGAAATCCACTCTGTACATCAGTTTCTTAAGTTCAAGATAGAGCTGGAGACCAAAAATCAGGCAGATATAAAACTGAGGTGGACCACACCATACAATACAGCAGATATTGAATGCCTGCAGTTGGAAACTTTATGGGGCCACAGAAGTTTTGTATCAATTTGATATTTCTGCCTAATAACCTTATCAACGGTTTGGATGGGCATATAAACATCATAATTGGCTCCTAGAAAGTTCCAACTGTGGACGTTTTCATTCTCGCTGTTTACCGTCTGACGAGGCATGAAACATGCACTCCTTCCATCAGCCTATGTTAGGCCACGGGCTAAAAAATGAGGCCGATTCAAAACTCGAGTGGGTCATGCCACAAGTAAGGGTGGAAATTGAAAATGAGCCTACACTCCCTTCATGTGCGCGCCCACTCCTTCCATTAATTTCACTAGCTTATGTTAGTCCATCGGCCTAAAAATGAGGCTAATCCAAAACTAGAGTAGGTGGAGATTGAAAATGAGCCTACACTCTTTTATGGTGCGGGCACGACTTTGGAAAATGACCCTACACTCCTTTATGCAACATGCACGACTTGGGTGAGAACCTGGAACCATTGATGATGCCGGTGGGATCTACCCTGTTACAGTTGTTTCCAATATATGAACGGCTTTATATAGTTTCGAGTTAAGTGGTCCACTAACGAATGATATAGAGCTTGTTTAGATAATAATGGCATTTCTAAAATGAATTTGGTAGAGTTTATAGTGTTGCCTATTTGTAATTAGTAACAATGATAATTCGATCCTAATTACTCTAAATCATTGACTCTTAGGCTTGTCCATTCTTAGAGAGAAAAAGAGAGAGGGTTGCTAATGTTAGGTGATTCACACTTTTTCTTGTTTTGTAACCTACTCAAGTTTTCAATCCACCTCTTATTTGGGTTGAGATTGCTAACATGAGTAGTATGATAAATATTGCACATTTAACACGCTAAGCCCTATATAGCCTTTATTTGATGGGTTTGTCGGAGCTAAGTACAAATAAATATGAAGAGAGGTGGGAGCAAGCTATTTGTGCATTTTTCCAAAAGAGAAGTAGGTAAAATCCAAGCCATCCATTGATGCGTCTAAAATCTAAGTCTTCAACCCAATCTAAAAATCTCATTTAATATCATGTAGAATAATTAATTGCACGAGCAAATGTAGATAATCCAAATTCCAGAGTTGCTATTATGCATCGAGCGTGACCAAAAAATCAAACTAATAATTTGATAGCAACTACATGATTTTTCCCAATGAAATGGAGAAACAAAAACTGTCTCGCTCGAGTTGCATGTGAGTTCGCTTGATCAGTGGAGGTCGCTCCTGTCTCAACCAGTCCATTGGGACTCTTCACGGTCTGAAAGCCATAGCCAAATGGCCATTTAAATGATATATATATATATATATATATATATATATATATATATATATAGACACACACACACACACCATAAGTTCGAGCGTTCTGTAAGGTACTATACACTCGACCTTACCGTAGCATTTCGTAAGGTCGAGCGTTGGCATACTGCTAGCTGTCGAATGCTGCAATTTTAAATCTATGGAGATCCTCGAGATAGAAATCAAAACAAGAATCCAATTCCAAACTTTCTACCGTTCGTAACCATCCCAAGTGATGGATGAGATCATCATCTTGGGGAAGAAAAAACCTTGATCCAGAGCATCTTAATCTGGAAAAAAAAAAAAACATGGCCGGTGGTCAGGATTGAGGGAGAGAGAGAGAAGAGAGAGAGAGAGAGAGAGAGAGAGAGAGAGAGAGAGGTGGAGGCGAACGTGGCTAGTGGTCGGGATTGAGTACAAAGACGGCCAACAGTATCGAGGATCTCCGTAGATTTAAAATTGCAGCATCCGACGACCATCAGTATGCCAACGCTCAACCTTATGGAATGCTACGGTAAGGTCGAGCATATAGTACCTTTTCCTATTTTACACACACACACACACACACACACACACACACACACACACACACATATATATATGCTCATATTATACATCTAACTATTTTTCCTAATAGGTTATCCCTGCCTTTTCAAGATATTAGCTTGGGCGGAGTGTCTACACTATTATATTTCAATACACATCTTATTATTTATACTTATAATTTTATTAATTATATATATATAGTTACTTCTCATAAATAATTTTATTTTTTCTAAATAAAAAAGCTAAAATAGAGGACAACTAATCCTAAGCATATATTGATAGCTTGAGTCATCGCAAATGGCGTGGACCAATGAGACTTCACGGCACTAGAATTTCCTGTGCCTTCAACGCAGATGATCCACACTCAATTATAATTTATAACTAACTTATATATGATCGGGTTCAGTTGAGTCAAGCAACCCGAGACCCTAACCCGTGCCCCACCCGACCTAAGTTTTATTGGGTTGGCATTTATATAGCTAGGGGTGCACACTGAGTCGCACCGAGTCGAGCTGGCCTCAACTCGACTCGGCTTGACCACTAGCTGACCCCAGCTCGAACTCAGCTTGGTTCGGTCCTCGAGCCTGACTAGCCAACTTAGCTCAATTCGGTCAGCAGCTTGCGCCAATTCGAGCCGTCTATGCAGCATTTTCACAAACACATGGACTGTACCTGCAAAATCTCACTATATGTAAAACAACAACAGTGATTTTACGGGTATTTTATCAAATACCTTCTAAGCAACATAAAAATTAAGAAAAAAAAGGTATTTGTTTCATGTACATATCTTCCTTGCCACCGGTCATGCTTCGTTGAGTCATTTCATCAAACACTTGGTGAGTAACATCAGTATCAAATTAACCGAGTCACTGAACTGGTTCGATCCGAGTTCAATTCGAGTTGAGTTCGAGCCGAGTTCGAGCTAGCCTCAGCTCGAACTCGGCTCGAACTCATTTTCAAGCTCCAAAAATCAGCTCGAACTCAACTTCGAACCGAGTTGAAGTGAGGTTTTTCGAGCCGAGTCGAGCAAGCTAACCAAGCACCCCTATATGTAGCCCAAGCCTAAGATCAAACCCGATACATTCTGCCCCAGCTCAACCCAATGTAGGGTCGGGTTGAATCCGCCTGACTTTCAGCCCTAGCCCAGTTTCCAACCTTGCTTTGTCGCCCGGCACCTGTGAACCGGTTTGGCGGTGCAACACGAGCATCCATGCAGTGGGCCATGCCTGTAGGTACCTACATTTTGAATATTTTGCCGATCGGGAGATTCTAGGCTAGCCATTTTAAAGGTCGCCTTATGATTGGATAGCCCGATTGGTGAGATTTTCGTGTGAGCCATTGAAAGATAGGACCCAATGGATGCATGGTCTGGATCTATCAATCCCACCGGTCGCTATATCGGTTGTTGCCCGCAAGTTGTATCAATGCTGCCAGACTGATGACGGACGCGGATTAGCTAATGACTACTGAAGTGACGTCACCAAGTTCTGTGGGGCCCATCATGACGTATGTGTTGTATCCACACCGTCCATCCATTTGGAGAGATCATTTTAGGGCATGATCCAAAGAAAGAGGCAGATCCATATCTGGAGTGGACCCCACCACAGAAAACTTTGGGGAGAGTGACACACACCGTTGAAACCTTCCTGAGGTCCACCGTGATATTTATTTGAGATCCAACCTATCCATGTTTTAATGCAGACATGAACGAAGCGAATACACAAATATCAGCTTGATCGAAAACTTTTTTGGCCATTCGAAGTTTTTAACGATGGCAGTTACTCTCCCCACTTTTTTCTGTGGTGGGGTCCACTTCAGCTTTGGATCTGACTCATTCTTTGGATCATGGACGGTGTGGATACAAAAAAAAATGCATCATGGTAGGCCCACAGAACTTGGTAACGTCACTTCAGTAGCAAGTATCTCGCTACAACCTGGGAGTAGCGAATCCGAGTCAACTCGATCTATATCGAGTGAACTCAGCAACTCATAATGTATCGGGTTTGTTAATCGGGTTAACACCAAACAGCAATCCAAACCGTTGATTTGTGTTTCTCAGCTAGATGGCCCCCCCTATGGAGAAATTCCCACATGTTAGTGTTGGGGTGCCTTGCACAAAACCTTAGGATCTAGCCCTCCAAAACAAACCAGAATTATGGATAATAAAGCAATGAAAATAATCAATGCAACAATCACACACCACACAAGAGATTTTTACGTGGAAAACGCTCAAAGAGGTAAAAACCATGGGACCTCGTCCAGATCAACAATCCACTATGAAGTAGAACGTTTACAACCTTCTTCACTCACGCAGGAGTGGATGAACAATAAGAGAAATAGAGAAAACGAAGAGATCTAACCGATTATGAGGACATAGAAGCGCTGAGATATAAATTGCAAAGTAGAAAAACCTCCCCGAGTAGAACCTCCCTTCTATAAGCTTTCTCTCTCTCTTTCTCTCTCTCTCTCACCTCTGATAGCCCTCTTGTATTTTTATCATCAACATAATATATGTAGAAAAATCATAGGGACCCCTTTTTATAGTTTTAGGAAACTCCTTTCCGCATCCTAGTTGTGAAAGGACTTGCGCATCCTAGTTGCGAAAGGACTTTGCGCATCCCAGTTGCGAAAGGACAACGGGTCAAAAAAAAACCATCAGTTAAGACCTTCAAGTAAGCGGCGTGGATCATCACATGACCTCAACAAGCTAGTCTTAGGTTTTCTCCATCTTGTTTCAGCTTGCCCGTTAGACTTCGAGCACATGAATTACACGGTGTTTACGAGCCAATGCAAAGGACCCGATTACGTGCCCGAGCTCTGCTGCAAAGCCTTCAAAACCTTCGCATGTCCGTACGCCGACCAGCTGAACGACTTAAGAAATGATTGCGCCACGATCATGTTCTCCTACATCAACCTTCATAGAAACTACTCGGCGGGCCTTTTCTCCAGCTTCTGTCGAGAAGGGAAGGAAGGCCTCTCGTGCCCTGCAACACCTCCTCGATCCGGAAAATACAAATTCCAATGGCCTTGAGATGGATCAGACCCTCTCGCTGCTCCTTACGCTTGTAGCCAGGCTTGCGTTCTTGTTGCAGATTTTCTAAATACTACTGGATTTGATGGTTGATATTTAAGAAAGAAAATTTCAGCTCGGTGTGATCTGTTCTATTCAAAGAGCATTGTAGAAGACTCTAATGGGGGGGAGTGTAGTGGACACCACCATATAGGGAAATTAGGAACTGTTAGCAAGTGGGATAATCAGACCATTTGTTAAATTACATTAGTAAATTTTAATTGGGTGTGATCTGTTCTATTCAAAGGGCATTGTAGCAGACTTTGATGGGGGAGTGTAGTGGGCCCCACTATAGAGGGAAATCAGTAACTATTAGCAAGTGGGCTAATCAGACCATGTTAGATCTCAATTTGCTAATTACACAAGAAAATTTTAGTTGGGTGTCATGCTTTTTATTTGTATTCCATCCAAAGGACATTATAGCCATGGTTTTAAGACTAGGACGAGTTGGGTCGAGTCGACTCGGATTCGGTGCTATCCGATCCGGTTCGATACCATGAGTCGCGATCGACTTCAGCCTGGGAGGAACGGACGGTACTGGGCCCTGTTCGTGCCTTCGTAGCCTCGTTGATAGGACCTTAGGTCTTCAAAAGCAATGAGGGGCCCACTTAGATGCCAGTTTCTCAACCTCAAGATAGAGAAGGAGACTTTGACCTTTATACTGGGATGAGGATTTATACTGGGATGAGGATTGTGTGGTGAGATTCTATGTAGTGCCCACGGTGATGTTAATGTATTATCCATTTCGTCCACTCATTTTTCAAGATCATTTTAGGTCGTGAGCCAAAAATTGAAGTATATATAAGTCTCAAGTGGACCACACCACAAAAACCAGTGTGGATAATGACATCCACCAAGGGCCCGCTTTGTTGTTTATGTATCATCCAAACCTGATGATAAGATCACATGTCTTGGATGAATGGAAAAGACAAATATCAGCTTGATCCAAAACTTTTGTGGTCTCCAAGAAGTTTTCAATCAGCACCGTTCAATTCTCACTGTTTTATTTGGTGTGGTCCACTAGAACTTTGGAAATGCTTTAATTTTGGGCTAATGTCCTAAAGTGAGCTGGAAAAAATAGATGGACGGCATGGATAAAGCACATATATCATGGTGGGCCCGACAGAGAGTGTTGCACGGTGTGCTCCTCACTGCACAATCAGCGTCCCAAGAATGAAAAGCTCAAGTTTACCACACCACAGATAACTGGGGAGATTGAATGCCTATCGTTGAAAATTTCTGTTTTTGATCAAGCGGATATTTGTGTTTTCCCTTCATTCACGTATGTGTGACCTAATCAACGGGTTGGATGAAAATAAACATGATGGGTGGGCCCTAAGAAGGTTTTGATGTTTCCTGTGGTGTGGTCCACTTGATCTTTGGATCTGATTCGTTTTTGGCCCATACATCACGGTGGGCCCCCACAGACTAGGTCCATTTAACTATTATCCAGATAGTGAGTCCCAACTAGATGGTATTAAATATCATTTTAAGGGTCCAAAATTCCCTGAAATCAATTGGACGGTCAAGATGAGAAACAATCAAGACAACTCCAATCAATCTGAATTATGGTTAGTGTCATGTGTAGAGTTAGTCCTACGATTTGAACGGTTCGGATTGTGTTGCTTTCATGTCAAGGGAGTGGATTGCCTGTGACCACAGAGAAATCTCTGTGCCCGGGGCTGTGGTGTCCACAGAGATTATGTGAAAAATCCACTCGGTTCATCTGTTTTTAAAGACGACAATAGGCCAGGATAACCAAAACTCAGGTGGACCACACCAACAAAAAGTGGGAACAGCAACGTCCACCGTTGAAACCTTCCTGGAACTGACCATGATTTTTATATGACATCCAAACCGTTCACGGAATTACTACCAATCAGATAAACTGCAGGAACAAATATCAAATAAAACTTCTGTCACCACCAGCCGTTCAATCCCCATTGTTTCGTGTGGTATGGCCCACATGAGTTTTTGATCTGCCTGATTTTTCAAAACAGATGGACGGAGTGGATTTGTCACGGACATCTCTACAGGCCTCACAACGCCACGGGCGCAGAGATATATATCTGTGCCCGCGGTTACACGCAATCCGCTGCCGAACCAGTGGCGACGAATTGGACACCGAAAGAGTGCGTCGCAAAAAGTTGTGGACCCACCGTGATTTTTTTGTGTGATCTGGTCCGTCCATAAGTTTCGAAAGCTCATATCAGCACTTGGATCTGAAATTCAGATTGAAATATAACTAAAATGGGCCCCATAAAAGGAAAGAGTGTGAATGGTCTGAGACCCTTCCCTAATGATCACTTTGATGTGGCCCACTTGATATTGGATCGTTATGATTTTTTACCTAACGTTCTAACATGATTTGGTGCAAGTAATGGACGGATCAGATGTAAAATACATTTTACAGTGGGTCCCACAGAATCCTTTATCGTACGCCTACCTCAGTCAAAACGCGGTGATCCAGTGGATACGTGTCGTTACTAGACGGCGACTCCTCGAGCAATAATCACCGTAGATTACGAGCCGCGCTCAGTACCTTCCAGGGTTACTTTCGTAAACACAGAACCAGGTGAACGTAACTTATAAATGAGATCCACGCCGTCCATCATTTACTTTGTCTCTTGTTAACCGTTGGATGAAACAATTACGACCATTCAACTCTCATTGAGGCTACACTAGAGGAAGCAGCTGGGATAGAACACTTACCATTAGTTTTGTTTAGGAATCACAGTGATTTTATACGCCATCCAATCCATTCATCTAATTTACCGTATTTAATTTACCGTATTAGGATGAATTGAAATATCTATCCAATAATCACAATATTCCAGAACTCAAGTGGGCAATAACTTGTGAATATATAGGTTTTAGGTATAATGTTTTTGGGATTAGTCCAATTGAGGGTTGAATCATCTTGATTTTTGGGATAAATAATGGACGGTGTTGATTTCATGCATGTTTAGTCATTTCGCCGATGTTATTGAAATTAACCCTGGTGGGCACCTAGCGCGATGTACGGAAGTGTTAGTGGGATTACTCCTCTCCTTCCAGCCTTCCATCACTCCAAGCCCTCTCTCTCGGATTAGTCCTCTCCTTCCGGCCTTCCACCACTCCAAGCTCTCTCTCTCTCTCTCTCTCTCTCTCTCTCGAAAATGACATTATATCGCTATTTTCTCGTGATTCTCTTCTTCTTATCCATTTGGATGGGATTGGCTTATCCCACCACCTTCATGTCAGGTGAATTCTCATCTTCCAAAGCTACCTCCAACGGCTCTCGAAATCTCGCGAAATTCTCGTTATCTTCTCATCTCCCACACTCGAACCTTTGTATTTTTATTTGATAATTTGAATTTTATTCCCTTTTCTTTTGCAGATGTCCTCTTCGATTCTGTCGGGTCGACCCGTCGGAGCCTCCTTCAGGTGGAAAAACGTAAGCTCAGACTCGAATCGGGTTTCTTCTCTCTTCCGTTTTCTGTTTCCGGCGGCGTTTGGATGCACCGTTCTATTGACTTACAATTATTAGTCGAATGAAGACAAATATCGACCAGATTTTAAAATATCACGATACGATAATATCGAGATATTTTTAAAATCTCGGACGTTTGTACTTTTTTTTCGCAATATTATCGTGATTTTAAGTAAAATTAATTTATTAAGACTTATATATTTAGAGTTTTAAAATTATTATTACTTATAAGAAACTATGCAAATGATAGTCAACTGATTACTTTGAAAAACTCGCTGAGTCAACTCAGTGAGTCAATGCCCAATTTGCATACTTGACTATATGCCGAGACGATTTAGATTCAGGTAGAAAGCGAGTCCAAGTACTCAGTTCGAGTGGGTTTAACCCTAGCCCACTGGGAATTCTCAACCCAAGCCCGACCCAAGCAGGCTCGATCAAGTTAGCCGGGTGGATATATGCTAATATTTTCATTATTACATTAGTATATCATGTTTCTATACATGTCTTATTATTTATTCCCATAATTTTATTAATTATATATATGTACTTATTTACGAGAAATAACTTCACTTTTTCTAAACAAATAAGGTTAAAATATAAGACAACTGCTCGTTTAAAAGTCATGTTGTGTACCAGGCAATCTATCAGGAAGAGAAATCCAGCATATCTTGGTAGCTTGAGTCATCGCAAATGGCGTGGACCAATGAGACCCGACAGCACTGGAATTTCTTGTGCCTTCAACATAGACGATCCGCACTCAATTATAATTTATAAGTAACTTATATATTGGGATCCTTGCTCTTGCTCGGGTGGTAGACTCTCAGGAGTTTCAACACCTGGTCAACGGTTCAAGTATCCATAGGTGGTGAAAGCCCACTACGGTGTGAGTGTGTGGGGTGTGTGTGTGTGTGTGTGTGTGTATATATATATATATATATATATATATATATATATATATATATATATATATATATATATATATATAAGGGTAACTTATATATCTGTCGGGTTCGAGTTCGAGTTGAGTCGGGCATCCAAAGCCCGACCCAAGTTATCGGGTTAGTGCTTATATAGCGCAAGCTCGAGACCAAACCCAATACCTGTTGCCCAAGCCCAACCCAATGTTGGGCCGGTCACGAGTCGGTCGGGTTGAACCCGCCCACCTCGCTTTGTCACTCAGCACTTGACATGTGAACCGGTTTGGCAGTGCAACAAGACCATCAATCTAGTGGGCCATGCCTGTAGGTACCTACATTTTGAAGATTTCGCCGATTGGAATATTCTAGTCTTGCCATTTTAAAGGTTGCCTTATGATTGGATAGCCCGATTGGTGAGATTTTCATGTGAGCCATTGAAAGATAGGACCAATTGGATGCATGGTCTGGATCCATTGAATCCATCCTGTCGTTGTATCGGCGGTTGACCGCAAGATGTATCAATGCTTGCAGACTGATGATTAGCAAGATGTACACAAGTCGAGTTAGCTCAGTTAGCTCGATCGACTCGACTTGGAAAAGATTGATTTGCCTCTTGGATTTGGACCGAGTCAAGCTGGTTTTTGGAGCTCGAAAAAATTTCAGTTCGAGATTGTCCAAGCTTGATGCGACTCGGCTCGAACCTCAGCCCGAATCGACTCGATGACTTGGTTATTTTTATCTTTATGTTGCCTACCAAGTGTTTAATGAAATGATTCAATGAAGTGTTGTTTTGAGTGCGTACATTCACTACATAATCAGCCGGTGACGAGGAAGGAATGGATATGAAACAAATCACTCGAAAACAAAATAATTTACGTTATAGGATTGCCCTCATATCTTGTTTTTATATTACCCGCCGAGTGTTTGATGAAATATCTATAAAGTATTGCTACTATTATTCTGTGAGAGATTAAAGATGCATTCTATGTGTTTGATAAAATGTCGGACAAGCTCAAACTAGCCCGAGCTGTTAACCGAGCCAAGCCAAGTTCAAGTTGGGGTTAGCTACTGGGTGAGCCGAGTCAAGTTGTGCCAAGCTCGACTCGGTGCAGCAATTCATATAAGAAAAACACAATACTCGACTCGAACTCCTTAACCCAAGTCAACTCGATCTATATCGAGTGAACCCAACAACTCATAATGTATCGTGTGTGATCCAAACCGTTGATTTGTGTTTCCCACCTAGATGGGCCACATGTAGGGGTGTACATCGAGTTGAACTGAGTCGAGCTGGCCTTAGCTCAACTTGGCTCGGCCGCTAGTTGACCTCGGCTCGGTCCTCGAGCCTAACCGCACCCAACTTTCCTGCTCGGTTCGGTTCAAGACCTTCGGTCCGCGCCGACGAGCTGAACGACGTTCGCAATGCGTATGGCATTTCCATAAACACTCGACATTCACGGAAACAACACCTTTTCACCTTTAAAATCCCATCCTCAATGTATGTAAAACAAATGAAGAGATGGTTTTGCACGTATTTTATCAAACACCTTCTAAGCAACATAAAAACCAAGAAAAAAAAAGGTATTCGTTTCGTGTACATACCTTCCTTGCCACCAGCCACACTTGGTTGATTCATTTCATCAAACACTTGGTGAGCAACAGCAATATCAAAGTAACCGAGTTACTGAACTGGTTGGATCCGAGTTCGATTCGAGCTGGGTTCGATCCGAGTCCAGTCAAGCCGAGGCCAGCTCGAACTCATTTTCAAGCTTTAAAAAATCAACTTGACTTGGCTCGAACTCAGCTTCGAACCGAGTCGAATCGAGCTTCTTCGAGTTGAGTCGAGCTCGTTCGGTTCGTGTACACCCCTAGCCACGTGGAGAAATTCCCACATGTTGGGACCTTCAAGTAAGCGGTGCGGATCATCACATGACCTCAACAAGCTAGTCTTAGTTTTTTCTCCATCTTGTTTCAGATTGCCCGTTAGACTTCGAGAACATGAATTACACGGTAATTACGAGCCAATGCAACGCAACCAATCTCGTGCCCGAGCTCTGCTGCAAAGCATTCCAGACTTTCGCATGTCCGTATGCCAGCAAGCTGAACGACGTAAGAAATGGTTGCGCCGAGACCATGCTCTCCTACATCAACCTTCGTGGAAACTACCCGCCAGGCGTTTTCTCCAGCTTCTGTCGCGATGGGAAGGAAGGCCTCTCGTGCCCTGCAACAGCTCCTCAATCGGAAAATACCAATTCCAATGGATTTGAGATGGATGAGGGCCTCTCGCTGCTCCTTACACTTGTAGCTGGGCTTGCATTCTTGTTGCAGATTTTCTGAATAGTAGTGGATTTGATGGTTGATATTTAAGAAAGAAAAATTCGGTTGGGTGTGATCTGTTCTATTCAAAGATTATTGTAGCAGACTCTGATGGGGAGTGTAGTGGGCCCCACCATATAGGGAATTCAGGAACTGTTAGCAAGTGGGGTTATCAAACCATGTTAGATATCACATTTACTAAATTACACGAGAAAATTTTGGTTAGGTGTGATCTGTTCTATTGAAAGAGCATTGTAACAGACTCGGATGGAGAAGTGTAGTGGGCCCCACTATATAGGGAAATCAGGAACCGTTGGCAATTAGGGTAATCAGATCATGTTAGATATCACATTTGCTAAATCACACATGAAAATTTTAGTTGAGTGTGATATGTTCTGTTCAAAGAGAACTGTAGCAGACTCTGATAGGCAAGTGTAGTGGGCCGGGCCATATAGGAAAATCAGGAACCGTTATTAAGACTGTTAGATATCACGTTTGCTGAATTACACATGAAAATTTTATCTGGGTGTGATTTGTTCTATTCAAAGAGCATTGTAGCAGACTCTGATGGAAAAATGTAGTGGGCCACACCATATAGGGAAATCAGCAACAGTTAGAAAGTGGTCTAATCAGACCCTGTTAGATCTCAATTTGTTAATTACACAAGAAAATTTTAGCTGGGTGTCATGATTGTAGCCATGGTTTTAAGATTAGGACGAGTCGGGTCGGTTCGACTTGGATTCGGTGCTACCCGATCCGGTTCGATACCATGAGTCGCGATCGACTTCAGTGCTCGGCCCTATTCGTGCCTTCATCAGCTCATTGTGGGCCCCACCATGTAGGGAAGTGCAGTATGTATCCTATTAATCCATGCCTCAAAGATGTGATCCTTAAGCAGGCCACTAGCCATTGCCTAGTGGCAGGTTCACTAGCCAATCCGCCTTTGTCGATAGGACGTCAGGTCTTTGGAAGCTATGAGGGGCCCACTTAGATGCCAGTGAGAAATCCACTCTGTACATCAGTTTCTTAAGTTCAAGATAGAGCTGGAGACCAAAAATCAGGCAGATCAAAAACTCAGGTGGACCACACCATACAATACAACAGAGATTGAATGCCTGCAATTGGAAACTTTATGGGGGCCACAGAAGTTTTGGATCTAGATGATTTTTCTGCCTAATAACCTTATCAACGGTTTGGATGGGCATATAAACATCATAATTGGCTCCTAGAAAGTTCCAACTGTGGACGTTTTCATCGTCGCTGTTTACTGTCTGACGAGGCATGAAACATGCACTCCTTCCATCAGCCTATGTTAGGCCACGGGCTAAAAAATGAGGCCGATTCAAAACTCGAGTGGGTCATGCCACAAGTAAGGGTGGAAATTGAAAATGAGCCTACATTCCCTTCACGTGCGCGCCCACTCCTTCCATTAATTTCACTAGCTTATGTTAGTCCATCGGCCTGTGGCTAATCCAAAACTAGAGTAGGTGGAGATTGAAAATGAGCCTACACTCTTTGATGGTGCGGGCACGACTTTGGAAAATGAGCCTACACTCCTTTATGCAACATGCACGACTTGGGTGAGAACCTGGAACCATTGATGATGCCGGTGGGATCTACCCTGTTACAGTTGTTTCCAATATGAACGTCTTTATATAGTTTCGAGTTAAGTGGTCCACTAACGAATGATATAGAGCTTGTTTAGATAATAATGGCATTTCTAAAATGAATTTGGTAGAGTTTATAGTGTCGCCTATTCGTAATTAGTAACAATGATGATTCAATCCTAATTACTCTAAATCATTGATTCTTAGGCTTGTCCATTCATAGAGAGAAAAAGAGAGAGGGTTGCTAATGTTAAGTGATTCACACTTTTTCTTGTTTTGTAACTTACTCAAGTTTTCAATCTACCTCTTATTTGGGTTGAGACTGCTAACATGAGTAGTATGATAAATATTGCACATTTAACACGCTAAGCCCCATATAGCCTTTATTTGATGGGTGTGTCGGAGCTAAGTACAAATAAATATGAAGAGAGGTGGGAGCAAGCTATTTGTGCATTTTTCTAAAAGAGAAGTAGGTAAAATCCAAACCATCCATTGATGCGTCTAAAATCAAAGTCTTCAACCCAATCTAAAAATCTCATTTAATATCATGTAGAATAATTAATTGCACGAGCAAGATAATCCAAATTCCAGAGTTGCTATTATGCATCGAGCGTGACCAAAAAATCAAACTAACAATTTGATAGCAACTACATGATTTTTCCCAATGAAATGGAGAAACAAAAACTGTCTCGCTCGAGTTGCATGTGAGTTCGCCTGATCAGTGGAGGTCGCTCCTGTCTCAACCAGTCCATTGGGACTCTTCACAGTCTGAAAGCCATAGCCAAATGGCCATTTAAATGATATATATATATATATATATATATATATATATATATATATATATATATATATATATATATATATATAGACACACACACACACACCATAAGTTCGAGCGTTTTGTAAGGTACTATACACTCGACCTTACCGTAGCATTTCGTAAGGTCGAGCGTTGGCATACTGCTAGCCGTCGAATGCTGCAATTTTAAATCTATGGAGATCCTCGAGATAGAGATCAAAACAAGAATCCAATTCCAAACTTTCTACCGTTCGTAACCATCCCAAGTGATGGATGAGATCATCATCTTGGGGAAGAAAAAACCTGGATCCAGAGCATCTTAATCTGGAAAAAAAAAAAACATGGCCGGTTGTCGGGATTGAGAGAGAGAGAGAGAGAGAGAGAGAGAGAGAGAGGTGGAGGCGAACGTGGCTAGTGGTCGGGATTGAGTACAAAGACGGCCAACAGTATCGAGGATCTCCGTAGATTTAAAATTGCAGCATCCGACGACCAGCAGTATGCCAACGCTCAACCTTATGGAATGCTACGGTAAGGTCGAGCGTATAGTACCTTTTCCTATTTTACACACACACACACACACACACACACACATATATATATGATCATATTATACATCTAACTATTTTTCCTAATAGGTTGTCCCTGCCTTTTCAAGATATTAGCCTGGGCGGGGTGTCTACACTATTATATTTCAATACACATCTTATTATTTATACTTATAATTTTATTAATTATATATATAGTTACTTCTCATAAATAATTTTATTTTTTCTAAATAAAAAAGCTAAAATAGAGGACAACTAATCCTAAGCATATATTGATAGCTCGAGTCATCGCAAATGGCGTGGACCAATGAGACTTCACGGCACTAGAATTTCCTATGCCTTCAACGCAGATGATGCACACTCAATTATAATTTATAACTAACTTATATATGATCGGGTTCAGTTGAGTCAAGCAACCCGAGACCCTAACCCGAGCCCAACCCGACCTAAGTTTTATTGGGTTGGCGTTTATATAGCTAGGGGTGCACACTGAGTCGAACCGAGTCGAGCTGGCCTCAACTCGACTCGGCTTGACCACTAGCTGACCTCAGCTCGAACTCAGCTTGGCTCGGTCCTCGAGCCTGACTAGCCAACTTAGCTAAATTCGGTCAGCAGCTCGTGCCAATTCGAGCCGCCTATGCAGCATTTTCACAAACACATGGACTGCACCTTCAAAATCTCACTGTATGTAAAACAACAACAGTGATTTTACGGGTATTTTATCAAATACCTTCTAAGCAACATAAAAATCAAGAAAAGAAGAAAAAAAAAAAGGTATTTGCTTCATGTACATATCTTCCTTGCCACCGGTCATGCTTCGTTGAGTCATTTCATCAAACACTTGGTGAGCAACATCAATATCAAATTAACCGAGTCACTGAACTGGTTCGATCCGAGTTCAATTCGAGATGAGTTCGAGCCGAGTTCGAGCTAGCCTCAGCTCAAACTCATTTTCAAGCTCCAAAAATCAGCTCGAACTCAACTTCGAACCGAGTTGAAGTGAGGTTTTTCGAGCCGAGTCGAGCGAGCTAACCAAGCTAGCTTGGTTCATGTACACCCCTATATGTAGCCCAAGCCCAAGATCAAACCCGATACATTCTGCCCCAGCTCAACCCAATGTAGGGTCGGGTTGAATCCGCCTGACTTTCAGCCCTAACCCAGTTTCCAACCTTGCTTTGTCACCCGGCACTTGTGAACCGGTTTGGCGGTGCAACACGACCATCCATGCAGTGGGCCATGTCTGTAGGTACCTACATTTTGAATATTTTGCCGATCGGGAGATTCTAGGCTAGCCATTTTAAAGGTCGCCTTATGATTGGATAGCCCGATTGGTGAGATTTTCATGTGAGCCATTGAAAGATAGGACCCAATGGATGCATGGTCTGGATCTATCAATCCCACCTGTCGCTGTATCGGTGGTTGCCCGCAAGTTGTATCAATGCTGCCAGACTGATGACGGACGCGGATTAGCTAATGACTACTGAAGTGACGTCACCAAGTTCTGTGGGGCCCACCATGACGTATGTGTTGTATCCACACCGTCCATCCATTTGGAGAGATCATTTTAGGGCATGATCCAAACAAAGAGGCAGATCCATATCTGGAGTGGACCCCACCACAGAAAACTTTGGGGAGAGTGACACCCACCGTTGAAACCTTCCTGAGGTCCACCGTGATATTTATTTGAGATCCAACCTGTCCATGTTTTAATGCAGACATGAACGAAGCGAATACACAAATATCAGCTTGATCGAAAACTTTTTTGGCCCTTCGAAGTTTTTAACGGTGGCCGTTACTTTCCCCACTTTTTTCTGTGGTGGGGTCCACTTCAGCTTTGGATCTGACTCATTCTTTGGATCATGGACGGTGTGGATACAAAAAAAATATATCATGGTGGGCCCACAGAACTTGGTAACGTCACCTCAGTAGTAAGTCTCTCGCTACTGTGAGTAGCGAATCCGAGTCAACTCGATCTATATCGAGTGAACTCAGCAACTCATAATGTATCGGGTTTGCTAATCGGGTTAACACCAAACAGCAATCCAAAATTCCCACATGTTAGGACCTTCAAGTAAGCGGCGTGGATCATCACATGTTAGTTTTTTCTCCATCTTGTTTCAGCTTCCCGTTAGACTTCGAGCACATGAATTACACGGTGTTTACGAGCCAATGCAAAGGACCCGATTACGTGCCCGAGCACTGCTGCAAAGCCTTCAAAATCTTCGCATGTCCGTACGCCGACCAGCTGAACGACTTAAGAAATGATTGCGCCACGATCATGTTCTCCTACATCAACCTTCATGGAAACTACTCGGCGGGCCTTTTCGCCAGCTTCTGTCGAGAAGGGAAGGAAGGCCTCTCGTGCCCTGCAACACCTCCTCGATCCGGAAAATACAAATTCCAATGGCGTTGAGATGGATCAGACCCTCTCGCTGCTCCTTACGCTTGTAGCCGGGCTTGCGTTCTTGTTGCAGATTTTCTGAATAGTAGTGGATTTGATGGTTGATATTTAAGAAAGAAAATTTCAGCTCGGTGTGATCTGTTCTATTCAAAGAGCACTGTAAAAGACTCTGATGGGGGGAGTGTAGTGGACCCCACCATATAGGGAAATCAGGAACTGTTAGCAAGTGGGATAATCAGACCATTTGCTAAATTACTTAAGTAAATTTCAATTGGGTGTGATCTGTTCTATTCAAAGAGCATTGTAGCAGACTTTGATAGGGGAGTGTAGTGGGCCCCACTATATAGGGAAATCAGTAACTATTAGCAAGTGGGCTAATCAGACCATGTTAGATCTCAATTTGCTAATTACACAAGAAAATTTTAGTTGGGTGTCATGCTTTTTATTTGTATTCCATCCAAAAGACATTATAGCCATGGTTTTAAGACTAGGACGAGTTGGGTCGAGTCGACTCGGATTCGATGCTATCCGATCCGGTTCGATACCATGAGTCGTGATCGACTTCAACGCGGGAGGAACGGACGGTACTGGGCCCTGTTCGTGCCTTCGTAGCCTCGTTGATAGGACCTTAGGTCTTCAAAAGCAATGAGGGGCCCACTTAGATGGCAGCGAGAAATCCACTTTGTACATCAGTTTCTCAACCTCAAGATAGAGAAGGAGACTTTGACCTTTATACTGGGATGAGGATTGTGTGGTGAGATTCTATGTAGTGCCCACCGTGATGTTAATGTATTATCCATTTCATCCACTCATTTTTCAAGATCATTTTAGATCGTGAGCCAAAAATTGAAGTATATATAAGTCTCAAGTGGACCACACCACAAAAACCAGTGTGGATAATGACATCCACCAAGGGCCCGCTTTGTTGTTTATGTATCATCCAAACCTGATGATAAGATCACATGTCTTGGATGAATGGAAAAGACAAATATCAGCTTGATCCAAAACTTTTGTGGTCTCCAAGAAGTTTTCAATCAACACCGTTCAATTCTCACTGTTTTATTTGGTCCACTATAGCTTTGGAAATGCTTTAATTTTGGGCTAATGTCCTAAAGTGAGCTGGAAAAAATAGATGGATGGCATGGATAAAACACATATATCATGGTGGGCCCGATAGAGAGTGTTGCACGGTGTGCTCCTCACTGCACAATCAGCGTCCCAAGAATGAAAAGCTCAAGTTTACCACACCACAGATAACTGGGGAGATTGAATGCCTATCGTTGAAAGTTTCTGTTTTTGATCAAGCTGATATTTGTGTTTTCCCTTCATTCACGTATGTGTGACCTAATCAACGGGTTGGATGAAAATAAACATGATGGGTGGGCCCTAAGAAGGTTTCGATGTTTCCTGTGGTGTGGTCCACTTGATCTTTGGATCCGATTCGTTTTTGGCCCATACATCACGGTGGGCCCCACAAACTGGGATTTAACTATTCTCCAGATAGTGAGTCCCAACTACATGGTAATATCATTTTAAGGGTCCAAAATTCCTTGAAATCAATTGGACGGTCAAGATGAGAAACAATCAAGACAACTCCAATCAATCTGAATTATGGTTAGTGTCATGTGTAGAGTTAGTCCTACGATTTGAACGGTTCAGATTGTGTTGCTTTTATGCCAAGGGAGTGGATTGCCTGTGACCTCATAGATATCTCTGTGCCCGGGGCTGTGTGGGGTCAACAGAGATTATGTGAAAAATCCACTCGGTTCATCTGTTTTTAAAGACACGGTAGGCCAGGATATCCAAAACTCAGGTGGACCACACCAACAAAAAGTGAGAACAGCAACGTCCACCGTTGAAACCTTCCTGGAACTGACCATGATTTTTATTTGCCATCCAAACCGTTCATAGAATTACTACCAATCAGATAAACCGCAGGAACAAATATCAAATAAAACTTCTGTCACCACCAGCCGTTCAATCCCCATTGTTTGGTGTGGTAGGGCCCACATGAGTTTTGGATCTGCCTGATTTCTCGAATTCTGTCCTACTGTGGTTTTTTAAAACAGATGGACGGAGTGGATTTGTCACGGACATCTCTAAAGCCCTCACAACGCCCCGGGCGCAGAGATATACATCTGTGCCCGTGGTTACCCGCAATTCGCTTCCGAACCAGTGGCGACGAATTGGACAGCAAAAGAGTTCGTCGCAAAATGTTGTGGCCCACCGTGACTTTTGTGTGTGATCTGGTCCGTCCATAAGTTTCGAAAGCTCATATCAGCACTTGGATCTGAAAGTCAGATTGATATATAACTACAATGGGCCCCATAAAAGGAAAGAGTGGGAATGGCCTAATAATCATTTTGATGTAGCCCACTTGATATTGGATCGTTATGATTTTTTAACTGACTTTCTAACATGATTTGGTCCAAATAATGGACGGATCAGATGTAAAATACATTTTACAGTGGGTCCCGCAGAATCCTTTATCGTAAGCCTACCTCCGTCAAAACGCGGGGATCCAGTGGATACGTGTCGTTACTAGACGGCGACTCCTCGAGCAATAATCGCCGTAGATTACGAGCCGCGCTCAGTACCTTCCAGGGTTACTTTCGTAAACACAGAACCAGGTGAACGTAACTTAAATGAGATCCACGCCGTCCATCATTTACTTTGTCTGTTGTTAACCGTTGGATGAAATAATTACGACCATTCAACTCTCATTTAGGCTACACTAGAGGAAGCAGCTGGGATAGAACACTTACCATTAGTTTTGTTCAGGAATCACAGTGATTTTATATGCCATCCAATCCATTCATCTAATTTACCGTATTAGGATGAAATATCTATCCAATAATCACAATATTCCAGAACTCAAGTGGGCCATAACTTGTGAATATCTAGGTTTTAGGTATAATGTTTTTGGGATTAGTCCAATTGAGGGTTGAATCATCTTGATTTTTGGGATAAATAATGGGCGGTGTTGATTTCATGCATGTTTAGTCATTTCGCCGATGTTATTGAAATTAACCCTGGTGGGCACCTAGCGCGATGTACGGAAGTGTTAGTGGGATTACTCCTCTCCTTCCAGCCTTCCATCACTCCAAGCCCTCTCTCTCGGATTACTCCTCTCCTTCCGGCCTTCCACCACTCCAAGCTCTCTCTCTCTCTCTCTCTCTCTCTCTCTCTCTCTCTCTCTCTCTCTCTCTCTCTTGAGAAAATGACATTATATCGCTATTTTCTCGTGATTCTCTTCTTCTTATCCATTTGGATGGGATTGGCTTATCCCACCACCTTCATGTCAGGTGAATTCTCATATTCCAAAACTACCTCCAACGGCTCTCGAAATCTCGCGAAATTCTCTTCATCTTCTCATCTCCCATACTCGAACCTTTGTATTTTTATTTGATAATTTGAATTTTATTCCCTTTTCTTTTGCAGATGTCCTCTTCGATTCTGTCGGGTCGACCCGTCGGAGCCTCCTTCAGGTGGAAAAACGTAAGCTCAGACTCGAATCGGGTTTCTTCTCTCTTCCGTTTTCTGTTTCCGGCGGCGTTTGGATGCACCGTTCTATCGACTTACAATTATTAGTCGAATGAAGACAAATATCGACCAGATTTTAAAATATCACGATACGATAATATCGAGATATTTTTAAAATCTCGGAGGTTTGTACTTTTTTTTTCGCAATATTATCGTGATTTTAAGTAAAATTAATTTATTACGACTTATATATTTAGAGTTTTAAAATTATTATTACTAGAGTTTTAAAATTATTATTACTTATAATAAATTTTATTTCAGCGTGAATTTATTGATAATATGGCGAGAGAAGTCAAAATTTGGAAATATCTCGATAAATTCACGGTCCAATAAATTGCCGATAACGATTTTTTCAGTACGGAGAGGAGTGATATGATTGTTTGTAAGCCCCCGTCGGACAATAAGCCGTCCGACCGGAGCTCCTGTGAGGCCCACCGTGATATATCTGTTCATCCAATCCGTCCATCTATTTTTTAAGATCATTTTATTGTAAGAGCCCAGAAATGAAGTAGATCGAACGCTCAAGTGGACCACACCAAATAGCACAAAGCATTAAATGAAAGAATCATCTCTGGTGGTGGTCTACTCGAGCGTTGGATCTGTTTCATTTTCGGGCTTATACCTTAAAATGATACGAGAAAATGGATGGATTAGATGGTGTTGGCAACACCACCCAAACTGCCGTGTTTGATTTTTGGGCGCTGTGGGGCCCACTGTGATCTATGTGTTTTATATCAGCACCGTCCATCTGTTTTTCCAGATCAGGTTAGTTTCCGGCCCTGAAAATGAAGCAGATCCAATTCTGAAGTGGACCACACCACATGAAACAGTGTTCGTTGAACGCCTACCGTTAAAAACTCCTTGGGGGCCACACAAGTTTTGGATAAGCTGATATTTGTTTTTCTCGTACAGGTCTATATGACCCTATTAATAGGTTGGATGGAAAATAAACATTATGGTGGGCCCTTGGAAGTTTCTAACGGTAGGTGTTCAACGACCACTGTTTACTGTGGTGTGGTCTGCTTGAGATTTGGTTCTGCTTTATTTTTTGTACCAGGCCCTAAACAGATCTGGAAAAACGGATGGACGGCGTGGATCTTAAACACAAACATCACGGTGGGACCCACAACGCCCAAAACATCACACACGGCAACGCTACCTAATCCGTGTTCCTCGGTGTATACCCGTTTTCAGTATGTGCAGGTGGGTGCATGGTTCAGTGATCCAGACCGTTGGTTCATGTTTTGTGGCCTGTAAATAGATGGTTGAGAGAGTTGAGTCTTTGGAAGAGAAAAGAGGGCCATCCATCCAAGGTAGGGCCACCAGATGGAGGGTCTACGGAGCATGGATTTCCAAATAGAGTATCTGAATTGCTGAATTATGGAAATATATGGAAGATATCTTGCTATTAGGAACCATGCAAATGGTAGTCAACTAATTACTTTAAAAAACTCTCTGAGTCAACTCAGTGAGTCAATGCCCAATTTGTATACTTGAATATATGCCGGGTCAGAATTAGATTCAGGTGGAAACAAGTCCAAGTACTCAATTCAAGGCTGAAAGTTGAGGGACTCAGTCGGTTGGCGCTCAACCCTAGCCCAGCCCAAGGTTCCTCAATCCTAACCCAATCCGACTCAACCTCAAATTCTCAACCCAAGCCCAACTCAAGCCGGCTTAGTTGGGTCAGTCGAGTGGATACATGCTAATATTTTAGTTATTACATTAGTCTATTACATTTCAATACATGTCTTATTTTTTATACCTATGATTTTAATAATCATATACGTAGTTATTTACCGTAAAGAATTTTAATTTTTTCTAAACAAATAAGCTAAAATACAGGACAACTCCTTCAAAAGTTGTGTTGTGTAGCATATAATCTATTTGGGAGTGAAATCCAGCATATCTTGGTAGCCTAAGTAATCGTAAATGGTGTAAACCAATAAGACCCAACGGCATTGGAATTTCCTTTGCTTTTAACATAAACAATTCGCACTCAACTATAATTTATAAGTAACTTATATCGATGGTGTTCAGGTTGAGTTGGGCAACCCGAGCCCGACCCAAGTTTTATCGGGTTGGTGTTTATATAGCCCAAGCTTGAACCCAACCAAATGTCAGGTCGGTCAAAGGTTGGTCAGGTTGAACCTGCTCGACTTTCAGCCTTAACTAAGTTTCCAACCTCGATTTGTCACCCAGCACTTGACATGTGAGCCTGTAAGTTGTGTCAATGCTGCGAGACTGATGACTCCCTGTCGCAGCAATTCATCTCATAAAAACACAAAACTCGACTCAGACTCATTAGCCCGAGTCAACTCGATTTATATCGAGTGAACTCAGCAACTCATAGTGTATTGGGTTTGCTAATCGGGTTCACACCAAACAGCAATCCAAACCGTTGATTTGTGTTTCCCAGCTAGATGGACCCCTATGGAGAAATTCCCACATGTTGGGACCTTCAAGTAAGCGCCGTACGTGAATCATCACATGACCTCAACAAGCTAGTCTTAGTTTTTTCTCCATCTTGTTTCAGCTTGCCCGTTAGACTTCGAGCACATGAATTACACGGTGATTACGAACCAATGCAAAGGACCCGATTACGTGCCCGAGCTCTGCTGCAAAGCCTTGAAGACCTTCGCATGTCCGTACGTCGACGAGCTGAACGACGGAAGAAATAAGTGTGCGGAGAACATGTTCTCCTACATCAACCTTAATGGAAAGTACCCGCCAGGCATTTTCGCCAGCTTCTGTCGAGAAGGGAAGGAAGGCCTCTCGTGCCCTGCAACAGCTCCTCAATCGGAAAATACCAATTCCAATGGCTTTGAGATGGATCAGACCCTCTCTCTGCTGCTTACGCTTGTAGCTGGGCTTGCATTCTTGTTGTAGATTTTCTGAATACTATTGGTTTTGATGGTTGGATATTTAAGTAAGAAAATTTGATCAGTTGGGTATGATATGTTCCATTGAAAGAGCATTGTAGCAGACTCTGATGGGGGGAATGTAGTGGGCCCCACCATATAGGGAAATCAGGAACTGTTAGCAAGTGGGATAATCAGACCATTTGCTAAATTACAATAGTAAATTTTAGTTGGGTGTGATCTGTTCTATTCAAAGAGTATTGTAGTTGTAGCAGACTCTGATGGGGGGAGTGTAGTGGGCCCCACCATATAGAGAAATCAGAACCGTTAGCAAGTGGGGTAATCTGACCATGTTAGATATCACATTTGCTAAATTACACATGGAAATTTTAGTTGGGTGTGATCTGTTCTATTCAAAGAGCTTTGTAGCAGACTCTAATGGGGGAGTGTAGTGGGCCCCACCATATAGGGAAATCAGGAACTGTTAGCAAGTGGGGTAATCAGACTATGTTAGATCTCACGTTTGCTAAATTACACATGAAAATTTTAGTTGGAAGTGATCTGTTCTATTTAAACAGCATTGTAGCAGACTCTGATGGGGAGAGAGTGTAGTGGGCCCCACCATACATGCAACCAGGAACCGTTGGCAAGTGGGGTAATCAGACCATTCTAGATATCACATTTGATAAATTACATAGTTAGATATCACATTTGCTAAATTACATAAGTAAATTTTAGTGGAGTGTGATATGTTCTATTCAAAGAGCATTGTATCGGATTATGATGGGGAAGTGTAGTGGGTCCCACCATATAGGGAAATCAGGAACCGTTAGAAAGTGGGGTAATCAGACCATGTTAGATCTCTCATATTTGCTAAATTACACATGAAAATTTTATTGGAGTGTGATCTGTTCTAGTCAAGGAGCATTTTAGCAGACTCTGGTGGGGGAGTGTAGTGGGTCCCACCATATAGGGAAATCAGGAACAGTTAGCAAGTGGGATAATCAGACCATGTTAGATCTCAATTTGCTAATTACACAAGAAAATTTTAGTTGGGTGTCATGATTTTTATTTGTATTTCATTCAAAGGACATTATAGCCATGGTTTTATGACTAGGACGAGTCGGGTCAAGTCGACTCGGATTCGGTGCTATCCGATCCGGTTCGATACCATGAGTCGCGATCGGCTTCAGCACAGGAGGAACAGACGGTAATGGGCCCTGTTCGTACCTTCATAGCCTCATCGTGGGCCCCACCATGCAGGGAATAGCATACGATACAGCAGAGATTGAATGCCTGCAATTGGAAACTTTATGGGGGCCACAAAAGTTGTGGATCAAGATGATATTTCGGCCTAATAACCTTACCAACGGTTTGGATGGGCGTTTAAACATCATAATTAGCTCCTAGAAAGTTCCAACGGTAGACTTTTTCATTCTCACTGTTTACTGTCTTTCGAGGCATGAGACATGCACTCCTTTCATCAGCCTATGCTAGGCCACAGGTTAAAAAATGAGGTTGATTAAAAACTCAAGTGGGTCATACCACAAGGAAGGGTGGAAATTGAAAATGAGCCTACACTCCCTTCACGTGGGCGCCCACTCCTTCCATCAATTTCACTAGCCTATGTTAGGCTGTCATGAGGCTAATCGAAAACTCGAGTAGGTCATGCCAGAAGGAACGGTGGAGATTGAAAATGAGCCTACACTCCTTTATGCGGCAGGCATGACTTGGGTGCGACTCTAGAACTATTAATGATGTTGGCGGAATCTACTCTAAATACAGTTGTTTCTAAGATTAATGTCTTTTTATAGTTACGAGTTTGGTGGTTCACTAACTAATGATATAGAGTTTGTTTAGATAATAATGACATTTCTAAAATAAATTTGATAGAGTTTATAGTGTAGCTTATTCGTAATTAGTGAAAATGATGATTCGATCCTAATTATCTTAAATCATTGGTTCTTGGGTTTGCCCATTCCTAGAGAGAAAAAGAAACAAGGTCGCCGATGTCAGGTGATTCACACTTTTTCTTGTTTTGTAACCCTCTCAAGTTTTCAATCTACCTCTTATTTGGGTTGAGTTGCTAACGTGAGTAGTAAAATAAATATTGCACGTATAACACGCTAAGCCCCATATAGCCTTTATTTTATGGGTTTGTCGGTGCTAACTACAAATAAATATGAAGAGAGGTGGGAGTGGGCTATTTGTGCATTTTTCCAGAAGAAAAGTAGGTAAAATCCAAGCCGTCCATTGATGCATCCAAAGTTTAAGTCTTCAACCCAATCTAAAAATACATCTATGTTAAAAATCTCATTTAATATCATGCAGAATAATTAATTGCACGAGCAAATGTAGACAATCCAAATTCCAGAGTTGCTATAATGCATCGAGCGTGACCCAAAAATCAAACTAAAAATTTGATAGCAACTACATGATTTTTCCCATTGAAATGGAGAAACAAAATCTGTCCAGGCTAGCTCGAGTTGCATGTGAGTTCACCTGATCAGTGGAGGACACTCCTGTCCCAACCAAGTCCCATGGGACTCTTCACAGTCTGAAAGCCATAGCCAAATGGCCATTTAAATTTATATATATATATATATGCTCACATTATACATTTAACTATTTTTCATATAGGGCCCACATCTCTCCATCTAGCAAGGATGTCTCGCTGTGAAAATAAGACACTCCACTATCAAGTTTGGTATCGTAACGATTCTAAGGGTTTAATAGCCTAGCTTTACACGCTCCATCAAATTTTGAACTTTTGGTATATCGGTAAGGTTCTTAACAACTAAAATCAAAGTCAACACTATATATAAGAGCATCAATTTTTCATATTAAATGTTTTATATTATCTGTTGATGCTAAAATCTGGCTCACCCTTTGCGGAGCTCCGAGCCCTATAGCCTGCACAAGAGAAGGACAAAGGAGACCCTGGCTAGAGCAAGGGACCCTCCCATGCCAAAGTCAGGCTAGGAATCTGGGTCGAAGTTATGTAGAGTAGACTTAAGGTGTGAGATGTTGTGTACCTATTCCTGTCGATATGTTCCCTATTTATAGCTTTTGATTGAAGTGAACGTGCCCGTCAATCTCGGCATGATCTCTACCATTAAACGAGAGCTACGCGTGCGCTAATGTCGGTTGTTACCCGGAGATCGTGCACCGGATGATGCTCCTGACATGCGTTATTGGAGTTAATTCCTTAACGTAATCTTTGGTCATGTTCTCATCTAAGTCGACCCTAAAATCTAAACCTCATTCACAATCGTCTGAGCTCATGAGCGACCTGATCCTGATCGGAGTCAATGGGTTGGATGTGTAATGGCTTCTTATAGGTTCCAGGTCGGTGTCAAAGCTCTACAAAAAAACTTGGAATCAGGTCGATGCGGATGAACTACTAATAGTCCAAGGCTCTGCTTGTCGACTTCTCCAGGTCGACCTCTGTCGGGTTCAGCTTGGATTTTCCCATAACATTAGCCATGGATTTTTCGGCCATTGATCGGTCCATATTAACAAATCCTTAAGAGCATGGAATTTGGATTATAACTATCTACACTGGGCCCACTCTTTGAACCATTTGGATTGGAGTACATAGATGCATACATGTGCTCTCGATGCATGATGTGGTGTATGGAGTGGACACAGATTGGGCATTGACTCCCACGTATGATGCGGACTACATGGTTTGCATACTGAGTAAACTCAGTTGGGCCTAATATGAATGTATGTGGGTTGTCCACGCCGTCCATCCATTTTTACAAATCATTTTACTAGTTGAGTACAAAATACAAGTATGCCCAAAGCACAAGTGGACCATACCAAAGGAAACAGTGGGAATAATGACTTCCACCGTTGAAACCTTGCTAGGGTTCATAGTGATGTTTATTTGTCATCCAACCGGTTCATAAGATCACAAAGGACATGGATGAAGGGAAAACACAGATATCAACTTGATCCAAAAATTCTACGGTCCCTAAGAAATTTTCAATGGTAGAATTTCAATTCACACGGTTTCCATGGTGAGGTTCACTTGAGATTTGGATATATTTCATTTTTGGTCTCAAGCCATAAAATTATATGTTAAAATGGATAGACATATTAGATAAAATATGTAAATCGCAATGGACCCTACAGAGTTTACTCAGTACGCTAATGAGTACCTTCCAACACTATTTAACTCCCTATTGTTGGGACATGGTGGCATTTGATTGAATCATATGCCTTTGATGGCTCAAGCAAAATATGATTGAAAGTTGTTCGGTCAAGTACATAATATATTAGCCCTATCTCTGACATAAGCATGTGCACAATCCAATTCTACCATGTGTTGGGGGTTGGCATGTAATCCACATCCCCACCACCTAGACCAAACTTCTTTCATCCCCAGCATAGTAGGATTTGATTAGATGACAAGCTATTGTTAGTGATGGACTCACCCAAACCATGACCTAGAATTATTCAATGGAATACGTAATTGATATGATCGCATTTCTATAAGCAGTTTGCCGTCCAATCAAATCCTATCATATGTAGACACGACAGTAACTAACTGACATTAATATAGAGCATGAATGATCTGTACTTCTACGTCTTGCGTGTGCAATAGGTAATGACCCCCTTGATTAGTCCATGTCATGGCACATTTCCTTCAAGTGGGCCCACTTCGTGTGGTTGCCGTTGGGAGTAGTCTAATACACGTCAGCATAGGCTACATCTTTTCTGTCGTTGATGATGTGTCCCTTTCATTTGATTTTTGTTCTATACAATTCTATAATCTAATGATGCATCTATGGACCGGTCCACATTATCTGAGCCCACTGGCCGTTTGGTCCATCTGCTTTCATCAGTATAGACCAGATAAGGGATTATTCTACCCAATCCAACGGCTTTGTGCTGTCAAATCCTTACAAGAGGTATCTTTTGCTTTCCATAGGTTTTATTGTGGGCCGGGAAATTCTCAATTTATTTTGTATAGTTTGGACCCGTTTTTCATCAATCCAAACCGTTGATATGATTGGCCTCGATCTGGATGGTCCATAAACTAAACATCCTTAAATATCGGAACCATAAAATGGGTGATTGTGGATAAAATCTTAGGAACAGTCAAAAATTCAACGGATGTGATCGTATAACATTGGAAATGTTTGTTGTATGAGCCATAGGCAGTAGATTCGCCATATGAACGGTTTGGATCACTGGACTATAAGCCCCATGAGCTACGAAAAGGAGACGGGAGTATACTGTAGAAACTCTGTCATTGTACAGTGCCTTTTGCTTTAGAGAGAGGATTCGGTCAGGTCAGGGTAACACCCAGCTCGGTCAGTCCGCGACCGTGGGGCCCACCTTGATATATATTTTGTATATCCACTCCGTCCATCCGTTTTCATAGTTCATTTTTGGGCCGAAAATGAAGCAGTTAAAAATCTCAGGTGGACCACACCATAGGAAATAATGGTGACCGAACGCTCACCATCAAAACCTTCCTAGGGCCCACCGTAATATTTATCTGCCATCCAAACTATTTATAATATCACACCGACAAGTATAAAGGGAAACAAATATCAGCTTGATCTAAAACTTTCATGATGCACAAGAAGTTTTTAATGGTCAATCACCACTGTTTCCTGTGGTGTGGTCCACTTGAGATTTTGATATGCTTTATTTTTGGTACATTAAACTAAAATAATCTGGAAAAACAGATGGACGGTGTGGATATACATTATATACATCATAGTGGGCCTATGGTCATGGCCTGACCGAAACCGCTCCATGTGCTTTGAGGTTTGCTAATTACACATGCGTGTGGAGCCGTACAAACAGGCACACGTGCAAATATGGAACGCGTATGTGAGATCTGAACTTTTCATGAGGTTGGAATAATGCTTAGGTCCCCTGCCTAAAAAATCAGACCGTTTCACTCTTCAGCACAGTGCACAAACAAAGTAATTTGATGGTTAAAAATTATTTTCTAGCCATTGATTTGTTTTAATCTTCCATGACCCACCTAAGGCATTAAATGGGCTTATTTTCAGGATGGAAGATCTAAACTTATTATCCCACCTGATGGAAGGCTCAGATACTTCACACGTTTCACTTTTCATCACACGCACCAGAGTGAAGATTTGAAGAGTCCGTTTTCAACGCTCTGCCGGAGCCGGATTGCGTCCTGCCACTGACTGTACTGATTCGGTCCAATCAGGGGCTATGTGGGGCCATCATGATTTATGGGTTTCATCCACGCCGTCCATCCATTTTTCCAGATCAGTTAGGGATATGAGCCCATAACTGAAGCAGATCCAAGACTCAAGTGAACCACATCACGGTAAGAAGTGGTGATAATGATACCCACCGTTGAAACCTTCCTATGGCCCACCATGATGTTTTAAAGTTTTGGTCATTCGGGTGGGCCATGATAATAAAATAATTCAATGGCTAGAAGAAACAAATCTGACCATCCATTTGTGTTGTGCATTGTGGCCCACTTGAAGAGCTAAAACAGGCTGATTATTTAAGCAGATGATCAACTAGCACTTGTCATGAATCCTCCGGATCAACAGTTGAATCTCTTATAGTCAATGTGGATTGTCCATCATCCCAACCATTGATAGGATGGTTAGGATGATTAAGATCATCAAATAAAAGTAACTTTTGAGAGGGACTAGCAATCAAAGGTGGACCCACCATGATGGATGGTCTAGATCATTGGTCAAAATGTATTTATTACATCGATCAAATGGTTCCTATTAAGGGTGCACGTTGAGCCGGTAGAACCGTGGAACCGGACCGGAACCGACCACCGGTTTGGTCCGGTTCTAGAGTGCACCGGTTCTGGTTCCAAAAATCAAAGAATCGATTACATCGGTTCGGCACTCGGTTTGGAGGTATGTAAAATTGAACCGATCCGTAGAACCAAACCATAGATTCGATCCGTATAATCAAACTGTGAAACCTAACCTAGAACCGAACTTGAAACCGAACGAAGAACCCTTTGATTGTTTCCATATTTGACTCATGATTTATGGTTTATAATGCACCATTTTATTATTTTCATAAATATATTTTTGCACACCTTATACAATATTTAAATCATTCATCAAATGGACCACAACATGGATGGACATAGGCTAGATAATAAAATTAAACATGTAATTGGGCTGAATTATAAAAAGCTTAGAACCGTGGAACCGATCCGGAACCAAACGGTTCGGTTCCTGTTCGGTTCTAGGGTGTCAACAGTCCGGTTCCGATTCCGAATATCCTAGAACTGTTAAGAACGATTCGGTTCCGATTTCACCCCATAACCGGACCAAACCGACCCGTGTGCACCCCTAATTCGTATCATCCGATCAAAGTGGCATTTAAGAAGGATTAAAAATCAATGGTGGTTTCCACATGATGGACATTCCATATCACCTATAAGAGATACAAGAGGGGTGGATAATTCAAAGGTGGGCCCACATGATGAAAAATAATTAGGCAGGAGTCGTCCATTTCTTAGCTGGCAATCAAATGGTCGCACCTTAGATGAATGGGTCCAAAAGAGAGGACTGTGAACCATTTGATGCTTTATCAGTCTCGTCCAATAATTTGTTGCCATTTGGAACTTTTGTTTTGTGAGGTTTTCTTGAATACATCCCCAGGTATGGTGCATATCCATTGGATTAGAAGCTTTATCTGTGATCCAAGCCGTTGATCTGATGGTATACAATGTTCAAGCTGGCTGTCTAGAAAATATTAAAGATTGGGACCTTGAATTGGAAAATCAAAGGCATATAAAACAATTGTCATAGGACGGTCCATATTCATCAGAAAATTTCAAATTAAAAAAATTCCCAAAAAAGAGTTTCTTTATTACTCATCCTCCATCTATGTTGTGAACAATCTTCTAAACGGTTTAGATCATCTGACACGGCTCAGATCCAACGAACATGGTCTTGAGATAGTACTGTAATAAGTGGGAACGCATTCCAGAATACCTTTTGTTTTGTCGTTGCACTTGCATCCAACTGCCTGAAAGGGTTCTTAAAAACATTTCCAAAGGCATTTCCAAAAATGCCCTCATTCGTCTGCCTACGGAGAAATTGATACCGCAAGGTGTGGTACCGTACCATATGAAAAGGGTGGACGCGCATTGGCTGTGACTCAGTTCTTAGGTGGGTCCCACCACGATGTTTGTGAGAAATCCACCAACTCAAGTCGGCTACATAATATATGTGTGTTCTATGTGGGGCCCACCTTGATATATGTGAATTCTCCGTGCTGTCCATCCGTTTTTTTCAGCTCATTTTTAGGCAAGATCTTATATCTAAAGCTCAAGTGAACCACACTACATGAAAAGGAGGAAATTGAATCCCTACCGTTGAATCTTCCCTTCATCAAGGTCTGTGTGACCTTATGAACGGTTTGGATGGCAAACAAACATTACTGTGGATCTAAGAAGGTTTCAACGGTGGATGTCATTATCTCCACTGTTTCCGGCCAACTTGAGCTTTAGATGTATTTTAATTGCAAGCTCATTCCCTAAAATGAGCTGAAAAAACGAACGGACGGTGTGGATAAGATCCATACATCCACGCTTGCCCTACAGAGTGTATTCAAAATGCTATAGCATGGTGAGTTACCCTAGCATTTACTAACAAAACGGATGGACGGACGTGATTGATTTCTCACAAATATCATGGTGGGCCCACCTAGCTTCTGACTGCAGGAACTTGGGGTCCTTTTGGATTATCCGGTCCGATAATGACAATGGCTCTCAATCACATCTTAGGCCCATCAGATCAATGGTTCAGATCAGCGTACGATGGTCAACCATGCTCCTTGATGTAGCCTTTTTGGTTAGTGCCGCGGGACATTATAAAAGTAACGGGATCCAGCTGGATGACGAAGGTAAACTGTAGTACCGCATTTGTAGTCCGCTGGGCCCCACCATACACAGGGCCCACTCCAAATGATCAGAACCGCTCATGCTGTCAGACACAACACGGATTGTATATGGTGCAACAATCCAATGGATCTGATGATACAATCACCCCACACTGGACTGCATATGAACAATTAAAATTGTACGATGATGAATAGCTCATTAACTGGATGGCCACGATTGTTTGATGGTGAAATTTTTGTACTAAGATGATGAATAGCTCATTAACTGGATGGCCATGATTGTTTGATGGTGAAAATTTGTACCAAGGGCTCTACTAGGTTTCACCTTTTATCCGATGTGGGTACGGGACGACCCGATCCGGCTAACTCGACTCGTCCGACTTGGTCCGATCCGATTCAACCCTGTATAGACCCCACCCAGGCTAGCAATTTGATAAGGCATGAATGATCCTTAGGAATTGAACTCGATCCCCACACCCTACTTAAAACCTGATCCAAACCCTAGCCAAATCTAAGTCATCCCATTACTCGAAACCATGATTTAACTCAGGTCATCACCCAAGCCAAAGCATGCCCAAAAACTATCCATCTTTCAAACCATTTTCAAGCCATAATTGAGCAATTTTCGAGTCACTTTTGAGCCAAAAATCCAAAACGGGCTTTGGGCCATGCCCAGGGCCCGAATTGAGCCCACCGACTAAACTGCGGGAGCAACTATACCTGGGCAAGTAATCCAATTACCGCCCCCTCTTGAAAAATGTACGCGGAGCCAGATAAATCAGAAGCAGTAATTCGATTACTGCCTTCTCTCGACAAACGTGCCTGAAGCTACAACTATTTCTCTCATCGAAAGTCAACTTTGCCCGCACCTTTTTGACCCCAAAATTCATACTATTTATCATTTTACTAAGCCCTTCAACCTATAAGAAAGTGCCACATGACATCTCCCTTCTCTCTACCAATTCAAAACTGTCACATAATCATTTACCTTTCGTAAACCCTTGGATTACACAAAAAGCCATCCCAATGGGCTATAAATACCCTCTATTCTCTTCATTTCAAAAAACACAACTACCAATCAACAAAGAAAAGTAGAGTGAGAGAGATAGAGAGAGAAAGTGAGTGAGAGTGAGAGAGAGTGCTTGAGTTCTCAGGCTCCCATATTTTCTGCCCCTCTAACCTCTTCCAATCATTTCTTAGTGTAACGCCCTAGAAATTGGGGGTCTTGCATAAACTCGACTCCCAAGTTCCCGGATGTCACTTATGTTAATTATTACTAATTTACGTTTGATCAGGGTTAAATGCGCAGTATGAAATTTCTTGGAACATGAAACATAATCACAACTGATCTATTGAAATGAAAGAAGTCAATTATTTATATATATACCAGTCCAAAAGAATGTAAAAGGGTCACACCAGGCGTTGCCCAACAAAATCACAAAAAGAATATCATGTCCAAAAGAATAGGGCTGAGTCTACAACTCAGCGATCTATAATCCCGTTTACTGAGCCGATGAAGACCCGTTCATCAACTGAAAGTAGGAGAACTCGTCTTCCTCTTCGAGGCTCGTGTCGCCATGCTCCTCCAAATCTTTATCACCTGCATCTATAGGCGAGTCTGGTTAGCATTTTAAAACACCGTCCCAGAGTGGGAGTGAGTAATTAACTCAGTGTGTACTATTAGTCTTAAGTTATAACATGCATCAATTGTAATATGAACTTAATGAAAATAAGCCAATCATCAACACCTAACAACTCTTATTAAATGTGCATGCATGCGGGATTATATGATGCATGCTCTCGCCACAACGCTCCCTCGAGCGACTCCATCTAACTATTGCATATGTCCACACTCCCTTAGAGCAACCTCGACTTCTGAGTCGCTACCCTAAATAATGCGATGCAATGCGATCGTGTTAACCGAGTTATTACTTAAATCCAGTCATCCGGCAGATTGGGAAATTTGATACACCCCACGTATCAATGTCCTAAGCTGGTTGCGAGGCCAAGGCCCCATCAACGCGTGAGGCTGAGACCCCGCGGTCCGTGATCCTGTCAGGTTCCTCATCCCCTACTTCAAGTACATGAGGAGTGCCGAGAGAAAGGGATCGCTCGCGGTCACTACGGGGAGGCGCGGTACCCCTGGGCGTGAGGTGACAAATTTCTCGCACACTTGTGTCCCATTCCACCGTGTCCGGCTCACGAGACTGTGGACCAGTTGCAATCTAGTTATCAATGGGCTACAATGGTTGTAAAATGCTTTAGGTTCCATACGTAGGTGAGCAAACAAGGTTAACAATTAGGTTGGTCAGATAGTAGGCTAGACCGCACGAGTCAGACGAGCTTGAGACCAGTGACCTAGGGCACAAGGAACCCATGTAGTCGAACTACAGCCACCCGAACACGCCCACCCAAACCCACAGATCTAGCCCTAGTGTAGTCCTACCGATGGGACTACCATCTTTCATCATGTTCATAACCAACCCAAGAGGATGAAGGGGATCCATAACATGTCAACTATCAATGCATCATCTAACATAAACAACATCATGTTCTCATGCTTCTCAACATAAAATTCTGAATTTCTACTAACATGTAAAGCTAATAATATCATGAACAAAATGTGTGTGTGTGTGTGTGGTGTGGGTTGGTGAGGAAGTTAAGCACTTCCTACCTCCCTTAGAACCAAAATACACAAAAATTAAGGAATGATACATGTTATAGGGCACGTCATATGAGAAAATCAAACAAGGCACGAGCATATAATCGTCCATACACAAAATCATGTGAGAAGCAAGAACAACATCATATGAGAGTCAAACATACAAGTCCTAGGGCTTCTCTAGATCCTCCAAGCATAGCATTCAAGTAACCAAAATCATTAAACGCATACTAAAATTGGTGCTAGGCCACCTAAGAGCAATAGTCCGCACCTACAGGTCGTTGGAGATTCAGAAAACGACCTAAAAATGAGGGCTTTGGGGTCGATCGGCCGGAATCCCTAAAACAAGATCTCGCATGTGAGAAATCCAAGTCAATCTCTTCTCAATACATGTATTTCAAGAGGAAGAGGTGAAGGATCTTACCTAGACGACCTGTGGACGATTGTTGAAGTTGTGGTGGAGAATTTCCTTTGGAAGAAAGATAGGGAATTGAAAGGGTTGATCTCCGTGGGCCCCACCTCGATCTAAGGTCCACCTTAGCTCAACTTTATTCTCTTTTTGCTCTCTCTTTACTCTCTTGGGGGTGGTAGTTGTGGCGAGAGTTATGAGAGGGGGTTTGTTGTTAGAGAATGGAGGAGGATATGAGGGGGATTTGTTGTTGGAGAATGGAGGAGGATATCAGGGAGAGGGATTTGTTGTTTGAGAATGGAGGAGGATATGAGGGAGAGGGATTTGTTATTGTTGGAGAAGGGTGGGAGATATGAGGGAGAGAGCTAGGGTTTATTTCCTAGACTTGGGCCCTTTGGCCTTAAGTTTCCTCAAATTCTCAAAATAGCCCTCTAGGACTCCATCTTGGCTTTGGGACAGCCCTAACACCCTTCTGGCCACCAAATTTAGCGTGTAGGTGTCTCATGGCCCAATGAGGGGTTATGCAAAGTTTGGAAATAAACGGATGAACGAGAACGAGGTTTAAGCATAGGTTCTGATCTTAAAATGGCCCTGTGAGGTCCATTCCAGTGATTGGAGCAGTTATAGTGGCCCCCCGGCTATGAAACTTATAAGATAGGTGCTCCATGACCCGATGAAGGGTCATGCAAACTTTGGGAGCGATCGGATATGAGGTTTGATCGTACGAGTTCGATTTGCGATCAACGGTCGCCGTGCCACGATCAGGTCCCAGATTTGGTGGACGGGTGTAAAAAAAAATACATTAAACCTTCATCGTAAATTTGAAAGAAATCTGACGGCTGGAACGCCTGGTACCTCGATTTTATTTGCAAGTGCCATATTTCAATCTGACATTGGTGGGGTGCATTTGACAAGTGTCAAATCCCAATTCTGGGTGTCCACTGGGTCCTCAGTTCGCAATGGACCACAAGCCTAGTGAAATCTATGATTTTCTAAACTTTCAAATTTTTCTGACCCTCCCCGGTCGTCGAGTGGCCCACACGGGCTGTTGTTAAGTGTAAACAAGCCCTCTGGCTTGGCGACCCGCACTTGGTCTGATCATGACCAGACTGGTCTACTCTAATGGGCTAAATCTAAGTTAATTAACTTGTGCTACCCCACCATGAGTACTGTGAACGAACGATCCTACGTGGACGCCCCAAGACACTGTGTTGGTTGGACGAGACGTTACACTTAGCCTCTTAGTCCCACTCAAGCCAATCATTCCCAACCATGGTGTACTCAAACATACAAGCCATTTCAAATGCAAGCAAAAAATTATACAATTATTACTAGCATTGATATTTTATCAATCGCATCATTACCTCCCTTCTCAATCCTCCTGCTTCTCTAGGTTACCATTGAATGTATGCTCTGTGACTTGCCAGAACTTTACACCCTGTCACATCAGAAACTTATAGTAGCCTAATTCATTTCAAATGATATTTTAACATCATCACATATATTTAAAACTTATCTAGACATTCCTCGGACATATGCCATGCGGCTTGCCGGAATTATGAATCTTGTCATATCAGAAATTCAAATCTGCCTAGTCTCATTTTAATATTATCATTATCCTTTAAGACTATTTTACCACATGAAGTCGAGACCGTGCATCCGTACGGGCAGAGAGAGTGCCTAACACCTTCCCTCTTTATAACCGAGATCCCTTACTTAGAATATCAAAATCGCAGATCAAGAGTCAACTTAAAGCAAGAGAGTCTTCAGATTATCTAGCTTTACATATTCTGCAGGTTCTAGCCGACTATAGGATTTTGAGTTAAGTGGCTAATGGCGACTCCAAATCTATTGCATCATCAATCCAAATAAGCCCGATCACCCCCACCACAAACATAAATCAGCGTGAGCGCCGATTTTTCAGCGTTCACAGACCTGAACCGAATGGGTGAGTCGGTCCGAACTGAGTAAGCTTCGCCCAATCCAAACTCAATCGAGTCGAGTTCGAGTTACCAAGTAACTCGATTTGACTTGACCCGAAACTCAATCTGGTTAGACTCGACTCGATCCGAAACCTGACTCTCTAACCCTTACCCGACCTGATCCCAACATCTCTCTCTCCCTCCCTCATCCTCCTCCTCTTCTGAGCCCGGCAACCACCCACCACCATCACCGTCTTCCTCCTCCTCTCCAATCCCTCCCTCCCTCCCTCTTCCTCTTCCTCTTCCAAGCCTCGACAACCACCCACCACCATCACCCTCCTCCTCCTCCTCCTCCTTCTCTCTCTCTCTCTCTCTCTGTCTCTCTCTCTCTCTCCACTCCACTCCCCCCCTCTTCCTCCTCCAAGCTCGACAACCACCCACCACCATCACCCTCCTCCTCTTCTCTCCTCTCCACTCCCTCCCTCCCTCCCTCCTTCCCTCATCTCTCAATCCAACTCGGTGCCAACTTGACCCGACTCGGTACTTTTGATCAGATTGGACTCGGTCCGGATCAGTCCGGACCAGACAGAACTCGAATCGAGTCAGGCATGCTGGACTCGGTATTGAGTTCGGGTCAGGCCTATTTCAAAACCGGATTGCGTCGAGTCAACCCTAACTCGGTTCAACTCGACTCGATGCCCAGCTCTACCTTTTATGCATCAAGAGTAGATTTGTAGGCTGTGACATGGCACCCATTTCACTAACCCACTGGACGTTTTCAGAGAGAGGTGACACCGAGTTTGTTATGTTGTGATATGGTGCTATTTCATATGCTTGGAGGATGCTTGTCTGAGAGGAACTATCAACTTTCAAGAGGTTTGTAATGCCCCAGAAAATCAGGGGTCGTGCATAGACTCGACTCCCGAGTTCCCGAGTGTCACTTATCATGCATTTATGGTTTTTTTTATGATTAATCAAATTTAACTGTGCAATCTGGAATTACCTGAGGCACGAAGCACAATCACACCAGTCTACTGAAATGAAGTATATCTCACATATATACAGGTCCAAAATAATAAAGGGTCGCCCAAGGTGTTGCCCAACAGAACAATAAAAGAAGGCTATGTCCAAAAAGAGTAAAGCTGAGCCCGCAGCTCAACAAATCCAAATTCAGCACGATCAAGTCGATGGAGAGCCACCCATCAGCTGCAAGTAGGAGAGTCCGTCCTCCTCGTCCAAGCTCGCCTCGCCAGGCTCCTCATGCCCTGAGTCACCTGCATCTATGAATGAGTCTAGTTGGTGTTTTAAAACACCGTCCCAGAGTGGGAGTGAGTGATCAACTCAGTGTGAACTATTGGTCTCAAGTTACAACAGGCATCAATTGTAATATGAACTTAATGAAAAACAGACAATCATCAACACCTAACAACTTTTATTTAAAATGTATGCATGCGGGATTATATGATGCATGCCCTCGCCACAACACTCCCTCAAGCGACTCCATCTAACGATCGCATATGACAACACTCCCTCAGAGCGACCTCGACTTTCGAGTCGCCACCCTAACTAATGCGTGCAATGCGATCGTGTTAGTCGAGTTATTAGTTAAGTCCATTCATCCAGCAAGCTGGGGATTCTGATTCACCCTACGTATCAATGCCCTAAACTGGTTGCGAGACCAAGAACCCATCAACGCGTGAGGCCGATACCTCACGGTTCGTGATCCCGTCGGGTTCCTCATCCCCGACACCAAGCACATGAGGAGTGGCGAAAAGAAGGGATCGCTCGCGGTCACTATGGGGAGGCGCGGTACCCCAGCGTAGGCCGACAACTCGGACATAGTGTCCCATTCCACCATGCCCGGCTCACGAGGCTGTGGACCAGTTGCAAGTGCATTTTTGATGGGCTACAACGGTTGTATGGTGGTTCAAGTTCCATACATATGTGAGCAAATAGAGTTAACATACAGGGTTGGTCAGACAGTAGGCTAGACCGCACGAGTCAAGCGAGCGTGAAACGAGTGACCTCGGGCACAAAAGACCCATGTAGTCGAACTACAGCCTCCCGAACACACTTGCCCAAACCCACGGGTTTAGCCTGAGGGTAGTCCCACCAATGGGACAACCGTCTCTCCTCATGATTCCTGACCAACCCAATAGGATGAAAGTTATTCATAACAAGCCAACTATACAGATTCTCAATTAGCGTAACAACCACATGTTCTCATACATTTCAAACATACACATGAATACTCCTACAAGTAACTAAGCATTATCAAGAATAAAATGCATGTGAGTGTGTGGGTTAGTGAGGAAGTTGAGTACTTCCTCCATATTACAAAATCATACTCAAAGAATAATGACATCCTACATACTATGAAACAATAAAACATGAAAAATTAATCAAGCATGAGCATGTGATCATCCATACACAAACCATGTAAGAAACAAGATCCAAATCATGAAAGAATCAAGCAAACATGTCCATACAATCCAATAGCTATAATTTCTAGAGTCTCTCTAGACATTCAAACACAACATCCAAGCGATCAAAATCATTAAGCTCATGCTAAAATTGGTGTTAGGCCACCTAAGAACAATAATCCGCACCTTCGAGTCGTTGGAGATTCGGAAAAACGACCTAGGAGTGTGGATTTCAGGGTCGATCGGCCGGAATCCCTAAAATACCCATTTGCATGTTAGCACTTTATGTAATCTACCCTCCACACGAGGGGTTTCAAGAAAAATGGGTGATGGATCTTACTTAGATAATCGATAGAGCAATTACTGTGGTTGTGATGAAAGGATTTCTCTTGGAGAAGGGCTAGGGAGATGCAAGACCGGCTTCCTTGGGCCCCACCTCGATTCTAGGGTCCACCATAGCTCTCCTTGGTCGTTGGATAATGTGGTGGCTATGAGGGAGAGATTTGTTGTTGGGAGATGGAGAAGTTATGAGAAAGAGAGATGAGTTGTAGGGGAATTGAGGATTTATGAGGGAGAGAGGTTTGGTGGTGGGAGATTTGGGGAAGTTATGAGGGAGAGGAGGAAGGGATTGTTGTTGGAGAATGGAGCTATGAAAGAGAGCTAGGGTTTATTCCCTAGAGTTGGCTCCCTTGGCCTTATGTTTCCAAGTTTTTCCAAAATAGCCCTATAGGACTCTATTTGATGTTGAGGCGGCCCTATCACCCCTCCGGCCACCAAATTTGGTGTGTAGGTGCCTCATGGCCCGATGAGGGGCCATACAAAGTTTAAGATCAAACGAATTAACGGAGATGGGGTTTCGAGCATAGGGTTTCTTTCTTTAAATGGCCCGGCGGGGCCATTTCTGATTGATGGGATATTTCTGGGGGCCCTCTGGCCATGAAACTTATAGGACGGATGTTCCACGGCCTGATGAAGGGCCATGCAAAAATTGGAGGTGATCGGATATGGGGTTTGGCCGTACGGGCCCGATTTGCGATCAACGGTCACCGTGCCACGATCGGGCCCCAAATTTGGTGGACGGCTGTAGAAAAATACATCAAACCTTAACCGTAAATTTGGAAGAAATTCGACGGCTGAAATGTTTGGTGTCCCGGTTTTATTTGTAAGTGCCAGATTCCAATTTGGCATTGGTGGGGCGCATTGGGCAAGTGCCAGATGGTACTTTTGGATATCCACTGGGTCCGTAATCCGCGATGGACCACAAGCCCAGTGAGATCTATGATTTTCTAAATTTTTAAATTTTTTTGACCTTCCTCGGTTGTTGGGCGGCCCACATGGGCTGTCACTAAGTGTAATCGGGCTACCTGGCTTGACGGCCCGCACATGGTCTGATCATGACCAGATAGGACCACTCATGTATAAGCTAACATTGAGTGTCAATGGTCAGTAAGTGATAATATAAGTTAATTACATTTAAAAAAAATTAAGGATTTTTAGAAATCCAAAACAGTAAAAATCCGGGATGTTACAATCTACCCCCCTTAAAAACAATTTCGTCCCCGAAATTACCTAAGAGTAATAATTAAAGATATTATCATTTCGTTTGCCTAAGTTTTATTGATTTGAGGTTTATATGCGTGGTAAGGTGCATACTAACTGTACTAGTTTTCCTTAATATATTCTACCCCCCTTAAAAGTTTTCACATTTGAGGTTTGAAAACAAATGTCAAAATCATTATTATCGTACTATGTGGTTGTTGATACAGTTTACCTAAAGGTGGCATATTCTACTCTTTATGATGAAGCTAGTACGGAAAAACGGTTGTGGTAGGCTCAAATCTGATACGTCGATTGTCCGCCTGACCAGGGCAGACAACCCGTTGTATCCCTTTTGAATCCTGATGGATCCTGGTCTTCTGCTTGGTTAAAACAGTGAGTCTGTTGGTAGTCGCTCAGGATTGAAAATTGGGTCAAGCCGTGAATACTTCGCAAGTGTATAGTCCCGTAATTTTATAATCTGATCAACCTAAATGCTTAGGAAATATCTCATATCCTTGAAAGGTTAAAATCTCCTATTTTTAAGGTTGTAGCTCGGGTCTTTGTCAAGTGGAGTTCTCGTTTTAATTCATGTCCAAATTAGTAATTAATGAATCTCTTATTATGCCTATGGTCAAACATCGCCCTAATAAGTTTCTAAAGGCACAAAATTTTATGTGAATTACCATTTCAATTTTATGGTTAGTGGGTTATGAGCAGATTACACTTTAGTTTCATAAATTTCAAGAATGAATGAATAGTTGAAAGTTCTAGGGTATTCTGGAAGTTTAGAGTGCTAATAACGCTAATATGGACGCAGTAAGGCCATTATTCATACAAGCATTCACAAGACGACAAGAAAATTCCAAAACAATTCATACATTCACATAAATTTCAAAATGCCATAGGTATGGCCAATTACATGTTACAACATGGATTTCTAGCATTACTAGATAGGCTAGACGCAACAGAAATATAAGCTAATTAAGCAAAGGTCCTAACCATTCTTCAATAAATGCATTAGACCTAACCGCATTAACAAACTACTAGTCGTTAGTAAGGTCGTGGGGCTACTCGTCTGAGTCGGGCGAAAGTAGGGGCGCTTCCTTCCCATAAAGGAAAGAATCGTCGGAATGATGAAAAAGGAGATGACGGTCACTAGGAACGACATTTTCCTCGGTTAGGAAGGATTTGGGTGTGAGGAATGTGGGTGGATTGTTGGAGGAATGGTCTTAGGGATGACTTTTAAAATGAGTTTTGAGAAATGGAAATGAGTTTTGAGTGTGAATGGATTTGAGAAGGATTTGGAAAATGAAATTTGGGAATGGGTTTGAGATGAGGTTGTGTAAGATGAAATGGAAGGTGAGTTGAAGATATGAGGTTTGAGTAGAGATTAGGATTTGAGATGGGTTTTGGGAAATGGGGATGGAATGGTTTTGAGAGTTTATTTTAGGAATGAGCTTTGAAAGTGATATTGGAATGGTGTTTGGGAAAATGAAGTTGCGGATGGTCTTGAGGTAGGTTGTGTGAAGTGAACTTTGAAAATGGGGAGAAGAGAGTGAAAGGAGTGGGGTTTTGGTGAATGGGTCTAGAAGGAAATATGGGTGATGAGAGGGATTTGGGAAATGATTTGAGAGTGAGTAGGTGGGAATAAACAAAAGAAATGGGTTTTGAAAAAGAAAAGAAGATGGTTTGGAGGATTGGGTTTTAGAATGAGTATGGGTTAGGCTTGGTGGATCTTGAAAATAAAGTTTAGAGATGGGTTGGGAGAATGGAGAGTAGTAGAAGGAGAGGAAAGGAAAGAATGAAGTAGGAGATAAGAGGATGTGAAGAAGAAGAAGAAGATGGGTTAGAGAAGATTTAGGGTGAGAGAGTGAGAGGGGAGGAAAATGTGCGTTGGGGTTCTTGTGAAAGGTCTATTCTGGAAAGATGTTATAAACTGATTGGTGATTTTACTGAAGATTCTCGAAAAACTGAAAGAATCCAAACAGACTATAGGTACTAATATACAAGGCATGGTTGGCCGATCAAGTGAAGTGAGGCAGTGACAACATTGCCTTGAAATTTTTGACAGTTGAATCCTACTTATTTTACCGAAGCTCTTTTGAGGTTCTGTGATTTACAGTAACTATTCTCCAAACAGGGTTGAAAAGAAAATTGAATCCATAATACCTTTCTTTCAATACATACATATATATATATATATATATAATGATATTAATAAACAAACATTTTGACACATAAGCAAACAGGGCATTATGATTCTCATATAGTAAATGAATTTGACAAAATAGTTGGTACACAAATAGTATCAAACACAATGCACATCTTTAGTTAAAATTGTATGACAAGACTCATTGAAGAACATATTACATAGAAGTGCCATGGTTGGAGATAGGTTTTGGAAAATAGGATTTGAGAAGATGCAAATTTGAGAGAGTGGGTAGTGAGATTTGAGAAAAGTTGAAGAAATGGAGAAGGAGAAGGGATTTTTTTTTTTAGAGTGAATGAGTGAATGGAGTGGGATTTGAGAATGAAGCGTGAGGTTGGGTCTTGGGGAATGTATGTTGGAAATGGGTTTGGGTTGGGTATGAGAAAAAAAAAATGGGAGTTAGTTGGAGAGAGTAGGTTTGATGTTGGCTTTGTGAATGAGATTCTGTGGATGGATTTGAGAACGGGATTGAGAAAAAGAAAATGGTTAAGAAAGGGTTTGGGAAGGTGGTTTGAAGGTGAGGAAGAGGAGATGGGGAGTTTGTAGGAGGAGAAGATGAATTTTAAAGAGATGGGTTTGAGTATGGAAGAGTGAAGATGATGGAGTAGGAGTAGTGGGAAAGGGGCTCTATTTCTTGTAAGGTTTCTTGTACTTTCGGTAACTGATTTATTTTTAAAATTTTTATAATGTTTTATCATTGAGTTTAAAGACATAACACAAAATTTCACTCTCATTTGGAGTTGTAAATAAATTATTAAAATTCTAGGAGCAACAGCTGTCCGAAATAAAAAAAATTTAGACAGTTGACAGAGAAGCTTAATTTTAGATATATTATAATTTTTATATTAATTTTTTCTTATTTTTATATAAAACTAGACTCATTCATCTTTAATCTGGATTTTGAATCACCTAAATTGGAGTTGTAACGAAGGAGATATGAATTTTTGAAGTTGACATAAAATTATAGGAATTTTGGCGGGGGCAACACTGGTCGGCGGGGTGGGCGGCGGGGCGAGCACGTGGGTGGCGGGGTGGCCACGCGGGTCGGTGGGGTGACCCCCCGGATCGGCGGGGTGACAACGCGGGTGGCGGGGTGACCCCCCCGATTTATGGCCCAGAGGTATTTCGGCATTCCCCGGCGTTGGAAAGGCTTCCCGGGAAGTGCCATATATGATTTTGGGGTAGAACGAGCTGATCTACGCAATGGGCCTACTAGTTTTCTGAGATTCCCCCCGGTTAGTGGACAAAACCCATTTTTATTTCAGTTTCACTATTTTTTGGTAAATTTTCGTTCACCCCCAACTCTTTATCCCCAAATAAGTCTAATCTATTAAATTTGGCCTGATGTTTACTCATTTGGTATAAGACAATGGTTTTGACTGTCAAATCATTTAGTCTCCAGCTCGTTTCTACCTATGGGCTGAAGTCTTGTAAGACTCCCGGACTCATTCTCTAGAATCGCTACATTCTCTTGCTACACATCCCTAATCCCTGGGAAGTCTTACCGTTCGTCTAAGATTGTCGGTTCCGGTTCTAGTATGGTTCCTACCATTCTAAGTCCTTATTGCATTTTATATCGTTTATGTATCGTTATTGTGTTTCCTCTCAAGTCAGCCGACACGTTGGTGAGTTCACGACCCATGGCCCAAAGGATTCCAAACTATTGCTCTGATACCATCTGTAATGCCCTGTAAAATCGGGGGTCATGTATAAACTCGACTCCCGAGTTCCCGAGTGTCACTTATCATGCATTTATGATTTTTTTTTATGATTAATCAAATTTAACTGTGCAATCTGGAATTACCTGAAGCACGAAGCACAATCACACCAGTCTACTGAAATGAAGGATATCTCACATATATACAGGTTCAAAATAATAAAGAGTCGCCCAAGGCGTTGTCCAACAGAACAATAAAAGAAGGCTATATCCAAAAAGAGTAAAGCTGAGCCCGCGGCTCAGCAAATCCAAATTCAGCACAATCAAGCCGATGGAGAGCCGCCCATCAGCTGCAAGTAGGAGAGTCCGTCCTCCTCATCCAAGCTCGCCTCGCCAGGCTCCTCATGCCCTGAGTCACCTACATCTATGAATGGGTCTGGTTGGTGTTTTAAAACACCGTCCCAGAGTGGGAGTGAGTGATCAACTCAGTGTGAACTATTGGTCTCAAGTTACAACAGGCATCAATTGTAATATGAACTTAATGAAAAACAGACAATCATCAACACCTAATAACTCTTATTTAAAATGTATGCATGCAGGATGATATGATGCATGCCCTCGCCACAACACTCCCTCAAGCGACTCCATCTAACGATCGCATATGACAACACTCCCTCAGAGCGACCTCGACTTCCGAGTCACCACCCTAACTAATGCGTGCAATGCGATCGTATTAGCCGAGTTATTAGTTAAGTCCATTCATCCAGCAGGTTAGGGATTCTGATTCACCTTACGTATCAATGCCCTAAATTGATTGTGAGGCCAAAACCCCATCAACGCATGAGGCCGAGACCTCGCGGTCCGTGATTCTGTCGGGTTCCTCATCCCCGACACCAAGCACATGAGGAGTGCCGAAAGGAAGGGATCGCTCGCGGTCACTATGGGGAGGCGCAGTACCCCAGCGTAGGCCGACAGCTCGGACATAGTGTCCCATTCCACCATGCTCGGCTCACGAGGCTGTAGACCAGTTGCAAGTGAATTTTTGATGGGCTACAACTGTTGTAGGGTGGTTCAGGTTCCATACATATGTAAACAAACAGGGTTAACATACAGGGTTGGTCAGACAGTAGGCTAGATCGCACGAGTCAAGCGAGCGTGAGACGAGTGACCTCGGGCACAAAAGACCCATATAGTCGAACTACAGCCACCCGAATAAACCCGCCCAAACCCACGGGTTTAGCTTGAGGGTAGTCCCACCAATGGGACAACCGTCTCTCCTCATGATTCCTGACCAACCCAATAAGATGAAGGTTATTCATAACAAGCCAACTATACAGATTCTCAACTAGCGTAACAACCACATGTTCTCATGCATTTCAAACATACATATGAATACTCCTACAAGTAACCAAGCATTATCAAGAATAAAATGCATGTGAGTGTGTGGGTTAGTGAGGAAGTTGAGTACTTCCTCCATATTATAAAATCATACGCAAAGAATAATGACATCTTACGTACTATGAAGCAACAAAACATGGAAAATCAATCAAGCATGAGCATGTGATCATCCATACACAAACCATGTAAGAATCAAGATCCAAATCATGAAAGAATCAAGCAAGCATGTCCATACAATCCAATAGCTACAATTTCTAGGGTCTCTCTAGACGTTCAAACACAACATCCAAGCGATCAAAATCATTAAGCTCATGCTAAAATTGGTGTTAGGCCACTTAAGACCAATAATCCGCACCTTCGAGTCGTTAGAGATTCAGAAAAATGACCTAAGAGTGTGGATTTCGGGGTCGATCGGCCGGAATCCCTAAAATACCCATTTGCATGTTAGCACTCCATGTAATCTACCCTCCACACGAGGGGTTTCAAGAAAAATGGGTGATGGATCTTACTTAGATGATCGATGGAGCAATTACTGTGGTTGTAGTGAAAGGATTTCTCTTAGAGAAGGGCTAGGGAGATGCAAGACCGGCTTCTTTGGGCCCTACCTCGATTCTAGGGTCCACCATAACTCTCCTTGGTTGTTAGATAATGTGGTGGCTATGAGGGAGAGATTTGTTGTTGGGAGATGGAGAAGTTATGAGGAAGAGAGATGAGTTGTAGGGGAATTGAGGATTTATGAGGGAGAGAGGTTTAGTGGTGGGAGATTTGGGAAAGTTATGAGGGAGAGGAGGAATGTATTGTTGTTGGAGAATGGAACTATGAAAGAGAGCTAGGGTTTATTCCCTAGAGTTGGCTCCCTTGGCCTTATGTTTCCAAGTTTTCCCAAAATAGCCCTATAGGACTCTATTTGATGTTGAGGCGGCCCTATCACCCCTCCGGCCACCAAATTTGGTGTGTAGGTGCCTCATGGCCCGATGAGGGGCCATACAAAGTTTAAGATCAAACGGATTAACGGAGATGGGGTTTCGAGCATAGGGTTTCTTTCTTTAAATGGCCCGGCGGGGCCATTTCTGATTGATGGGGCATTTCTGGGGGCCCTCTGGCCATGAAACTTATAGGACGGATGTTCCACGGCCCGATGAAGGGCCATGCAAAAATTGGAGGTGATCGGATATGGAGTTTGGCCGTACGGGCTTGATTTGCGATCAACGGTCACCGTGCCACGATCGGGCCCCAGATTTGGTGGGCGAGCGTAGAAAAATACATCAAACCTTGAACGTAAATTTGGAAGAAATCCGACGGCTGGAACGCCTAGTATCCCAGTTTTATTTGTAAGTGCCAGATTCCAATCTGACATTGGTGGGGCGCATCGGGCAAGCACCAGATGGCACTTTTGGGTGTCCACTCGGTCTGTAGTCCACGATGGACCACAAGCCCAGTGAGATCTATGATTTTCTAAAATTTTAAATTTTTCTGACCTTTCTCGGTCGCTGGGCGGCCCACACGGGCTGTCACTAAGTGTAATCGGGCTACCTGGCTTGACGGCCGGCATATGGTTTGATCGTGACCAGACAAGATCACTCGTGTATAAGCTAACATTGAGTGCCAATGGTCAGTAAGTGATAATATAAGTTAATTATATTAAAAAATTTTAAGGATTTTTGGAAATTCAAAACAGTAAAAATCCGGGATGTTACAAGGTTGTTGGTCGAGTCTATGCTTGACTTGTTTAGTCTAGCTAATAAAATGACACCACGTTATAGCTTAACAAAACTCAGCAAGTTAGGTGGGCTCGCTTAAAACGGTGCAACTTTTATTGTGAACCCTACCTTAATGCATGTATTGTTGCTTAATGTCTTAGATTTATTTGTAATTGGGTCTGTCGATGGCATTTATAGACCACTTGATCCCTTTGAGGAGTTGTTGATTGCATCGATAGCCCACTTTATCCTATCGAAAAAATCTTGATTTTTTGCATTTGTTTGCTAGACAATTTTTAAGTCAAAATCAATATGATTGAAGGTGACTTTGATTCTATCGATGGGACATCGATGATACTCATTATGATCGAAAGTTCCCATCGACTAACTTGTACAATTTTGCAAAATTGTAAGTAAGTTTTGTTTCATATTTCAATTTTTAACCTGTTAAAGGGTTTATAATCAAGGATTATGGATAAAATAAAGTGTTTAGTGCTTTTAGGGCTTTTAGGGAGTAAATGGAGTTCGAAGTTAAGGTTTTTTGACATAAAATCTTGTGTTTCGATTGTACTTGGTTTAATTAATTTCTTATTGTTTGATTATAACTCATTATTGCTTCAACGCATCCCAAAAATATGTTCTATATTAATATTGTCTATCTATTTTGCAAATATTAATTATTTTACGACATGAGCCCAAAAATGAATTATATTCAATTCTCGTGTGGACCATAGCATAAGAAATAGTTTGTTATTGATCATTAATGGACTGCAAAAGGAGGCTTATGTTTCTTTATCTTTTTTTTTTTCCCATAATTTATTTTTATAAGACTTCATCAACAAGTTAGATAGAAAATAAACATTATGAAAACATTACGATGGGCTTTGTAAAGTTTTTTAATTGTAGGGTGTTCAATCACCACTATTTCTTTTTACAGGGTCCTTCTGAGATTTAGTTATTCTCCATTTTAACCGCATGCCCTAAAATAATGGGGAAATGAATGGACGGTATGGATGCAGAATACACACGTTAAGATGGCCTATATGGTGAGGGCGGCACCATCCATGGTGAGGCCAGGCCACACCTACTCCACTCATTGCCACCTGACGGGAGGGGATTGCCTGTGTCTCTTCATCTGTTTTGAAAGACTACAAGTAGGGGTGTACATCGAGTCGAACCAAGTCGAGCTGGCCTCGGCTCGACTCGGCTTGGCCACTAGCTAACCTCAACTCAAACTCGGCTCGACTCGGTCCTCGAGCGTGACTGGCCAGCTCGGCTCGGTTCAGTCAGCAACTCGGGCCGGTTAGAGCCAAATTCGCCATTGCAACATTTTCACAAACCCCTGGACTGCACCTTCAAAATCTCTCTGTATTTGAGACGACAACAATAGTTTTACAGGTATTTTATCAAACACATTCTAAGCAATATAAAAATCAATTAAAAAAAGGGGTTGCTTTCATATACATACCTTCTTTACCACCGGCTACACTTTTTTGAGTCATTTCATCAAACACTTGGTGAGCAACATCAATATTAAAGTAACCGAGTCACTGATCTGGTTTGATCAGAGTTTGATTCGAGCCGGGGCCAACTCGAACTTGGCTGGAACTCATTTTTGAGATTAAAAAATCAGCTCGGCTAGGCACGAACTCAGCTTCGAACCGCATTGAATCGAGCTTTTTAGAGCCAAGTCAAGCCAGCTTAGCTCGGTTCGTGTACACCTCTAGCTACAACAGAACGTGATTCTTACAAGTTCGTAGATTTAAAACTCAGGTAGTTTTAAACAAAACGGAGCAGTAGGAATAAAAAATGTCATACAAAACTTCTGTCACCACCAAGTGTTCAATCACTACTGTTTTGTATGGCCCACATAAATTTTGGATCTGCCTTATTTTTTTAATTCTTATCATACTCTGGTCTTCCAAAACAGATGGACGGAGTGGATTTGTCACGGACATCTCGGTATGCCCCACAGATCCCTGGCACATGAATACCTCTGTGCCTGGGGTCACACGCAATCCGCTTCCAAACTGAAATGGATGTCATGGAACATGTCACTCCTCTCCTTACGGTCCTTTTTAGTCGACCGCAGACAGCTGCTTTATATCATTTTTCAACCGTATATTCGCAGGCTACAAATAAAAAAGTTATAACTGTCACATCAAATTTTATTTTATTTTATTTTTATTTTTGCATATAATCCATCAATGGTAAGAACCAACACACCAACGGTTTGGATCATTTTAAGTGTGGGCCCCAGTTGTCAAAACTGAATACCCGAGTATAGAGTGCAATGCCTGATTAGGTGTGGCACTTACAGTGGGGCCCACCTTGACGTACTTAAGCTATTTCCACGCCGCTTCCGTTTTTTTTTTTTTTCAGATGATTTAAGGGTGTATGCCTAAAAAATGAAGAAGATACGGATGTTAGGTGGACCACATTGTAGGAAAAAAGGTGGTGATGAACTCCCAACCGTTAAAAATTTCCTAGGCCCACCTTAATATTTATTTGTCATCTAACCTGTTGATAAAGTCACATATAGCTGACTAAAGGGAAAAACAAAAATATCAGCTTGATCCGAATCTTTTATGGCCCATTAATGGTCAATCACCACTGTTTCCTATGGTGTGGTCCACATGATATTTGAATATACATAATTCTTGGGCTCCTGACGTAAAATGATCTTAAAAAAAACGGATGGACGGAGTGGATATAGAATAAATACATCAAGGTTGGCCCCACTGTAAGGTCTGCACCATCTTCGGTGAGGCCGGGCCCGCACCTAATCCGCTACTCTGGAAAGAGGAGGTTTACGCAATCCTCTCTACACGCATCTATACACGCAGAGAACATCTCCACATTGAAAGCTTGTGGGCCATCTGAGCAGTGAATAAGATCTATTTCAACGACTAAGACAGAAATACAAAGAAACCAGAACATTCCACTCATAATGCACTGAATGAATTGTCCATTGAATACAGACCGTTGAAAATTTTAAACTAGTACTTCTTCTATGGGGTGGCCCACATGATGAATGGACATGAAACATTCATCTTCAAGACGGGCTCATCTTATTCACGGTTCAGATTCTTCACAAATTCCGTCGATTGGCTGCCTGCATTTGGAAGTGCGTGTGGAAAGTGCGCGTGTAGGGATTAAACCGACAGAAAGGGCATGATAAGAAAAGCTTTGATACTCTGGCAAAGTGTGATGGATGATTCACAGCACTTGTAAATTATCTATAAATTGCAGATTTGTTATAAATAAATTCATTAAAATGTCCAAATTATGAGTATCAGTTTAGATGTTTTTTCTTTTAAAGAAGAAAGTACAGTTATGATATTATCTAACTATCAGATTGGTGGACAAATATTGGACGGTCAGAGTAAGATATCCAACGTACCTTTTTTAATAAACAAATTTCCACGAAGCAAAGGTTTAGATTGTTTAAAATATTTTATTTTATTTTTTATATTCATTAAATATAGTTATATACACAATTTAGACCGTTTAATTTAAGTGTTATATGCGACATCTACAATTTCTGACTGCATGCATGTCAAGTGCTACACGCAGCCGGAGTATGTCAAATAACCCCTGGAAGAAGATAGGAGAAATGACCACTGTAGATAAAACCTTTTATCCAGCGGTTTTTATGAAGGAATACAAACTTTAGTTACCAACTCGTGAGGACAGCGACTTTGAGAACGAAACTAACCCCTCCTTTCCATGGTTATTTCCGTCAATTGACTGAGGACAGCGACTTCGGTTATTTTCATGCATTTCGATGCATTTCACCCTCGGCAGTGAGGAATTGAACGTCTACCATTGAAACCCTTTTAAGGGTTATAGGAGTTTTAGATCATTATGAAATTTGTTTTTCCTCTTCATCCAGGCCTTAATGACCTTATGAATAGATTAAATTTGTAACCGTGAAAATCAATTTCTCCGCTACTCTTTGTGGTGTGGTCCAATTGATCTTTGGATATGATTTTTTTTGGATAATGCTCTGAAATGATCTCAAAATATGGATGAACGTTGTAGATATAATAAATACATAGCTGTGGGGCATGTAACTTTGATCTCTTCTAAGCCGTTCGTACAACTCTCAGATGAAGGAGCGCGCTCTTCTTCGCAGTGAAAAGAAAGGGTAGTTTCGTCCTCAAAGTCGCTGTCCGCAAGGCTAAGTTGGTAACTTAAGTTTGTATTCCTTCGTAAAAACCGCTGGATAAAAGGTTTTGTCTACAGCGATAATTTTTCGGAAGATAGTCATCCTCAAAAATGGCAGTTTTAGTAATTACGGCGACTATAAAGGGCACTTATAAAAACAATATCGTATTTTATCCATCTGTCCCTTTCCCTTTCATTTCCTCGGTCGGGGCATTGAGAGAGAGAGAGACTCCTTCCCCAATTTCCAAAAATCGCTACATAAAATTCAGGATTCTCGTCCGAAAACCCGTCGATTCTACACCTATATACCCGATTCAGATCCCTCACAGATGCAGATCTGAAGAAAACGACGAGGGCCGTACAATCCGTTCGCCGAACTTCGTCTCCCGTGCAATAATAAAAAGAAGGCAAGAAAAAGGTGCAAAGATCTCATCTTTCTCATATAAAAATCGATATTATTCGATCTGTGGTTTTAATTCTAGGGTTTCTGTTTTTTCTGCTCTTTTTCTGTTATTAATGGTATGAAATTCCTGTTTTTTCATCTGTAATTGTAAGTTTAGGGTTAGGTTGGACCAAACATCAAAGAAGATTCTTTTTTATTTTAATTTCCTAAGCGGGTAATTTCTATATGTTTTTATTTTATCTGTAATCTTAGGGTTTTGTTTTCTGTATTTTCTTTATTTTTATTAATCTTAGGCTTTTATGCTTGCTTCAAAATTATTTTTCCTTTTTTTTTTTTTTTGAAGATGCAGAGAAAACAACATGAGTTGATGTAATTAAAATAGAAACTGTATACATGTTAACAATTTTTAGGTTTTTCTTTGGTTTCTTGATTTTTTAGGGCTATTTTGTATTTTTCTGATAATTCATTATTAATTTATTTGTTTATACACATAATTCATTTTCTGTTCTGTCCATATTCTGCTAGGTTTATATGAATTCATGTGTGCGTGTGTAGGTATGTATATATCTATGTACAGGTTAGCAACTTTCTTCTGCTGGTAGTGCATGACGTACTGACCTCCCATAGTATGTACCTAATGCGTAGAAACATGTTAATGATGATCGGAACCGTTGGTCATGGACTGGAGACTAACTGAAGTTGGCAATCTTAACTGTCCGCTTGTTGAGCATGTGCTCATGGAATGTGAATCATAGCTAATTGTTTCCTTCACTATCCATTTTATTCCAGACATCAGACGGTATGATAAGTTAATCACATTAGTTTTTGGTTGATGGAACTTTCATGTTTTGGCCCCCCATATGAATGGTGTGGATCTCATCCATGTGTATGGCGTGTATGGTGGTTTTGATATTGGCGGAGTTATACAATTAATTTAGTCTATGAATGATATGTTGAGGCACCCATGCATTTGTCGTTATTATGTTGGCCTTTCTCCCAACCAGTTGGGATCTACTTTTAAATGGTATGTTGGTGAAGTTTTAGGATCTGCTGCCCTTCAGGCATCATCAACCTTCTTCTTGTATGGGGCTCTGGAGCTGGTCGTTGCAGAGGCCCCAGTCGTTGCAGAGGCCCCACTTTACAGCACTTGCATGCCGACACAATCCCACCCGGTTCTAATAGTCCCCATCCCAACTAATACATCCACACCACAAAGGGTAAGCAAGCAAAGTAGGGTCATGGATGTAAGCTGCTCGACATCTAGAAGGCGTAAGGGCCTGCATTTCTAGGCCTACCTTTCGAATAACAATTACATGTGGAGTTTAACTTGACTCAGTTTAAAAGGTACTTGGCATATCTTGATGCCCCAACTTTAGTTGTTACATTTTATATCATCATTTTCTAGCATAGATGTGTTTTTCTACTTGAAACAGTTACTAGAAACCAAATCTATCATTGGTGGGGGAAAATTTGCAATGAGATAATACCGTCAAAATGTTTCTCACACAGCTTTTTATATAACCTCATTATTATTATTATTATAAATTATCATGGTTGCATTGTATCACATTCACCCTCCTATTCAGTCATATAAACAAGTGTTCAATATGCATACTGCTAAGTGAAGCATTGGAATGTAGGAGTTCGTTCCTGGTATAAGGGATTTGGAAAAGATGAATTTGGCTCTTCTGGAAAAATGGCTTTGGCGATTTGGTACCGAGGAAGACTCCCTTTCGCATAGAGTCATGGTAGGAAAGTATGGATGCCAAGAAAGGGGGGTAGGGGGTTAAGGACCCGTCTCTATAGAGTCTCATGGGTCTGGAAGGGGATATCTTGGCTTAAGCATATGTTTAACACGGGGATTGGCTTCTTTATTGGCGACTGGGAGAGAGTTCATTTTTGGGAAGACATGTAGATTAGAGAATCCTCCTTCCAACAAGCGTTTTCTAGAATAGCTCCTCTATCCTCAGGAAGGAGCATCATGGTATCCAGTTGCTACTCTTTTACTTAGGCAATGTTGTGGTTTGGTCTCCATTATGCTAAAGTAACATGATAGATGACGAAGTGGAGTTTGTGAGGCTCTTTGATTGTCTTCACCTTTATATGCTGGTGAGAGAAGGGGACAAATGCTTTTTGGCTAAAGGAAAATTTTGGTTGCTTTTCTGTTCGATCCTTCTACGGTCTCTTGAGGCACTTAGATGGGGATGGCTCTTGAGTGTTCATGGCTGTGGTGAGGCAATACGGGGCTCCCCCAAAAGTTGCGGTCTTTGGATGGCTAGTCGGAAGAGGGTGAGTCCTTACTATTGACAGCTTCCAAAGATGCTCAATGGTGCTATCCAATGTGTGCGCAATGTGTAGGGTGGACGTCAAGACGGTAGTTTGCTAGGCAAGTGTGGAGTTGTTTCTTCAGAATCTTCAACATATCATGGGTGATATGCCCAAATCGGTTGGGGAGCTATTCTTGATATGGCATGGGAAGGGGATAGGAAGAAATGTAACAACTATTTGGAGATTGGCTCTTCTAGCTTTCTTATGGGCTATTTGGGGGAGAAATGGAAGGTGCTTCTGTAGTGTATCCCTTAAGGCGCAGGAGGTTTTCTTAAATGCTCATCTTCTTATGGTGGAGTGGGCATCTTGTATTAAATCTGTGGAAGATTGTAATTTTTCTTTTTTTCTTCGGTTGAAGCCTTTCTGCCATCTCACAGCGCTTCTTTTAATAAAATCATTGTCACTCTTCCCAAAAATAAAAAATTTATACTTCTCCAATGAACACAAGATTCACTTGTTTAAATTTAGTCATTTTTCAAAAGAAAATATCATTATTTTTTGGATACAGTTGAAGTCCTCTTTCTTAATTAGTTTGGGTTTTTGTTGTGGTTGACATCGTTTTGTGTTTTACGTTTTCTTTTGTTATATGAGTGTTAGTGGCTTATTTCATTTGAAATGTTTGTGACAGAGGTATATACTTGTGGAGTAGAATATGTCCCAGAACCAAGAGGATGAAATTGATTACATGGCAGATGATTATGAAATGGCAGATGCAGATGATGACATGGATGAAGAGTTCCGTGGTAGAGGGATGGGTGACTCGGAGTCCGATGATGATGAATATGATCACCCGGTTGGTTTTATTTCATGCTTTCTAATTTTACATTTTGTTCAAGTATAGTTCATTAAATAACTTGTGCACAAGGAACATGTTTAAGTATCATCTGTGCTCCAAAATATTGGAGTACAATGCATGATCCAAAACATTCATTTTTTGGGCCCCTCCACGAATGGACAAACAGTAGAAAACCTGATGATTGGATGATGTTACTGATTCGATGTTGGCCTACTATGGATGGTCAGAAAGAAACTTGACAATGGTCAGCAGAATTAACTGGAAAATTTTCTACCGGTTGGACAGGTAGGTTTGTCCAGTCTTTGCAAATTTTTTACTGTGGTCCACCCACTGTGGGAATGGGACCCATCTATGGAATGGTCCAGAGCACTGGAGACTTGTAATGTGTCCTTTTCTGTTGCAGTGCATGGTATATGAACTCTGTTTGCTGTTCAACTTTAGAGAGCCATTTATTCTAGTTTCTATTTGATGCAACATCATGCTATTATTACATTGGGCTGTTTTACTTAGAGCTCAAGTATATTCCCCCTTCCCTCTTAATTGTATTCTCAGTAAACAGGAATGCTTAGCAGTTATCACATCAAATTAAGAAGTATATTGGATTCTTTGCAGGATAATAAGATAACTGATACTTCCTCTGCACAAGCTAGGAGAGGCAAGGATATCCAAGGGATTCCATGGGAGAGGCTAAGCATCACAAGGGAGAAATACAGACAGACCAGGCTAGAACAATACAAGAATTACGAGAACATCCCTCAATCTGGAGAGGGATCAGAGAAGGTATAGTTTTGTTTTTGTTTAATTTTTATCATGGACTTAAACAATAACTTGATTTATGTTTTCTTTCCATCTTATCTTCTTCTTTTACTTGTATTTAGGAATGCAAACCAACAAAGAAAGGCAGCATGTTTTATGAGTTTCGGCGCAATACTCGATCTGTGAAGTCTACAATTCTTCATTTCCAGGTAAGGAAAGATGAGGTTCTCACCATGTACCCTTTCTAGTTCCACCATATTTGATTGCTGGATTCAAAAGGAATTCTGGCTCGTTGTGCTGTTGCTGTAGTATGGTTATTAAATTATACCATCTGGTTCCTTATGGAACACTTCAGTTGTTCAGTATTTGTATAGTGATATTCTTATATCCTGCTACTAAGTCCATGCAAAGGGACTGATTTTTTGGCATCGTAGTATGTTGAAAGTAGAATAGCAATTTTTAAGACTTTTAGCATTGTTTTGTGTTTTGAAAGAAAAAAGAAAGAAAGCTGGAAGACTTAAAAACTGCTAGATTAAAAGAGGATCCCAGAATAAATGATACTAGTTATATGTTGAACTTGTATTTTGAATTCTAATTATTTATATGTAAAATATTCTAGAAGTAAACAACAATAACCTTGAAACATGTAACAAAGTTTCCCAAAATAAAAGTTGACAAGTGACAGCAATTGAACATGAAAAATACCATTTAGAGATGTGAGGCCATTTTCAGTATGGTTTATATGCCAATTCTGTTAGTTTTGTTCCTGTTTAATGGTTATTCTTAGGTGAGGAATTGAGTTTGGATTAAGATCTTAGTAGGCTTCTTTAGGACCTGTAAATCCTGCTGAATGCAGCCTGAGAATCGTACAGAAGGCAGATTGGAAAGGGATAATGGAGAGAGTAGTGCGGATTTTAGTGGAGAGATGATATCATCAGCAAGAGTGAAAAGTGGCCCATTCATGGTGTTTGTTGCGGGTTTTGACCCGTAATGGAACTCTTCTGTAGTAGCATAGTGCAGAAGTTTGGGGAATTGGTGATTCCAGGCAACAAATTTAGGCAAGCTAAGAAGGTACATCTTCATTAAATTCCTGTATCTTGACGAAGAAAGGGAAGCTGTGGAGATGTTGGGCAACTGTGAAGTTAGGGGATTGCCTGTAACTACGAATGTGGCGAATATTGAGAATAAAAAGGCTAGAAGTGTCTCCTAGAGAAGTCGGGTACTGAATTCAAGCAGTGACTATGTCTAGAAAGGATGGAGATCAGTTGAGGAAAAAGGATGGGCAAATGGAAGGGACGAAGTTGCCCGATAGGTTGATCTGCCCTTCCAAACATCATATCATTTATATCCCTTCTATTCTCAAGGCTGTTGGCTTGGACTAATGTTTCTCGTCATTGTACCAAAGCTTGGAAAGCACTGGTGCTCCCATGAATGAGCTGTTCGTCTAGATTGTGGCAGCAGACCAAATCTTAACCTTGCATATAACTTCAAAAAGCAGAATAGTATGTTTCTAATTAGGTGCACTGTGTGTAATATGCAAGATGAAATGGTAGACAACCTGTTTGTTTGTTGCATGGTGGCTAGAGAGATTTGGGCTTTCATCTTGGTGCAGTTTGGGACGCGTTTGTCTTTCAATGTATCAGTTGGGGTGCTTTTGCTATAATGGCAATGTGGAGCTTTTTGAGATCACAAGAGTACTTTAGGGCTTGATTGGGAGCTTGTAAATGGGAAATGGAATTGGAGGTAAATGAATTGGGAGTAAATGACTTATTTAGTTGTCTTTGGATGGGAGTAAATGAAATGCCTTTGAAATCCAAATATTTTGTTTGGATGAGAGTAAATGAAAGGAATTGGATGGCATTGGAAATTTTCAATACATTCACAAGAACATAAGTGATATCCCAAATTAGCTTTAATATGCTAAATTAGTGTACATGTGTGAATGCCTCCCTCCACACGTGTGCACGAGCGTGACGGTGGTGCCCTCACTTGGTTTTGATATTGATTTGTTACCGTAGGCAAAGTATGTTATTGACTAGGGTGTGAAAATGCATTTGATTCGGAGTCGCCATTAGCCAAATGAAGCTTAAAATCTATGGCTAGCTAGAAACCATAGAATCGCTTAGGAGTCGGGAAATCTTACAATTCCCTAACTCAAGTGACTCTCGCGGTTGGTTTGCGACCATAGATTCTGAGTAAGGGTCTCGATGATGGAAAAGGAAGGGATTGAGCACCCTTTTTTGCCCGCACAATGGACGGTCTCTATTTCACAAGATTTGCAATTTTTGGGGATTTAATTGAGTTTCGGCATTTTATATTTGGCCGTGCTTCGCATAACCCATAAGGGCCGGACGGACGAAAATAAAAAAAAATATCTAGCCTTACGTCACAGAGCCAAGTGGACCCAGGTAGGCAAATAAAGTTAAAATGCAGTGAATATAATAAAATGCTAACTAACCCTGCTTCACGGGATTTTAGATTCTGAGAAGGTAAAATAAAATAAGAAAAATAGGAGAATAATGCAAAATGACATATAAGGAAATGATGATATATTTGATACAATTGAAATGTGGAGTGTAATGCAAATTCAATAGAGATAGATAAACTCTTAGCCATTTTTTACTTCTTTGATGGCCGTTTTTGTCTCTTATGTTAGGCAGCATATCGGCATGTTCGAAATTTTTAAGACACCTTGGGCAACACTTCCAGGTGAACTCCAACCTACAGACCCTCTTTGTATTTTTTCTCTCTCACTCTATTTCTTTCTCCTTCCGTTCCTCTCTGTTTCTCCGTCTCTATTTATGTGTGTGTCTTGAATCCTTGGATCCTATATATAGGCGTTGGGAGCCGAAATCCGTTGCCAACGGCCGTAATGCCTCAATCAGTGTTGTGGGCACCCGCCCTTAGTTATGGGCGTCCGCCTTTAGTTTTATATATATATATATATATATATATATATATATATATATATATATAAAGTGATCATTACATTATATTTATATATTTATAAATATATTATATATGTATATATAAGTTAAAAGCAATCATTATCTTTTTTTATAATGTGTGTGTGTGTGTGTGTATATATATATATATATATATATATATATAAATGTAATTATTACTTTTTTTTTGCCAAATGTTTTAATGCTTGTATCTTCTTCGTTATTTGTCCGTTTTTGGTAATCTTAATCTTGTTGGAAAGATAATCGGACAAGCTTTTTAACAAGACTAGAATCAGTTTGATCGGACCTCGTTCGATGTGCCGAAAATACATCCATTGAATATATGAAATCGGTTGTTTGCAATTTGACCAATGATCTATTTCCAACGTCGTCTGATACGCTTTTCAATGCAACCGAAATCACTTCTGATCGGATCCCGTTTGACTAGTTTAAAATGCGGTCAAAGTTTTTCCAGCTTTAATCGCTTGATAATGCTTGGTTTTGATAAATGGGTTGGATATTCCTCATCATAACCCAGATTGGAGGAAACTTAAGTTTGTTTCAGACAAGCTTTTTAACAAGATTAGAATCACTTTGATCGGTCCTCGTTTGGCGTGCCGAAAATACGTCTGTTCAATATATGAAATCGGTTGTTTGCAATTTGACCAATGGTCTATTTCCAACGTCGTCTGATAAGCTTTTCAATGCAACTGAAATCACTTCTGATCGGATCCCGTTTGACTAGTTTAAAATGCGGTCAAACTTTTTCCAGCTTTAATCGCTTGACAATGCTTGGTTTTGATAAATGGGTTGGATATTCCTCATCATAACCCAGATTGGAGGAAACTTAAGTTTATTAGGAAGATCATTTGACCACCTTTCTAATGAATCATAAATCATCTTGATTTGTTAGAATTTGCCCTTAATAATACCATGGCCACTACGTATACAAAGACAACTGTACTTTTCTCGATTATGAAGATATGACCTCTCACGCCTCAACGCAATGCTATTTAGGGAGACTAAGTGGTATAGAGAGCAATCCATGGGTAGAGAGGGTTCGTTTTATTCTTTTTTCGCACATCGGTTGTGACATACAGAGAGTTTTTGAGGTTTTGGAGTTAATGATTACTTTACCTTTATATATATAAAATATTATATATAAATCTAAACTAAAGGCGGGCGCACACAATACTGAATCCAAGGGTTCGAGAGACACATACACAAACAGAGACAGAAAACAGAGCGGAATAGAAGGAGAAAGAAACACGAGAGAGAGAGAGAGAGAGAGAGAGAGAGAGAGAGAGAGAGAGAGAGAGAGAGAGAGAGAGAGAGAGAGAGAGAGAGAGAGAGAGAGAGAGAAAAAAAGAGGGTAGAAAGAGAAAATTATATAGATGGTTTGCAGGTTGGAGTTCACTTGGAAGTGCTGCCCAAGGTACTTTAAAGATTTCCAACATGTCGACGTGCTGCCCAACATAAGAGACAAAAATAGCTATCAAAGAAGTTAAAAAAGGCTAAGAGTTTGTCAATATCTATTGAATTTGCATTCCACAGTCTACACATTTCAATTACATCAACTATATCCTCATTTCCTTCTCTCATTTTGCATTATTACCCCATTTTTCTTATTTTATTTGGCTGCCTAGGATCTTAAATCTTGCGAAGCATGGCTAGTAAACATTTTATTATATTTACTGCATTTTTATTTTATTTGCCTACTTGGGGCCACTTGGTTCTGTGATGTAAAGCTAAATAGTTTCTTTTTCTTCTTATTTTCGTCTGCTCGGCCCTTATGGGTTATACGAAGCACGACCAAATATAAAATGCCGAAACTACTTTGAATTTTCAAAAATTGCAAATCTTGTGAAGTAGAGACCGTACATTGTGCGGACGGAAAAGGGTGCTTAATCCCATTCCTTTTCTATCACTGAGGCCCTTACTCAGAATCTACGGTTGCAGACCAACCACGAGAGTCATTTGAGTTAGAGAATCATTAGATTCCCCTGACTCATAAGCGATTCTACGGTTTCTAGCTGACTGTAAATTTTAAGCTTCATTTGGCTAGTACTGACTTCGAATCAAATGCATTTTCACACTCGAGTTAATAACATATTTCGTGCACAGTAACAAATCAATATCAAAACCAAGTAAGTGAGGACATTGCCGTCGCGCTTGTGAACGCGTGTGGGGGGAGGCATTCACAGAATGGCAACTCCATTGGGGATCGAACCCAGAGTCTATGCGTGATGATTTGGATATATATAAAAAACCAAAAACATAAAAAAAATTCAAAAAATCAGAAAACTTTTCAAAAACCACATGCAATAAAGTACTAGACTCATATGAAGAGTTGATGAAGCCGAGGTTAACGTCTATGACTTTGACATAGATGTGATATTTAACAGACGAATTATAATAAGCATATTGAAATATATACTTTAGCAAAAAATCAGAATATTTTGAGCCTTGGGTGGGCCACAAACGTAAGGATCACAAACAAGCAACTTGCCAATGCTTTTTAACCGTCCATTTAGATGGCTAATCTTTGGATGATTTGGATCATTCTATTGGTATGATTTTAGTGGTGTAGCTGGTAATTGAATTATTTTGGTATGCCATGTGTATGGTGGACGTGCATGGCGCCACTTTTGTTCACTTGTGTGACTCTCCAAGGGAGCTCAAAAAGGCATTTCACCCCATTTACTTCCAAATCCTCTCTCGTAGAGAGGATTTCATTTACATGCCCATTTACTCTCATTTCACTTCATTTCCATGCATTTACTTACATCCAAACACACCTCAAATATCATTTATCTCCATTTACTCCCAATTCCCTCTACCTCCACTTACTCCCATCCAAACGGCCCCTTATGGGAGTTGGTGTTTTTCTGGGGTACTTGGGGTTATGGAAGGGAGAGGAAAAGAAGGATTTTTTTTTTTTTTTTTTTTGTTAATGATAAAACCACACTAGGGGAAATCTTTAAAAATACAAATATGTATATGATCATTAATTTGGTGCTTTCAGGGGGGGCCAGATTTCCTTGGGTGCTCTACTTCTGTTCTTTTGGGGGATTGAGTGGGGACATTGTCAAAACAATCTCAAACTCAAAATTTCCATTGCAATTTATGTTGTAGTTGATCTTCATGCCCTCAATTATAGAGCGAAGGACAGGAGGTGTTTAGTTTGTTTGAAGAGTGATAGAGCAAAAGTATTGTAGCATCAAGGTCAATGTTTGGTTCCAATTCGAGCCTTTCGAAGAAAAATGCTCTCAGGTTTCCTGAAATTGAACAATCCATAACTTTATAACTGGAATTGACTGGGTAGTTTGAATACTGAAAATGTTTTTGATAAATGGTGGTTAGATAAACTATGAATATCCATGTAATGAGCAGTCATCAAAGTGCATGCTATTGATTAAAAAAAACATGTGGTATGTACTTTTCCTCTTTGTAACAATGAAATAGTATCTTTCAAAAAAAATGAAATAGTATATGGACATTAATTTTGTATATTTTTGTCCCAACAAGAGGGCGTTGGGAGTTGTGCTTCTCATTTATGTATGGTATTTGCTGGTAATTGGTATATGTGGTTGAGGTTCTTTTGGTAATGTGACTGACCCCCTATATTTATTATGTCTTTGCAGTTGCGGAATTTGGTCTGGGCTACATCAAAACACGATGTGTATCTCATGTCGCACTTTTCTGTCATTCATTGGTCCACAATTACTTGCAACAAGTCGGAAGTTCTCAATGTTTCAGGACATGTTGCACCATGCGAGGTGCATTTTTTCTCATAATATGGAGAAAAAATATTTGTTTATACATCTGAAGTTGAATTATCTTCAACAAGGAACTATAGTGATATTTCTGCATTCGTTTTATCATGTTGATTCTTGTGTACCTGCTACTTATATTTGTTCTTTTCCAATATAGAAGCACCCGGGAAGTCTATTAGAAGGATTCACTCAGACCCAAGTTAGTACATTGGCTGTCAAGGACAAGTTACTTGTGGCTGGTGGATTTCAAGGCGAGCTTATTTGTAAGGTAATGCTTTCAAGATGCAAAACAAAGGAAATACGCATCCCTATTCACATTCATTTTACTACATGCATGCGATACATCATACATGTTATGCCATGTTGTATGCCTTGGACACATGCACTCATTTGCGTTGTTACTCCAATGCTCTACTGTGTAACCACTTACCAGACGAAATGGGTGGGTTTATAAGTTCATTCTGCTACCCTCTTTCTTGCATGTATGTAGCAGTTTGAGATGCCTGTTTTCTTTACGCAACATGCTGTGTTTGCATGAACATGTATGGTTGATCTTCTTCTGAAGTTTTATTTTCTTGCAATGTGAAAGTGTATGTTTAGGAAACATTATAAAGAATTCTATTATTTATTAGGGAAGCATTGTTCTTTGTTTGGATTTAATCATAACTGCTATCGCAGCTACCTCTGCTATTTATGCTAGTTTGCTAGATTATTGGCATAATCAAATTGTCTTTTGTATCATGCCTGAATACATTTTTTTTATGGACTTCAAAAGGAATTTAAATTTTTTTTTTTTTTTTTTTAAATATTTAAATTGTTAATAGCTTAATATATCAAAAGAACAGAACAGGATGTTTCATTTTATTGTCAAAGGAACATGTATTGTGGAGCCGGCACAATTACTGAACTGTTGAAAGATGATGGATATCTATGTATCTTATCAGTTTGGGGATTGTCTAGGATGTGCTGACATTTTCGTTCTCTCACACAAACTGCAGTATTTGGATCGACCTGGAGTCAGTTTCTGCTCCAGGACAACTTATGATGATAATGCAATCACAAATGCTGTTGAGATTTATAACAGTTCGAGGTACACTTCTTCTTCTTCTTCTTGTTTTTTTTTTTAAATTTATTTATTTATTTATTTTTTTTTTTGGGATGCCTTATCCAAATGTGCGGTGGCTAACTCAAACTTGAAATTTTACAGTGGAGCTGTTCACTTCATGGCCTCAAATAATGACTGTGGAGTTAGAGATTTTGACATGGAGAAGTTTCAGCTTTCTAAGCATTTCCGCTTTACTTGGCCAGTAAATGTAAGACCTTGATACTGCATCATCTGTTGCTTAGCTTTTTTATGTCAAGTTGGTTTCTGGCATCATTCTGAGTTTAAGACAGTTAATCCATGTCGAAAAATCAAAATCAACTGGGAATTCTAGGAGGGAGGGAGGATATGGGGTCTAAGAATGCCTGAATTATGTTTAGATTGGTGGGTTTGGCGCTTATGGTGGAAATTAGAAATTGGGGCCAGGAGAAAAACAGACACTTGGTGGTTGGTATTCAGTTTATATTGTTGCTATTTTGAATGAAGATGGAGGAGATAAAATAGGACACGTTAGTTGGTTTTTTAATTTAATTTAATTTTTAATTTTTTTATTTTTATAGTAATTGCATAAATGCACTGATTTTTTTACACTCAATTTTCAGATCCTGGTTGAATTAATCAACTCAGCCGTGTATTTCAAGTCCATGCAATGATGTAAACAAGGGTTTCATTATACTGTATGAATGGATTTCTGGTGTTGTTTTTTAACTGGATTCCTTCTATTTTGCAGCATACCTCATTGAGCCCTGATGGCAAGCTGGTTGTCATAGTTGGAGACAACCCTGAGGGGTTGCTTGTGGACTCTAATACTGGAAAGGTACTTAATTTTTCGATTTTGTGAAGTGGTTGGATTTTCTCCCTTCTTCCTCTTATTCTTCGCTTTATGCTGATAATTGAAAGTCTTTTGTTGTGACAAGACTGATGAAAACTTCACTAAAACCAGTTCCTAAAACGTCATGTGATCTTTATCTACCATGTTGCTAATTTCCTTCTATGGTAGGGGTGGCAATGGGTTGGGTTTGGGTCAGGTTGGGCTCAAGTCATGACAAGGATAGGTCTAACCGAAATCTAACAACCCATTTATTAAACGGGTTGAAAATCTCAACCCCAGCCCAACCCATTTTTAAGTAGGCCAATCCAAACCTAATCCACCTCACCCATACGTTAAAAAATATCAAAAATAAATTACAAAAAAGATATTGCCATTTTATATAAAAATGTTAATAATATGTTTAGAAATCTTAATTAATATAAAATCAAATCCTTACTATTAATCCAAATTACTACTATCAAACCCAAGTTCACAAGCATTAATATAATCTAATTCACCAGGTTCACAGTCACCCATCTCATAAGGTGCAGAAAAGTAACATGGTGTAACACCCAATAACCCATGCTCACCTGCGCACCTTTCCACACGTGTCATGGGCCCAAAATCTGAATGGTCCATGTGATGTGGCACCCCATGAAACCCTTAGGGGCCGACTTTCAACCTGATCGAAAACTCTGGTGGGCTGTAGCAAAGAGAGCCAAATCAAGGGAGGAAATTGTTTCCTTTTGCCATGGCCCACCAAAGTTTTGGATCAGGGTAAAAGTTGGGCCCTGGGGGTTTCATGGGGTACTGCATCACGTGGACCGTTCAGATATTGGGCTCATATCACGTGAGATGAGTTCTCTAAAAGTTCTCACAAGTTCTTGTGAGAAATGGTTCGCAGGTGAGCATTTCATCCTATGCAGCCACTTTATTTTAGTCCTCCATGACCCGACACTGCCTGAGGCTTTGATGGCTAGATAAACCTGAAACCAGCCTGTTTACTATCGGGTTGACAAAATATGACTTGAACCCAACCTATATGGGAAATAGGTCAACTGGAACCCTGATGTTTTGGGTTGGGTTGGGTTGGCATGTCGGGTCTAGTTTTGCCACCCTTATTCTATAATGGTTACTTGGCTAGGTTGATTTGGTTTTGCGTTGCTGATTTGTTTTATAAATTTTTAGAATTCATTGAGTTTTTCAGCTTGGCTTAAAATGAAACATCAATGTCCTAGTAGTTTTAAGTTAACCAATGTTAAGGCGACAATAGCTCAATCCTCTCCAATCCAAAAGGAATGAAACGGGCTGCTAATCTTATCCACTCGTTTGCAGACCATCACATCTATGTGCGGTCACTTGGACTATTCATTTGCATCAGCATGGCACCCTGATGGCCGCACCTTTGCCACTGGAAACCAGGACAAGACCTGCCGGATTTGGGATGCCCGTAACCTCTCCAAGTCAGTCACAGTCCTCAAGGGCAACCTTGGGGCCATCCGCTCTATACGTTTCACATCTGACGGCCAGTTCATGGCAATGGCAGAGCCTGCAGACTTCGTGCATGTCTACGATGCAAGGAATGGGTATGAAAGGCAGCAGGAAATCGATTTCTTTGGTGAGATATCAGGCATGTCCTTCAGCCCTGACACGGAGTCCCTCTTCGTTGGTGTTTGGGACCGCACATACGGTAGTCTCCTCCAGTACAGCCGGAGCCGGAACTTTTCATACCTCAACTCTTTCTAGTTTAAAGAGTAGCCCCTGGCCGCTTGCGTGAGTAGCCATCCGGATCTTATCCTTCCATGTGTGCCAATGTGGCATGTGCAAGAGATTGGGGCTGTTTGTGGTTGTGCAATGTATGTTGTTGTGGCCCAAAGCTTGTGCAGAAGTCATCAGGTGGACCCTACATGGACCATTTGTTAATTTTATTTTCAACTTCCCATTTATGTGTCATTCATATGATGACAGGAGCAGCCCGATATTTCGGCCACACCACATGCTATGTGGGGGCTAACCAGATTGACAGCCCTGGTCTTGCTCGTGTGCTATGGCAGCACATACCCACTCTTGTAGAGGTAATCCTGCTGTGACATGGTATGGCTCCCCATCGCTTAGCATCCAATCTCCATTCTGAATCAGAAGTGTTTGGCGCAACATGGGTCATGTTGGAAGTGTAGAAGGATGGGGAAAAGAAAAGGAAAAATGTTGTAAGCGGGCCATCTGTTTTCTTTCTCAATAATGTTGGATATTCACTGCTGTTGTCGTGTATGCTGATATCAGGGCTTGTATAAAAGGAGGGGATGATGATGTACAGAGAGGGTAGGGAAAAAAAAATGCATTGATGAGGTGAAAGAAAGAAATTTCAAAGAGGGGGTTCCTTCTCACATTGCATTGACTTTGCAGACTTAGCTTTTGTGGGATAGTTTGTTTCTTTAATCTTATTACACGACTGATTGTTGTGTGTTTTTCGTTTCTGTAGTTTTCTTTGTTCCTTTTGGTAATCGTTGTTGGGAGCTGTTGTGAATCTTACGTTCTCACTCAAATGTCTCGCAAGATATTTTGTATCGGCTTGATTTTTGAGGAATACCATTTTTATAGTGAATGATCAACTTTGGGTTCACTTTTAGTCACTTAAATTGTGTCAAATGTTATGATTCCAAATTCATAATGATTATCGGTGATCCAAAGTGAAAATATCGGCAAGCCGTGGATAATATTAGCGGTCCATAGTGAATATCAACTCTCAAGTATTATTCTCAGTGGTCCACAGTGAATATCAGCGGTCAACTATTAATATCAATGATCTATTGTTAATATCAACGATACATGGTGAACATTAGTAATCCACTGTTAATATCAATGGTCTACAATTTATATTAGCAATTCACTATTAATATCATTAGGCCACTGAATATCAATGATCTACCATACAACATTTATCTATTACAACATGCTTATATCTCAATAGTTTTACATTACAAAAATTCATCAATTACAATAGTCATGCATTCCAACATTCATCAATTTCAACATTTATTCGTTACAACGTTCTTCTATTACAAAATTTATTCATTATAACATTCTTACACACTCCTATTTTACAAACTCCTACTATTTATAATTGATATATATATATATATATATATATATATATATATATAGAGAGAGAGAGAGAGAGAGAGAGAGAGAGAGAGAGAGAGAGAGAGAGAGAGAGAGAGAGAGAGAGAGAGAGAGAGAGAGAGGGTACAATGCACTCGAGCTGACGATAAGCTCCCGTGAGGTCAAGTTGTATGGGCCCCACCGTGATGTGTTTTGACCATCAACATCGTGTATTTGATGGGTACCCTTTAAATTATGGGATATCCCAAAAATCAGCCGTATACGGAACTCAGGTGGGCCATACCATCTAAAATTATGTGAAGACACCATTAAAACATATAAAAGCACATGGTGGGGCCCACTTGAGTTTTGCATGTGCTAGAAACTTGGTCTGAACCCTCATTCAAGTGGGACACACATAATGGATGGGCTGGATTTGCAAACCACATCTCGGTGGGCCCTCAAAAATGGTTATGAATGTTTTAATGGTGCACAGCCTCTCCCCACTTCTGTATGTGGTGTGGCCCACACAAGTCACGGATTGACTTGATTTTTGAAACCTAGGCCCACCATGGAATGGTGCATCTGACTGATGGGGTAGATGTTCGAAATGCATCACGGTTGGGCCCACACAACTCAACCTCATGGGGCATTAAAATCAGCGCATTGTACCTTTTACCATATATATATATATATATATATATATATATATGAAGGGAACCATCATACTCTTCTTTCTTTTACTAACTCCCACCGTTCATTTAAAAAAAATAAAATTGAAAAGCAATTATAAAAGGAAAGAAGATGGAAGAGATGCAAAAAATTATTATCTTTCCTTTCATACCCTCCTCTCGCAAAAAAGAAACCAAGGAAGAAGGAAATAACCAAATGGCCCTCGTGTGGTAAGGGCTTCATGTTTTGAACCCATCTACATCTTATATGGGGTGTCACTAGGTGGTCGTGAAGTAAATCCATCCCATCCAATCATGAGAGTTTTTAATTTTGTGTCATCTGCAAAGGTTTGATGGCAAAACTTCTCGCAAATGAATTATATTGGAGAAAATGATTCAAAATTAGTGCACAACATTAATATAATTGTGGACGATAGAGAGCGTTAAATAGAAAACTGGAAAAAATTATTTTGTGGGTTCATGGTTGTCTAATTAAAATGAATGAGGCCATCGAGGGCGGTTCAAATCCTTATTTTTGGTGTGCCAGCGCCCCTTTTTCAAAAGACATTTTTCATTTCAAGACAAGCTAACACCATACAATCAAATGTAGAAAAGGGCTATTTTCATACTCAAAAAAATGAAAAGGTACCTAAGGTTCAAAAACCTTGACTTAAAAAATGAGAAGCCAACCGCACAACCATATCATACCACAAGGTTAATTGGACTAATAAAAACCCATGTATTGAGTGATGAGTCTTGTCATGCTTTTTATTAAGATTATCATTAGCCTCATGAGTGACTCGAGTCACATCGAGTTGTTGGAGTTTTCAAGATTGCACTCAGTAAGGTGAGCATGTGGATATGGGTGTCAATGGGCTGAGTTTGAGCCTGAAAAATTAGAATTTTGAATTAGGCCAGCCTGACAGCCCAACCTGAAACAGTTCAAAATCCAAGCCGAGACCTACGCTATGGCAGCCCCCTATGCCGAGCAATACTACTAACCCATGCTGGTCCTGGCCCAGACTGAGTTGACTCGGATATGACTCGGTCGCGTCACCATTCCATGACCATTGTCATTAGGCTAACTTGATGGGTTTGTCCAGATCGATAATTGGACTGCATCACCAGTTGTATAAGGATCAATCCCCTCCATCTAAACCCACTTTCAAGTTGGTCCCTCAAAAACTGGGCCCCACATGATGGACCATCCCTGTGGAAAAGGTACTAATATGAAATATATATATATATATATATATATATATATATATATATATATATAAATTAATAGTTTGAAACCATGTGAAAAAAGTACAAATATATAAATATGAAAAAAAATATATATTTATAAATTAATAATTTATAAAAAGGAATGGTTTATTATTTATGGGAATATAATAAACGATTCCTTAGTGAACCCGACGTGAATCGAACACGCAACCTTCTGATCTGGAGTCAGACGCGCTACCATTGCGCCACGGATCCTTCGTGTTAGAATCTTGCTATTAATTATTTATATTAGTTTTCTTTAACTACTTGAATCTCAACCGTTGATTCCCTTTTCGGTTTTGATCATCGGTTAGGCTCACTGGATTAACACGTGGGGTTTTTCACACCATCGCCGTTCAAATGCGTTTTTACAGATGGCCGTTTGAGATAACCTACACACACCTAATTGTTTCTGCAACAGTAGACATCAGGATTTGGTACTACTGGTTGAACGGCTCTGATTGTTCCAGACCCATCCTACATTAGTGCTATTGTGAAAAAATAACATGGAGGTGCAATCTATGCTCTACGGAATCTTGCAATGGATGGTTTTGGACATCACTACCGAAGATGAATTTTGGAAACTGAAAAGAAAATTTTCAATGGATAGGATTCAAATCTAGAAATCAAAGATCAGGATTATCATTATTCTGTTATTACATGAAAATATATTATTTATGATAATGGATAAAATATGAACGGTTTACATGCTTGGATCATATAAGCATGTGGGCCTCTTTGGGTTGCGACGTATGCTAGATTCTGAGTCGCGACAGACGCAAAACGTACTCAACAAAAAAAAATATCTCCTTCTCTCATCAAGGAGATGTTACAGTCGAGTATGAAGAACTGAAGTATGGTAGAACTATCTCTACTATAGCACACATGTAAATATAATTACTCATTTTCAGACCGTTGATATAGCTATTTTTGTTTTGGATGGAATATGGTTTTTGATAGATTGATAGTGGATGATCCTATCCATCAGATTAATGGACTGGAAATCGACGGAAGAAAGAATAATATTTAACGGTCAAATATTCTGTTTATATACTAAATAATTATTAATGAAAATATTTCATTTTTTACAAATAATCAATCAATGATAGGAAATACTAGATGAACGGATCGGATTGACACAAAATCCTGAAAGTTGTAATGTGGAGTGACCAATCCACCGTACTCCACTTCTTCCAGCTCTACTCATCCTCTTAATCTGGACCAAAGGGGAGCGGATTCGGTACGCCCCTGGCCTTACCAAATACGGTGCGTCCCTTCCATGGGGCCCACTTTGATGTGTGTATTCTATATCCATTCCGCACATACGTTTTTCCAGATTATTTTACGGCATGATCCCAGAATTTAAGTGGATTCAAATCTCAAGTGGACCATACCACAGGAAACAGTGATTTTTCACCATTAAAACCTTGTGGTGGGCCACATTAGTTTTGGATCAATATAATATTTGGTTTTTTCTTTTATTCAGATTTGTATGACGTTATCAACAGGTTGGATGGAAAATAAACATCAGAAAAACACCAAGTTGGGCCCTACAATTTTTTAATGGTGGGAAATTCAATCACCACTGTTTCCTATAGTATGGTCCACCTAAGACTTGGATCTGCTTAGTTTTTTTTTTTATACCCTAAAATGATCTGGCAAATCTAATGGATGGTGTAGATTTAGAATAAATAAATCAAGGTGGGCCCCATGGTTAGTTCCGTTCTGTCTCGAGTAAGACCTTAGCCACATCTAATCCACTCTCAGACCAAAGATTCCTTATCAAAATCCAGCCAATCAAATCCACCAAAATCAGATCCTCTTCTCCTCACAACTTACAACTCCCTCTTCCCTTTCTCTCTCCCTTCCTATACAATCCACACACCCCCTCAAAAACCCTTCATTTCCAACCGTCCAAAGCCCAACCCAAAGCCCAAGCCCAAGCCCATAACCAAACCCAATGGCATCTACCTTATTCACCACCCCAACCTTCACACCCACCATACCAAAACACTCCCAATCAACCACCTCACCTCATCAATCCTTCCATGGGCTCAGGCCCATCAGGCCCACTGATGCTTTCTACTCAAAATTCGCCGTTCATCGATCATCATCGACGACATCTAGGCGGTCCATCGCTAAGATTGGAAGCCCGAGAGCTGAATTGAATGCGTCGCTGGTGATCAGCCTCAGCACGGCCGTATCGCTGTTCTTGGGCCGGTTCGTGTTCTTGAACTTCCAACGTGAGAATGTGGCGAAACAGGTGCCAGGGCAAAATGGTGTGACCCATTTCGAGGCGGGCGATACGCGGGCCAAAGAGTATGTTGGGCTGCTAAAGTCCAATGATCCGGCCGGGTTCAACATCGTCGATGTGCTCGCGTGGGGCTCGATCGGTCATATAGTGGCCTACTACATCCTGGCCACGTCGAGCAACGGCTACGATCCTAAGTTCTTTGAATGAATTGGGTGCAATCCAACGGTGACTGGCGACGGTTGTATGTGTACAGTTGGAGGGATATAATTCAGTAATTCAGTTTCAGTGTAATATGTGGTAATTCCTTGGACTGTATGACCTGTTTTTTCTATTTTGTTTTTAGGTTCAAATCATGTTGGGTTATGATACACACACCCACACACATACACAGAGAGAGAGAGAGAGAGAGAGAGAGAGAGAGAGAGAGAGAGAGAGAGAGAGAGAGAGAGAGAGAGAGAGAGAGAGAGAGAGAGAGAGAGGAAATGGTAGTGTGAGGTTGATCTGTGTGGGCCCCACCATGATCTATGTCGAACATCCACACCGTGCATTTGGCATCCCCTCTAGGTTATTGGATACACAGCCACAGAGAGAGAGAGAGAGAGAGAGAGAGAGAGAGAGAGAGAGAGAGAGAGAGAGAGAGAGAGAGAGAGAGAGAGAGAGAGAGAGAGAGAGAGAGAGAGAGAGAGAGAGAGAGAGAGAGGAGTTATGAGGTCGAGCTGTGTGGGCCCCACCGTGATGTATGTAGGACATCCACACCATGCATTTAGCATCCCCTCTATGTTATTGGAGAGAGAGAGAGAGAGAGAGAGAGAGAGAGAGAGAGAGAGAGAGAGAGAGAGAGTACTATGAGGTCGAGCTGTGGGGCCCCACCGTGATGTATGTAGGACATCCACACCATGCATTTAGCATCCCCTCTATGTTATTGGAGAGAGAGAGAGAGAGAGAGAGAGAGAGAGAGAGAGAGAGAGAGAGAGAGAGAGAGAGAGAAGAGTGCTAGTAAAAGGAGGTTGAGCTGTGTGGGCCCCACCGTGATGTATGTCGGACATCCACACCGTGCATTTAGCAGGTCCCCTCTAAGTTACGGGATTTCCCAAGAATCAGCCGTATATGGAACTTAGGTGGGTCGTATCATCTAAAACCGTGTGAGTTTAACATGCTAAAACATCTAAAAGAACTTTGTGGGGCCCACCCGAGTTTTAGATACGGTTGAAAATTGGTGTGACTCCTCATCCAAGTGGTATACACACAATGGATGGTTTAGATATTTGAACCATATTTCAGTGGACTCTGTATTCAATTATGAAGGTTTCAATGGGTGGGTAACCACTCTCAACTGTTGTATGTGGTGTGGTCCACCTAAGTCATGAATTGAACTGATATTTAGTCCCGTGGCCCACCATGGAATGTTGCATCTGATTGATGGGGTGGATGTTTGACACACATCACGATGGGCCCACATGGACCTCATAATGTATATGTATGTATGTGTTTGCACACGTGCCACGAATCTCCATTTTGATCATCGGTTGTCCGTACTTCAGAGAAAAACTAGTGTATGGTAGGGCTGAAAGTCGGGTGGGTTTAACCCAATGACCCATGACCTGACATTAGGTTGGGCTTGGGTAGGATGTATCGGTTCAGTCTCGAGCTTGGGTTATGTAAACACCAATCTGATAAAACTTGGGTTGGGTTTAGGTTGAGATGGGTTGCCTGACTTAACTTGAACCCAACTTGAACCCGCTCGATATATAAGCTCCTTATAAATTATAAATAAGTTCAGATTGTGTGTGTGTTGAAGGCACAAGAAATTCCTAGAGTAGTTGTCTTGTATTTTAACTAGGGGTGTACATTGAGTCAAATTGAGTCGAGCTGGCCTTTGCTCAGCTCAACTCAGCAGCCACCGGCTGACCTCAGGTCGAACTTAGCTCAGCTCGGTCCTCGAGCCTGACTGGCTAGCTCGGCTCGGTTTGATCAGCAGCTCGGGCCAAGTTCGAGCCAAGATCGAGCCGAGTTCACCATTGAGGCATTTCCACAAATACCTGGACTACACCTTCAAAACCCATCAGTATGTGAAATAAAAGCAATGGTTTTACAACTATTTTATCAAACACCTGAAACAAAAGCAATGTTTTGTATACCTTCTTTGCCTCATTTTGTTGATCAATCAAACACTTCTAAGATAGCAAAGTAATGGCGAGTCAGCTGTGGCCGGATTCGATCTATTTGATTTGATCCGAGTCGAGTTGAGCTGAGGCCTACTCAAACTCGGTTCGAACTCATTTTCGAGCTCAAAAAATCAGTTCGACTCGGCTCAAACTCAGCTTCGAACCGAGTCGAATCAAGCTTTTTCGAGTCGAGTCAAGCGAGCTAACCAAGCTAGCTTGATTCATGTACACCCCTAATTTTAACTTGTTTATTTAGAAAAAATAAACTTCTTTACAATAAATAACTACATATATAATTAATAAAATTATAAGTACAAAAACTAAGACATGTATTGAAAATATAATAGGCTAATGTAATAACAAAAATATTAGCATATAGCTACTTGACCAACTTGACTAACCTGACTAACTTGACCAAGCTCGCTTGGGTTCAGCTTGGGTTGAGAATTCCCAACCCGAGGTTTGGTTTGGTTTGAGTTAGGGTTGAGGTACGGGAACCTTGGGTTGGGCTAAGGTTGACCACCAACCAGACCCAACCAGCCGGACTTTCAACCCTAGCGTATGGAGGATGCTTTTTGTAATGGTCACTTGCTCTTTGCATTTTCCTCTAAAAGTCCTTGTAGAAGGGCCCACCTTGGTATGTACATGGAATCCAACCCATCCATCAGGCTCTACTCACAATGAAATTTAGAAGCCTCTAAAATAAGGACAATCCAACCATCAGGTGAGCCAGGGTTGCTACTTGAATTTGGAAATTTTTGGGTGGTTGTTTATTGTTTTCTGTGGGGTGGTCCACCTAATTATTGTATATTCCTGAGGGTTAGGGATTTCCATCATCGTAGTGGGCCCTACTTAATGGATGGATTGGATGGCATAAAATAAACACATTTGGCCCCACACAGGCAATAGTGTATAAGCTGGCGAATAAGAACGAGAACAAGCATATGAATAACCTTCACACGCTGTTGAATAACTTCCAATAACTTATTCCACAAGTACGCGGCTTTGCACGGTATACACGGGTTTTTAATCCAGACCATTGGTTTGTTGTTTCCCACTGTGGATGGACTACTCCCTAAAAATCTCTAAGCAGAGAAATAAAAAAAATGGTCTACATTCAAGTGAAAAATCCCAAGACGGGTCCTTGTGATCTTCTGATCTGGGAGACTTTTTGTGTCATGGGCCATCCTCGGTGTGGCTCAAGACAACCAATGGTCTGGATTATCAAAGCATGGCCCCACTTCTCAGATCTGATATTTAGAAAGAGAGAGAGAGAGAGAGGGGTGCTCCACTTGTGGGTGATCTGTGCCGTTCATCGAGGGGAGCCCACCATGCCTGGGCCAAGAAATGAGGTGGGCCACTCACCAAGTGGGCCATGTCATCCAGAAAATAAAATGTATGGTTAGATTGAAAAAAGAAAAATAATGGCCTATTTCACCACCTTTTCATTAGTCTTTATTCTTTCTTTCAATTGGATTCTAGGTCGTGGGTTTCTTAGGTGTCATTGAATTTGGACGGTTGGTCAAAATCTTATCACTGTCCAATCTTCTACACATATTGTACAATGTAATTGTTGTAACTTGTGTAATTTTATCATTTTTAGAAAAGAGAATCAATCTATTCCTCTAATTATTTTAATTAATTTAATTACTTTACTTTTGCACCCGTTAATTTTATTTTCATATATAGTATTGTATTCTTATATTTAAACTCTATTTGAGATAAAGCAATAATATACATAACTATCAAAAAAATTTCTAAATCTTTTAAAATTATTATGGTATTAGAGTTATAATTTCAGAGACTTTCTTTTAATCCATTGATCAATAAACCCATTGTTCCTTACGATCATTGGTTGCTGTCTCCGTTCGTCCCCACCATATTGTGTCACCACCAGCCTAGCTCACTCAAATCTATCATTCTCATTGATTCAACTAGGGGTGTACACGGGTCGGGCCGAGTCGGCGGCCTCGATCCGTCCAGGCCGTTCAACGGCCGCACCGAGGCCCAGAGACACCCGAGCCTAGTCAATCTCCCGATCGAAGCCCCGGGCCCGTGCCGCAATCGTGCGATTCGGGCCATAACCTTCGAGTTTGGGCCAGTTTCGAACCTTACACAAATTCATGGGAAAAGCTTTGACAGGTAATCCGCGTCCCATTACAAGGCCCTCGATCAACGGTACCATACTTATCAGAAGACCATAGCCATCTCTTATCTTTACTCTCCTGCACAATATGTTCCCTGTCAGTTGTTTTCTTTTCCTACCGCTGATTTGGAGGCTACTTTTAGATGGCTAGAATCGTCCCAACTATGTATATCTAGAATCAATTTTCATCGTCAGTGGATCCCACTAAACAAGCCGTCCTGATTGAAAGATGACCCCAGCAGATGTAAAGTGGCAATATGACTCTACCATTTTCCAGGTCTTCTCTATGTACGGTACCATCCTATTATGGAATAATAAAGAATCGTTGTCTAAAATTCCATTGTAACCTACCTGCTACCCACACACTTAGTTACATTTGGACCTGTGGCATCATATAAACATTATCTTTTGGTGCAATCCATCAAAAGTAGATTCGGTATTGTCCTTGCTTGTGCCAACATATTACCCTTATCTTAAATAGTGTACTAACCCATTCATACAGTGGACCGTACGTGCCGAGTCAGGACGGGCCGGCGCGAGTCTGGTTTTGGACCGAGACGGGCCGAACTAGGCCGTATCTGAACTCGGCCCAGACTCATTTTCGGGCCTAGAAAATTGACCCGTTCGAACCCGAACTCAGTTCCGAGTCAGGCCGAGTCGGGCTTTTTCGGGCCGGGTCGAGCGAGCTAACCGAGCTAGCCTGGTTTGTGTACACCCCTAGATCCAACAATCCCTAACCCTAGTTTGCATCTCCACCATAACTGCCATCATCACACACAATGGTTTGTGAAACCCTAACCCTCCACCATCGTGGCAAAACACCAACTTCCATGGCCGGAACCCATCGCCAAATTCCTATCCTCATCGTTCCCATTGCCACATGTGGATCATCTTCCTCACTCCATATCAATCCTTGTAACATTGGATGATTTTGGGATTTGCTTTACTATTATATCTTTTCTTTGGGTGGATAAGGTTAGTGCTATTCAGATTGCTTTCTATGTTGTCTTTTTAAAGAAAATAAAATACATTGAGGTAGATTGTCACTTTATTTATAAGAAGTTCCATTGTAAAATTATATTTTTTCTCCACGTGATGTTTCAAAATCAAATAGTAGATATTCAACCTAAAACCATCTAAATTAGTGTATCATAGCAATTTAATATCTGGCCCATTTACTGATTACCATTTACCATTGTCTTATTTCTTTGTTAACAATCGATGGTTTGGATTGTTGGATTAGGAAGACATTTCATGAATCCCCTGTCCACATCAAATCAACGGTCTTCAATGGGTGATTTCATAAACATATCAAAGAAATAGAAAAAAAAAAAAAAAAAAAAAAAAAAACATAACAAACATAGCATCTTATTACATATTTTATTGATTACAAACAAACACATAAAAAAACCAAGAAGTTATTATTAGAAAATATAGAAATTAGAACTTTTTAGGTGGGCCCATTCATGAAAAGCTTTTTAACTCCAAAGGTATCAGCCCATACCCGACTTGCCTGTTAAAATGAAAACATCCACCGTTGAAACCTTACTGAGCTGACCATGATGTTTATATGCCCATCTAAACTGCTCATAGGGTGATTTCCACTTAGATAAACTATAGGTAGAAATATCATCCGGATACAAGACTTTAGTGGTCCCAATAAGTTTTTTTTATTTTATTTTATTTTTATCTGCCTGATTTCCTATCCTATTTTGGTCTTGCAAAACTGATGGACGGAGTGGATCTGTCGTGAGCATCTCTGTGGGCCCTACATAGCTTCCAACCACTGGAACTTCCTGTGGCCCGGGCACTGGCAAGTCGGGTCCACCAGCCCCATTAAAGATATGCCATTTTGACCATCAGCCCTACGATTGTCATGATCCGAAATACAGATGGCGAAAAATCATCCATCCTGATCTAGAGCTGAGGTGGACCACCCAACGGCAAACATTAGAGATGGAGGCCAACTATATTTTTTGTTCCCCTGAGTTGTTGATCTAACTCAATTTTGGCCCCAGAGTGTGACATTTATTGGCCCACTAGATGGACGGACCTGATGTCGTATGTACAACATAGGGGGCCCACGATCTGGTTTTATATCACATGAATACAATAACGGTTGTTGAAGACTTCTAATGAAACCCTTAAGGAATGGAGAGAAGCATACATGTATTTCTCTACCATATTTATATATCTTCACCTAACCTATTTATCAGTTGTGCCTCTCAATGGTCTGTGCATTTAATCTAAGCCGTTCATCAAGTGTTCCATTGCAGACATGTAACAAATCATATTGAAATGGGCCACACCATGTAAACTAAGTGGGTTATGCACAATTTTACATTTTTTGCTATGGTTTGGGCCACATTAGCTTTTGATCAAGATGCGTTTGGGGCTATACATTGAGTATAAGAAGGCCCATCAGATTATTTATGGAGTATTATTCATACTTGCAAGGCGGTGAGCCCCAGATAACTAGTATATGTTACCTTTAAGTGATTCATTGAATTGCTTACAAATATCATATTCTTGTTGTATTCTTAAGAAATATAAAACTTAAAAATAAAATAATTATTTTGGAAAATAAATAAATACTTTATATTTGAAGACTTTTTTAAAAGTTTTAGTATGCCTTAAAAACAGTTTTGGCCTCGAGTTTAAATTTCTACATGAACATTGGTAAGCGTCGATCGCACATTTAGGCATGAGCTGTGGGGCTGCTTGGGCACGAGAATACTTCATTCACGTACAATGCCTACAAGAGAAGGGTCAAGTAGGCATTCAACCTATACAAGTTGATGGGCTTACTCTAGTAGCTTCTGCATGCAAATGAAATGTCGCCACGTCGGGGTAACACCTTAGTTAATGTCATGACCTGAGTAACACATAATTCACTACTTGTCTCTTCAAATTCCATATATACCTAACATCATTGTCCATAAAGTGTTCTTGATCAAGTCATCATTAGCCTTATATTGTTATCTCTATCCTTTTGCTTTTTTCTTTTTTTTATTCTTTAGCCTTATATTGTTATCTCTATCCTTTTGCTTCTTTTTTTTTTTTTTTTTTTTTTTCTTTTAAAAATATTTTTGTGAGGTTTATTCTTTTGAAATTATTTATGTGAGGAATATCAATGTCAATTGTTACTGATTTATTCAACACTTAGAAATACAAATCTTTGGATGGAATTTACAAACTACGAGTTTATTATATTTCGAAGACAAATTGTTATCTTTTTTCTTTTAGTGCACTTGTTGAAATATATATATATATATATATATATATATATATATATATATATATATATATATATATATATATATAGCCTTACAAGTCAAGATTTTAACTAATGAATCTAATATTTTAACTTTAAGTTTCTTCATTTTCTCTATTATGTCGGGGAATTATCCTTTCATGCCTATGAATAGAATAATATTAATATTTTTTTTAAAAAAAAACAGAAAATACAAATACAAATCACAACACATAAATTTATATGGTTTTCTTTTGGTATATCCACTAATTCACACCGACCCACTGTACTTAAAGTAAAAATGCAGAGAAGCAACTCTTAATAACTCTTAATATAATGGGGGCTCTTTTATCTCATTATATATATATGTGTGTGTGTGTGTGTGCGCGCGCGCGTGCGCGTGTGCATACCCAAATGAACTAGGGTTAATATAAAACTCCATATTAAATTATGAAATTGTCCATGCGAGTCAGCCAACTCAGTGTGGAACTCAACTCTTGAAAGTGTTGGCTAGATAAAGAGTACATATCTGATAATCAGACTTCACATATCCTAATAAATTAGGTATTAGTTCCTAGCTTCACTAAAACAATAATTGAATATACCTTCTACACTAAAATAAGATAAATTTTTGAAAATTGAAATAAAATAAAATAGAATAATTTTAAAAGGAGAAGATTGATAGAAATAATACCATGACAGTTACCTCAAAATCAACTTCACTTATTTTAAGCTTTGGGTGATAGTGCAATGACGATAATTCACCACCATTTCAAAATGGCAGTTACCCGTCTGCCATGAACCCCACCTTTCGCATCTACCGTTCAAATCCAGCTTTCCAAAACCTCGGCCTCATTGTGGACAGATAATATAACGGAAAATGAAACTGAACGGATGGTAGAAATCATAACCCTTCAATAGCCGTCAATTGAATGAACGGTCAAAAAAAGTCAACAGTCTAAACTCAATGGCTGATATTACGTCAGTCAATTTCTTTGGGGTATGCTTTCTTTACAATGGGCCCCACCACTTTTGGATGAAAATTCACCACCATTTAAAAAATGACCTTGAACCATCACATTAGTCTGGCTGAATTGTTTTTGCACCTCAGCCCATCCCAAGTGGGACCCATTAGATGGACGGTCCGAATCTTCAGACAGTGGCTAAGAATGTCTGATTATTAGGTTGGATTTATATTGACCAAGATATTCCCAAACAGACCAACTTCTTTGTTTTTTTTCCTTCTAACGAAATCTAGACATAGACTTTGAATATTGAGTGGGTTTGAATGTTGGTGCTTATATGTGGGGCCTACTAAAACATAACGAACGGTCAACAAGGGCTCCTCTCGAATTAGAAGTTTGGGTGCTTGATTGAAGGAAGGTGATGGTACCATTTCCTCTTGTATGCATACTCATGAGGATATTTTGGCTATTTTATGAATTTATTATTATTATATTATTTTTTGAGAAATAAAGATGCCATTTAGAAAGCTTTCTTGTAGAAATTTCATTCATGTTCCAGTTTCAACTAGTCAAAATGAACTGGGTTTGAGGTGAAGAAACGGAAATCTACCCAATTGGGTTTTGTTTTTGAATACCACAAGTGGTGAAGATGAAAACACTCTGAATGAATTAATTTGATGAAATTTGATTGTGATGCGCATGTTAGTTTGAGCGTGATTATATGTGGGGCCCACTAAAACATAACAAACGGTCAACTAGGGCTCCTCTCGAAATAGAAGTTTGGGTACTTAATTGAAGGAATGTGATGGTGCCATTTCCTCTTGTATGCATACTCATGAGGGTATTTTGGCTATTTCATGAATTTATTATTATTATTATTATTTGAGAAATAAAGATGCCATTTAGAAAGCTTTCTTCGTAGAAATTTCATCCATATTTAGGTTCTATGCACCCCACCAATGCGCTCATGCCAATTTCAACTAGTCAAAATGAGCTGGGTTTGAGGTGAAGAAACGGAAATCTACCTAATTGGGGTTTGTTTTTGAATACCACACATGGTGAAGATGAAAACACTTTAAATGAATTAACTCGATGAAATTTTATTGTGATGCGCACGTTAGTCTAAGTGTGATTATATGTGGGGCCCACTAAAACATAATGAATGGTCAACTAGGGCTCCTCTCGAATCAGAAGTTTGGGTACTTGATTGAAGGAATGTGATGGTACCATTTCCTCTTGTATGCATACTCATGAGGGTATTTTGGCTATTTCATGAATTTATTATTATATTATTATTTTTTGAGAAATAAAGATGCCATTTAGAAGGCTTTCTTCGTAGAAATTTCGTCCATGTTCAGGTTCTATGCACCCCAACAACCCGCACTCCTGCCAGTTTCAACTAGTCAAAATGAGTTGGGTTTGAAGTGAAGAAACGGAAATCTACCCAATTGGGTTTTGTTTTTGAACACCGCACATGGTGAAGATGAAACCACTCTGAATGGATTAATTCTATGAAATTTGATTTGGGGTACTTTCAAATCCACCCTCTTTAATTTCATTTTCAAAAACTCAAATGGATTGTGTTAGATAACTTTGTGTAAGGAGGGAAATGGAAGCCTAGAAATGTTATTTTAGGATTTCCTAGCTCTCCATCAAATTGGTTTTCTTAAGGTTTATGGTCTTGATGGTTTTCTAACCTATTACCAAAAGTAAAAATGAAAAACACTTTAATGAGTTAATTTTATGGAATTTGATTTGGGGTACTTCCAAACCCAATCCTAGTTTCATTTTCAAATACCCAAATGGGTTGTGTTACCTCCATACCATTCCCTTTGGTTTTAGTTTCAAAAACCCAAATGAATTATGTAATGTTAGATGACTTTGTGTGAGGAAAATAGAAGCCTAACAAGGTTGTTCTATGGGTTGTTTGTTTTCTCATTTATCATTATAAATGGTGGTAAATATGCCATCATTATTTATAGTAGTAGTTATAGCCAGCCCTATCATATGACGTTGAGAGTTATGACTTTTTAAATGGCTTTGATGGTAATGTCGAGAAAAAATAGTAATATTCATAGGACTAGCTGTGATGTATGTATCTGAACTACACCCTCCATCCATTTTACTAGCTCATTTTAGGGCATGAGCCAAAAATTTGGACAGATCCATAGCACAAGTGCACAACACACTAAGAAATAAGGGTTTTGAACTAAGTCTATATTTATGTTTTCGAGTCTTCCATGTCTTTACAACCATACAAATAGATTGGACGAAAGATCTACATTAGTGTGAGCCCTATAAGATTTAAGCTTTCGTAGATGTCATTAGTCTTTGTTTCTTGTGGTATAGTTCACATGAGCCTTAAATCTGCCTCATTTCCTGGCTCATGCTCTAAAACGAGTTGGTAAAATAGATGGATGGTATGGATACAATACATACATTAGGGTGGGACCCACTAATTGTCCTCACTAAAGCTCATTGGAGTGTACACATTTTTCAAGGCACATGTCCCCCTATTTTCCCTCACCATCTACTATGAAAATTTAAAAAACAAACACCCCTTAAGAATTTCAAACTAAAACAATTTCTAATCTTTTTTTTTTTTTTTTTTTTTTTTTTTGAGTTTTTTTTTACATGCAGGATGCACACCCACCCCCACACACTCTCACGCACTCACACCACAAGGGGTGCTTGAACCCGTGACCTCGTGTTGAATCTTCACTGAGTCTACCATTGTGGCATGGAACGCCTAAATGATGATTTAATTTGATGAAATTCAATTTGGTTTTACTTCAAAACCCACTTCCTTTGATTTCAATTTCAAAAACCCAAATGGGTTGTGTTAGATGACTTTGTGTAAGGAGGAAAATAAAAGTCTAGAAAAGCCGTTTTAGGATTTCCTACTAAAAAAACTCTCCACCAAATTAGCTTGCTCAAGGTTCCTGATCCATGTGGTTTTCTAACCTATTGCCAAAACTAAAAATTGAAAAACACCTTATGAGTTAATTCGATGAAATTCAATTTGGGGTACTTTCAAACCCATTCCTCTCATTTTGAAACACCCAAATGGGCTGTGTTACCTCCAAACCTACTTTCTCTGGTTTCATTTAAAGAAAAAACCAAATAGGCTGTGTTAGATGATTTTCTAACCTATTTCCAAAAGTACTAAGAGATTCTATGCTTATATATAGCCATCTTCATCCATAACTTCTTCAAAACCTCTCAACTCCCCAAGAAAATCAATCACACCTACATCGCTTCATCTTTGAAACCAAAAACATACTCTGATCGTCTTTCATACAGGAGAAAAGGTTGAAGGATGCATGTTTTCTAGCTGGACACGGACAAAGCATATGATCCTATCTAATTAGACCTTGGAGTCGAGATTGGATGGTCTACTTCCCACCCTTCCATATAATCAGGTAATCTTTGAATTTACTAGGATGGTGCAATGCATGGTGTGGTTTCAAGACTTGGACGAGTCTAATTCAACTAGTTTGAGTCAACTCTGTGTTGATACTACCCGATCTAGTTCAATACCATGAGTCGTGCCTCCAACTCGGAGATCACAGCTTTGATTTGAGATTGAATGAGTCAATCTGAGTCACTAAGTCTAAAAACTATATTAAATGAAATCTCATATGACTAAGTCATTCACACGGCTCATTCCTACTGGATCTTTCAAACATGCGTATTCAATCTTTCTTAGTAGCCGGAGAAAATGGTTTTTCCATGAAGGACTATGGTCCAATATAAGTGACCCCCAGTGATGTGGGGCCCACTGCAATGTGTGTATCCCATCCATCAATTCATCAAGTTTGGTGTGCCCCACCATGAGGGTCCTATATTGCCAAAATCAATCTATCCAAAACTCAACTAACCCTAGAAAATTCAAAAACATACCCCAAAAATTAGGTCCATCCAAAACTCAGGTGGGCCACCCTAAATGATTCTGGAGGTTTTAAGTGTTGATTTTTACATTATTCCTTTGATTTTTAGGATCAATGAACGGTTTGAATGCTACACACGTATCATAGTGGGCCCCACAAAAGTTCTCAAGTATGGAATGCTAGCATGTGGTCCTTCCATTTAAAGAAATGGTAATCCATAGACCGAATGCAATGAGTCATATTCATGTTGGGACCCACGTCTTGAACGGTTCACATCATCCACACGTATGGCCCAGATAGCTAACTACGATACCTCAACGTTGGAAAGCATTGGTTTCTGTTTTGACTTGTCATGACTGAAAATAAAGCAGATTTTTTTTTTATGACGAAAATGCCCCTTATGGATCTTAATGGTCGTTGTCACTAGATTTTTCCTGGACTGTAGGTGGAAAGCGGTAGAGCCTCACGACCGTACACGTGGCTGGGAAGAGTGATTTGGGACCATTCATTTACTGGCTGTGGATGACCACTGGCTCAAAAACCACGCTAGTTGATGACCCTTTACATTACTTTTCTTTTCAAACTTCCTTATTGAATATCAACCGTTGATCATCGTCATTTTTGTTTGCTACCGTTGGTTTTAAGGCCATCTATTGGATGGTTGTATCTGTCCAATTCGATATGAGTTTTTGAATCTTAATCCATCCATGGTAGGTCCATTAGATGGACGGTGTCAGTTCATGCATTGCGTAAATCTTTGCCCATTATACACGTGATTTCAATTCTGACAAGTGGGGCACATGGGTCTCTAATCCAGGCCGTTGATGTCCATCAGGGATGGATATCCAAGCAATCTACGATCGGATCTTTTTCAGTCGCATTATACGACGCCTTGTTATATTTCTGTTCTCAACCGTCCATCTGTATACCAAAAATCCAAACCTAAAGATTGTCTTATCAAAATTTTTCTTTATCCTACACTCCATCAACAGTGGGACACAACAGATCAATGGTCTGGATTACCCAACCACACGTGTCAACTATCAAAATTGAGGTCAGGGCTAGTTTTGTCATTTGAAAATGTTGGAGTCTTGGCCACCAAGGAAGATTCGGCCCCAGTACCGATACAAAAGTCGGGTCAACGAGTCAAAGGAAAAGGGCGAAACAGTAGTGAAAAGGGCGAGAAAAAGAAGTAGAAATTGCTTTGGGTTATAGTAGTCCACATGACTACTGAAAATTGTAGGTAGTGGGCCATCTAAATACAATGGGCCCCACCTTTGGAAATTACGCCATTCAATTGGCTGCTAATACCTGGTGTGAAAGCCCACTGAATTAGGTGATTTTAACCGTTGGATCATTTTTTTAACTATTTGATTGTGAATTAATAGCCTTTTAATTTCTAGTGCTAACTTGTAGTAGTGACAATGGTGGGCCACACAAATATAGTGGATGGTCCACTTAGGTAATTGTCCATTTCTCTTGCTTTACCGTACTAATTGTTCTTGTTCGCCTATCTCTATCATGTGGAAAGTATATAGAGAGTGATCTAAGCCAGTATTTTCAATATAGGTATCTATGCATGTATTTTACATTTTAAAAAGATGAAAATACATGGGTCTCACGTGGTTCTCACGTGTAAAAACTGTGTGTGTGATAATGTATAGTCGTCGTAAGAAAACATTAAAAAAATGATGAAATTTTAATATATGTTGAAAGAAACATTATTATACCCTTTAAAACTCAAAATATAAAAAAAAATGCATGATAAGTTTCTTTGTATGGGTCCAAAAATAAGGGAGCAGGTTAAGTGTTACCCAAGTAACACTTTAGTGGTTGTTACCTTACTGTGGGGCCCACCTGAATGATGTGTTGTATATTTATGCATTCTATTTATATTTTCAGCTTAATTTAGGACTTGTTCTTAAAAATTAAGTGGATTTAAATCTCAAGTGGACCACACTAAAGGAAAAAATGGTGACTGAATAGATCGAAATTTCAAGTGGACCACACCAAAGGAAAAAATGGTGACTGAATAGATCGAAATTTCAAGTGGACGACACCAAAGGAAAAAATGGTGATTGAATAGATCGAAATTTCAAGTGGACCACACCAAAAGAAGCAATGGTGACTAAATGCCCACCATTAAAAAAAATCCTAGGAGACATAATAATACCCATGGTAATGTTTCTTTTCCATCTTAGTCACTGATAATGTTAATCAAACTTGCATGAAGGGAAAATATTAAGATCCACTTGATTCAAAACTTTTATAGCCCACAAAAATTTATAATAATCATTTACTAAAATATTTCCAATGGTGTGGTCTATCTAAGATTTGGATTTGATCACGTCTTAAAATAATACAAGAAAACAGACTAACCATGTGTGTGTGTGTATATAAACTCCCTGAAAATGTATATATCCTAGGACTAAAATAATATGCACTTATATTTAAAAAGTTATATAATTAATAAATCGAGCTAAAACACAAACAATGCATTAAAAAAACATTTATACCCATTACATTCATTCCAGTAAGACTTTTTTTTTTTTTTTTGTTTAATGTCTTTTATATTTTATTTTTGTATTTTTTTATTATTTTATTTTTACCTACCAGGCCTTGCCACAATATTACATACATGTATTGTATGTATGTATTGAAAGTATTGGGAGAGGTATATAAAGAAATCCTTACAATAACATGTAATACTTCGAAATATCGCACGATATTATTGATATAATTACTATGATATTATCAACTATATCTAAAGAAATTTTTAATATTTTAGTTGTAATTTATAGCTGCGATAATATGGGCCGATATTATTAATATTGACAACACATTCAAAACCATTGATTTTTTGGACCACCTGGGCCAGGGCCACGTAGACTATTGACACGTGTACGGTTGTAGTGGATGTGGGATCACCTGTCCTCTACCATTTGATCTGAAACGGACTTACCCACCTCTAAAAACAACAAAACCTTCCAACGTAAGATCGCGTGGGAATACTCGAGTTGGACGTTGACGTTGAATGCATAGAAAATCTCTTCACTTTTTCTAGCTGGACCCACCATGGATCATCCATCGCCCACCCTAAAACGGGTGGTTCTCATTTCTTACTCGAGTCAAGCCACTGATATTCTCCTAACCTTATTATTTTGATAATGGACGGCTAATGGTAAGGACCCCAGATGAACGGTCGAGATGTTGTTTACATCTTCCGCGTACGTTGCGTGTGACCGCGTCGTGTGATAATCCTTACGAAAGAAGTATTCCATGCGAGCGACGTTTTTATTTATTTATTTATTTTGTTATTATTTTAAATATCTACTTTTGCTACCTTTATGACATGCTGACATGCAGGTTAATCCCAACCACTCAGATCGTGGGTCCCACTCAGTCAGAAAATCACAACGATTGGATGATTTTGACTGTCAGATCATTCCTTTATTCCTCTCTATTTGATAGCATGTTGCTATCTACGTTTAATTTTCGCAAGGATGTTGGGTGGGGCTGGGGCCCACCGAGATTTTTGTGAGAAATCCACCCCTTCCATCCGTTTTTCGAGCTCATTTTAAGACGTGTGACCAACGATGAGGTGTATCCAAAACTCAAGTGGGCCACATTGGGAATTCAGTGAGCACCGTTGAAGTATTCTTATGACCATAAAAGTTTCCTATCAGGTTATTTTTTTGGTGTTTTCACTTCATCCCATTAGAAATGATCTTATAAACGGTTTGGATAGCATATAAACATCAAGATGGAGCCTAAGAAGGTTTAAATGATATAAATTTCTTTTCCCAATTTCCCTATCTTGTGGCCCACTTGGGTCTTGTATCCAGTGGTGTATACGAACCGAGCTAGCTCCGCTCAACTAGGCTCAAAAAGGCTCGATTTGACTTGGTTTGAAGTTGAGTTCGAGTCAAGTCGAATTGATTTTTTGAGCTCGAAAATGAGTTCGAGTTGGGCTCAGCTCGAATCAAACTCAGATCTAGCCAGTTTGATGACTTGGTTACTTTGATAATTTTGATATTGATGTTGTTCACCAAGTGTTTCATGAAATAACTCAAAGAAGTATGGCCTGGGAAAGGAAGGTATGTATAAGAAACTAACACTCTTTTTATTTTTATTTTTATATTGCTTAGAATGTGTCCGATAGAATACTTGTAAAAACATTATTACTACTTCAATACGATGAGATTTTGAAGGTAAAGTCTAGGTGTATGTGAAAATGCTGTGATGGCGAACTCGGCTTGATCTTAGCTCAAACTAGCCAAGCAGCGCAGCTGATTAAACCAAGTCAAGCTGGCCAGTCAAGCTTGAAGACTGAGCTGAGCAAAGTTGGAGATGAGGTCAGCTAGTGGCCGAGCCAAGTCGAGCTAGCCTCGGCTCAATTCGGTTAGACTCTATGTACACTCCTACTTATATCCACCTCATTTTTGGTTGCACGAGCTCGGAAAACGGATGGACGGAATGGATTTCTTGCATACATTTCAGTGGGCCCCACCCAGCATCCTTGCTCAGGAACCGCGTCCAGCGTTATCGCATGCACTGCACCTGCACAATTAATTGCCGAAAGATGAAAGATTTGTTGCTCTGGCAGAGTATGACGGATGATACGCAGGCACATGAAAATTACTTAGAAAATGCATACGTGGTGGGGCACCAGAAAGTATGTTTTTCTGATCATCTCACTAGCTGATTGGTTGATATCTTTTCAACGGTCAGAAATGAAAATCTTTTTCTACAAACACGTGTTGATGAATCAAGGGTTACTATTACCCAACCAATCTGGATTTTTTACTTTGTGGGCCCAGCGATTCAGCCGGTTTAATTTCAGTAACGCATGCCACGTGTAAAATTTCTGAGCGCCCGTGAATCAAGCGTGCCAAGGACGTGTAGTAATACACGGTTTTTAGTTTGAAAAAGCCGAGCCCACCATTCGTTGATCAAGACCGTCAGTTTTTCTCACACAAGAAATTTCCTCAATACCATAACCTTTTTTTTTCGTGTCATGTAAGTTAACGGTTGAAAAGAGAAATACAATAAAAGGAAGAATTCACGTATTAGGTCTCTTAATTTGGGAAAGTTTTGGGGATGGTCCATCCATGATAGATCGAAGCGAACCAACGGTCAGGATTAATAAATCATTGGCCCCAGTTCCACAAACTGAAAGCCCGAGTACCGTGAGGTGGCAAAATCGTAAAAAACCACGAATGCGAGAACACCGTGTGGGAGAAGCCGGAAGCGTAGACGAGAAAGGGAGAGAGGGCGTACGAAAGATAGAGGAAGACTCCTGCTTACATCGCGTACGTACCTTTCGGGGTGAATTTCACTAACTTGAGAGAAATGACTTAACGTGTATAAAATCCGGCCGTTCATCAGGTGCATCATCTATTATTTAATCTTGATCGTAAAATTCAGGTTGATAAAACACTCATGTGGGCCATACCTTGAAATTATATTTAAAAACTTGTATATTCACGTGGTATGGCCCACCTGATTTTTCTAAAATACATTGATTTCTGGATTATTATTTCATACCAATAAGGCAGGGCAGATGAATGGATTGGATTGCATAGAAAGCTCAGTGCGTGAAACCCTGACCGTAGGTCCACCTTGATGTATGTGTTGTATATCCACGCTGTCCATCAGTTTTTTCAGCTCAATTTTAGTGGACATTTATAAAAATAAAGCAGATCCAAATCTCAAGTGAACCACACCATAGAAATCAACGGCCACAATTAAAAACTTCCATTTGTGTTCTACTTTCATCTAGGTCTGTGTGGCATAGATCAACGGTGGTAAATCAACATTACAGTGGGCCATAGGAAGTTTTTAATGATGGGTGTTCACTGACCATTGTTTCCTGTGGTGTGGTCCACTTGATATTTGGATATGCTTTATTTTTTAAAATATTCCCAAAAATAAACTGGAAAAATAATGTACGGTGTGGATATACAACACTTGCATCAAGGTGGGCCCCATGTTCTGGGCAACATCCACTAACGTATTACCCCAGGTAACACCCAATCCGCTCCCGTTTGCCCCTACACAAAACTAACGGTAAACATTCCATTTCAACTTTTTCCAACGGTGTGGAATCTCTGATTTCTAGATGGTCCTGATTTTACTCTCCCAAGGTGAGAATGACTCAGCCTATCTAATGGACGGTGTAGATCGAAAAAAAAAAAACATAAAATGGCTCTTGATGCGCGAGTCACCAATCGCGAGTTACGCAAGGGCGGACGAAGATAAATGCAGCTTTGAAAACCGAAAAGTAATGCATTTTCTTCGCAAACCTTCCTTAGCTTTTAATTCAATTAAGACAGATTAGCACTAAAATCGGTTTTTATTTTTCTTTGGAAACTCAAGCGAATTTTCTTCTTCCCATATCCTCAAACCCCACTAAATTAGGAAATCAATGCACTACCGTCCTCTGCGGGATCATCGAATATTTGTGATCCGCGCATGTGTAACGTTGATCGTAACCGTTGAAAAGTTTCCCACAGTGAAATAGCTCAAACGATATGTTAGACACGTGGCTATTGGGGATGTACCGATTGGATCTTCCATCTGAGCTGTAGTCAACGTTAATCTTACCATTGGTTTTGAAGATAGTGATTAGATGGATAGGATTATGATTTGTTTGTTTTCTTTCAACCCTTTGTTATCTGGAGTATGGGTAATAAAACGGACGGTCGCGATTGATATGCCTCCTTCCCGTATTCTAGAGCTGGAAACAACTGTACAATTTCAAGGTTGGTGATTGAATGGCTAGGATCGTTAATGGGGGTGAAGTAGTTTTCTTATGGCTTATCAACAATGGGACCCATATCTTGAAGTGTTTGGATCCTCCTAAGACACGCCTCTCTTCAATTGGTACGTGTGAGAAAGTCAATCAAGATTTATTTTGTAGGGAGAGAGATTTTGTTCATGGCCCACCTATTGAACGGCTACGATCAAGAACTGAACGGCTAGGATGGTTTGAATATAGAGGCAGGGTGGTGGACCCCTCTACTTGTACGGTCACCCTGCCGTACACGCTACAGGGACCCAAGACTTTTCACCTAGCCAGATACGGAGAAGATAGAACTGAAATACGGTAGATCTTCTATCTCTACAGTACATCTGTACATCTTGCAGGGTAGCATTATCATTTGCTACCGTCCATCTAGATTCTACACCGTTAGATGGAAATTTCACTGACATACACAAAGATCAAATGATCGTAGCCGTCTGATAACAAAATCAGTTAACGGTCGACATTCATTACGAGTAAGTAAAAAACTCCGAGTATACTATTTTCTGGTTGGTGCATTTTGAACAATCGTATCATCCATGATATACCCCACTAGATTGACGGCACGGATTTAAATCTTACCGTATATTTTGTACGGTAGATCGATTGCTATACCATATTCCGATTATATCGCCTCCACTCCCTAACAAAATCCGAAGTCGGTATCTGTAGTTTCGCCCTACTGATGGAACTTGGTGTACAGTACATGAGATCAAGCTTACTCTAAAAGTTCTACAAGTGGGGCCCATTTGGGTTTTTGATATGATCAAAACAGTCCATCAGGATATATCCACCGTGAAATTTTTATGATTAAAAAATCAGGATGATCCAACCATCAATTAGGCCTCTACATGAATTTGTATGCCTTTGGATGGTTTTCCATTTTTTCTACGGTGTGGTCCACATATTGATTTTATAGTGATGATTTTTTGGGAATATGTTTATTACGATATTTTTCACATAATTCATGGATTGGATGGATTTTAAACAACACGGTAGTCCAACCGTATAAAACAATTGACAACCGTCCAAAACCTTCCAAATTCTTATGGTGGCAATCATGATGGTTGGATCGGCCTGATTTTGTGGGCCGTCGAAATCTAGTAGTGGGATTACCCTGATGGACGGATTGGATGACATACGTAAGCTCAGGTGGGTCCCACCCGTAGCACATTGTGGAGGAAGCTTACTCTCGAAGCAGTTGCAGAGGAACCGCCTTGCTACCAAGAAGGGAAATTCCCCTACAAAATAGGAAAGGAAATTTATTAAAAAGGTAAAATCTAAAATGATAGATAGTCCTGCGGACTACGTAAGTGAAACCGTACTCCGCAAGGTAAGCCACGTCGATCGGCACGACCCCCACCTTCAAAACCTCATGCCTCCACCATAGAAGCCCATGGACGGCCCTCCTTTTATATAAAACTGATCCTAACCATTGAAAAGATTGCCTCAATCTAAACCGTTCACGATCCAACGACTGTAAAGTAACGTACATTGGACCCTTATCTAATCTAGGTGGGCCCCACCTCTTGAACTGCTCTACGGAAGTGAAATTGTAGTCCGCAAGGTAAGCCACATCGGTCAGCACAATACCCACCTTCAAAAGCTCATCCTCCACTTGTATAAACCATGAACGGTTTTCGTTTTATGTAAAGATAATCCTAACCATTTAAAAGATGAATTACAATCTAGACCGTTCATTACGCAATGACTGGAAAGTATCGTAAATGGGTCTACTAATCTTAGTACGGACTATCTATTGAACGGTTCAGATCTTCCTTTAGCATAGCCAAACCAGCTGAGTATGAATTAGCTTCAGTAGTCCGCAGAATGTTGGAATACCAAGAACAAGAATAGAAATACAATGAGGCTTTAGAACGTGACAGTCAAGCTTCACAACAGAGAGAGAGAGAGAGAGAGAGAGAGGTCGGTTTTAAGGGATTTGAGTCATTGGGTTTCTCTTGAAGCTTTTTCCCTAACTGGGGTTTTTGTATTTTCTCAGTCTTTGATCGTATTAAGCTGTTTTTCAGATCTTTCTGAGGAAGAAATCTGCAGGAAGGAGCTGTTTTCTGATCTTGGTAGCTGAGATTTTCTCTCATCTCGTTTCATACGTCTCTATCACTCAACAAGAAGGTATTCTCTTCAGCTGGGCTCTTGTTTTGTTTTTTCTTTTTGGGTTTCCTTCTTACAGATCTCTCAGATTAAAAGACTAGCTGTTTTTGAGGTTTTTTCCAGCTGGGTTGCTGTTTTTTCCTCTATTCTTTCGATCACTGATCTGTGAAATTTCAAAACCCAAGCTGTTTTTCTGAATTGGGTCGTCGGGAATTTTGGTTTTTGTTTCAAATCCCTAGAGATTTTGTAATCTGAAAGGAAAATATCATAATTTTTTGGTGATCAGATGGAAGAAGAGTTGGAAACGGCATCGGGTTCGGATGAGAGAACTATTCCTGAGAAGAGAAAGCAAAAGAATGCAAGGTTCGTGCTCAAGATTAAGAATCTGAAATCCTATCAGCGGCACGGATGCGATGACGATGTCGGCTTCGCCAGAAAGGATTTGGCTTGTCGTGTGAGAGCTGGCGGTTCTGATCAAGTAGACAATTTCCAGCTCAAGAACGATCGAGATAATGATTTTGCAGATGATGCTGACAATGTAGCCGATGAAAATCTCGATGAAAGAGAGAACGATCAGTTAGACACTGAGAAAAAATTCGTCTGTTCGGTCTGCGACAAGAAGTTCATGTCTATGAAATCGCTCTCCGGTCATATGAGATGCCATCCAGATAGGCCATGGAGAGGAATTCACCCGCCGTCGATCTTTAAAAGCAGCTCATCTCCAGCAGGATCCGATTCTGCAGGCAGGAATTTGGATGATCAGGTCGATTCAGATACGATGACGGAGAGCTCTGCTTCCGATCACTTACGATCACTGTCCAGCTGGCCTGTGACTGCAAGAAGACCGAGGAAAGTTACAGTCCCTGTGGCAGCTGCAGAGAATCCGAATTTAAATGAAGAACTGCAGGAATCAATCGCCGACGCTGTATATAATCTACTGATGCTTTCAAAAGGAGATCCTCTTGAATTGTCCTCAGTTAAGAAGAAGAAAAGGAAGGTGGGAGATGAGGAATTCAGGTCGAAGAAGACAGATATCGATGTTTTGAGAGATGGGTGTGATCCTAAATTGATGAATTTGGATTCTAAGTTGGAAAATTCAGATGGGTTCTGTGATGAAGACCAGAACAGTGAGGAATCAGAGAGTAAGAACATGAACTACAACAGACCAATGAAGGAGCTGAATTATGGGTCGAATGTAATTAAGAAGAAGATAATGAGGAAGCAGAGAAAGATCAGAGCTTTGAAGACAGTTCCCGACGAGCTTCTGACCGAATCGAAGAAGAAACCGGCGGCGGCACGGCGATACCATTGCAGCACTTGCAGCAAGAGCTTCTCCACTCATCAAGCATTGGGTGGGCATAGAGCCAGCCACAAGAAAGGGAAGAACGACATCGGCGGCGATCTCGAATACGACGGCAATACGATCATAGCTGCCGATTACTCAGGCGGCTCGCCGCGGTCCCATGATCAATTGCCAAAGCTAGCTGCATCGCTTCACCAGTGCAAGATCTGTGACAAGTCCTTCCCCTCAGGTCAGGCCCTCGGCGGCCACCAGAGGTGCCATTGGAGTGGCCACGCCGAGCCGCCGGCGAGCTCGATCACGTCGCAGGACGATGAAACGAAGGCAGGCCGCCGATCGGCTGCATTACAGGACGATGGAACGAAATCAGGCCGCCGGATTCTCGAATTCGACCTCAACGAGCTGCCGCCGATGATCACAGATGATGATGATCAGACAATGGGCCTTGATCAGGAGTATGTATCTCACTAACACAATTCAGCAAGTGAAATTCATTACTAGAATTGAGTAATTTGGGTCTGAAAAATCCTAATTTTGGGTTTTGAGTTCTGTTTTCTCTGTTCTAATTACATATATGAGTGTGTGTAGGGGAACAGTTCAATAGCAGTGTGAAACAATTTCTCTGTTTTTTTTTTTTTTTTTTTTCTTTGCTTGGAGGGTATTCTTGTCATTTTGTCATTCAGCAGCTGTGTGATGAAAAGAAGATCCAACGGCTCTGAAAGGTGGACAGGATATTGTAAAGAAGCTCTATGTACATAGACTTTTGGCTTTGCTATGAATTGGAAGTTGAAAATATAGAGTTTTATGATAAATGCTTCAGTGCTCTCAAGTGCATTCTAAGTTATGGTGCTCCTAAGTTGAGTTGGTCCACTTGAATTATCAGATCGATGAATCTGAACCGTCTATTAAATCCAGAATACATTTCCTGAACTACCATTTAAAAATTTCACCAATTGGATGATCTGATCCAAGCCATGGATGGGATAGCTACAGGTGCCTAAGAAAAGTGATTCTTTAGAATCACAAGCAATCCATGATATGGCATAGCAAAACTGTTGGTGGGGTCTACTTTGGTTTAAACAATCTTGACCTTCCATATTACGGCCCATTGATCAATGGCTAATATCTGTCGGATTGATGTGATGTTTGCATGGTAGCCATTGAAATTTGGGTTGGACCTAATGAAGAGTCTGGATGAATGGATTTGACTGTCTGTTGGTTCCAATGCAACAAGGAGCACTGTAACTTATAGTGCTCTGGACCACTGGAGCCTATCTCTTTGATAATATAATTTTTAATTTGGGGAATTGATATTTCACCCCATAAAGTTGAAGATTCCAATCCTCTTTTTTCGGTTTCTTGAATGACTAGATTTCCCTTATTTGGGTGGGGCCCACTTGAGAATTTCAAAGGGTGGAAGGAGCTTCCCTGACTAGTGTAAGTCTTGGAAAGCTTATCTTGTGGTTTGCCACAATACATTCCCCCCTATATTTGTTATAAGATATATCTCGGGGCATGTTTCAGTGATCCAAACCGTTGATTTCATGGGCCTCATTGTTCTGATGATGGATACCAAAAAAGAGTATTTCACCCATTGATCATTTATGACTATAGATAATCTCAACTGTTGTTTCCTGGGACCACTGATTGAAAGTACGAGATCTTACTATCTTGAAAAAAATTTATGCAGCTACCATCAGCCGTCCATCTACTCAAGATCAATGGTTTGGATCACCTGAACGTGACCCTAGATTCAGTGGCTGTTTTCACGTGGTGTCCTATCACAGTACATCTTTTTTTTTTCTTTTTTTTTGTCATTGAATATGTTGCTTTGAATATGGACCGCTCCATAGCAGTCAATTTCCGGACGATTTTCCATTTGTTGAAGACTTCAAAGTCATCCTCCAGCAGCTATGTATCTCATCATCAATGGTTCAGATCACTCAGTTTGTGAGCCTAAGAACAGATAATCACACAGGATGATCAAATTGCCTTTGTAAGGGGATAGATATTAACAATTCAGCTATGTATTTCATCATCAACGGTTTGGATCACTCAGCTAGTGGGCCTAAGAACAGAGAATCACACATTATGACCAAATTGCCCTTGTAAGGGGATAGACATTAACAATTCAGTGTATCAGCAAATACCAATTAAGTGGAGGTAGAAAGTCAGGATATGGGTATTTTGTAATTGACGAAATTGCCCTTGTGGGGTGGGCCCATCTAACCACTTTTGGGGGTTGAAAGGTAACAATTCCCTAGGGTCAAACCCCACTTGGGTATTTTATAATGCCCAATTTACCCCTATAGGGTGGGCTCATCTAGCCATGTTAGTGGGCCAAAAGTAACAATTCTCTGATCTTAATAAGGACATGTATGGAAACCTTGCAATGCACTCAGTTGCATTTGGACTAGTCTGCATCCACATCATCTATCTGGACCGTCCATAACGTCCAGTCTACTCTTCTCAACTATTCAATAAAAATCACAGCGATCGGAAGGTCCTAGAGAGCTATTCATAACAAACAATATTGTCCATCAAATTCTCAATGCCACTAAATGGATGGTTCCGATGATCCGATCATTGTGATTTTTGGAAGGTTGCATAAGAAGAGTAGGATCGACCTAATGGACGGTCCAGATTGATGATGTTGATGATAACATTTACAAAATCAACAAAGTGACTGGAAAAGCTTTAGATACACAGCCCACTAGATTTTTTTCTTGCAGGAACATTGCACACATGTAGTAGTGGAGCATTGAGGTCCTAAAATTATTTTGTAATGACCAAATTGCCCCTTTGGAATGGGCCCACCTGACCATTTTTAGTGGGCCAAAAGTTACAAATCCCTAATCTCAATTAAGTGTGTGAACATTGCACATGTGTGGTGGAGGTTCCCAAAAGAAGAAGATATTGAGGTAAAGTCAAGAACTGCCCACCAAGCAGTTTCCTACTTTTCTTGAAAGTGTCCTTTCCTTTCTAGGAGTTTTGTGATGAGATTAGGGGTGATTTGATGGCATTTGTATGGCTGTGCCCCCACCAACAGTAAATTACTGTAGAAGGAAGCTCTGTGGGGCCCATCAAAATGTACGGTGGAAATCCAACTATCAAGTGGACCATTTTAAGATCATTTGGGAGCATGTATTCAGTGCTAATTAGTGTGAATCAGTAAAGTTAGTGCATTTAAGATAGTGCAGTTGGTGTGAATTAGAATCAGATTCACACCAAAATCACATCCATTTCAATTTGCATGGATTCTCATGCATATCAAATGCATGCTTCCAAACAATTCATGTTCTATTGAGATAGATCATCCACCGTTGAAACATTCATGGGCCATGGAAGTTTTCAATCTAATTAATATTTGATCTAAGTAACGGTTTGGATGGCATATAAGCATCATGGTGGGATCACATGTGGTCTACTTGGGTTTTAAATCTGCCTTATTTTTTGGATGGTATGCTTAAATTAAGCTGTAGAAACAGATGGATGGTGTGGATTTCTCACTGACATCATCTTGGTGGGCCACACGGTGCTGGTCTACAGCAAGTTCTATTTACGGAGATGGATGGTGTTTGTAATACTGTGTGATACTGAGAAGGATGGCGTTTGTAATACTGTGTAATACTTTGCTAAAGTAACTCACACGTGTTTAAGTAGATGCTACTGTATGTGAAATATGCAAGATCTGAGCAGTCCATCAAGTGGGCCACACTTAGTAGATTTCCTATCCGGAAACTCTGGAAGTTTTGCTCATCATATACACCACAGAGAAATAAGATAAATGGATGGTGAGAAAAATTCTATTTTATCCTTTTATTTGTGGCCCACTTGTTTAGTAATGGTCTTTTTTTTGGAAAATAACATTTACACGATATGGCCCACCTGATTGACTGTTTGGATCTTCCACACGTTTCTCATTTCTCATCTTACCAGATGCAGTTGCGTGTAGATAGGATGCACGCGTGTGTACTGATCCGGTAGAATTCCTGTATAAGTGGGATTGAATCTCTTTGGTATTTTGGAACCGAGATTTACTAAATCCACTGACTTATAGGACTCAGCTACACGCGAGCACACGTACTGATATCTCACATGTGTGAGATTTGAGCGGCATTGATCATGCTCTGTCTTTCTTCTAACCGTTCATTCTTTTTCCTGTGCTATGTGGGATGACTTACGAGTCAACCGGCCCTATTTTCGTCCAGATGAGACCACGGAATAGACGGCTTGGATCTCGCCAAATGTGCTGGCGTGTAGCTGGATGTGATCGCTCTACGGAATCCATATCAAGAGACGATGGAGTGATGGTAACCGTCCATCTGCTCAGCACTACGGATGGGCTTTGGTGTACTCTTTTGAATGGCCCATCCGTAACAGTTCCCGTAAGATGAACGGTTCTGATCATTCAACCATTAGTGCATGCCAGCTGAGATTTAGAAAGATCGTATCGGTCCGACTCACGTGAGAACTCATAGAGTCTTTGATGACTCGGCCGAGTCAGTCAAACGAGTTGTAAAACGAGTTGACTCACTTCAGTCAAGGTCAACGCATGAGAATCACACACATTCTTTTCAAAGTCCGGGAAAGTCTTTGGGAAGTTTTCAAGACTCAGGCGACTCGAGCCTGAGTTAGGTGGGGCCCACCGATCAATGGAGTGTAGCTCGAAAATCACGTTGATTCAAACGATACTGACCGTCTGTTTGGTGGTTACTATAAAAGGGGACACCATGATATTGGACCACCATCCAACCCGTCTATTAGATGGCTCCCCACATTTTAGACTTGGGTTCCAAAATCGATCCTGATCCATTGCTCAGGTGGGCCACACCAAAGGGAAGAGTGGGGATATTGGGGAGAGGGATCCACCAATATATATATATATATATATATATATATATATATATATATATATATATATATATATATATATATATATATATTTCCAGATGGAAGTTGTGGTCCACCGTGCTGCGTATATGCCACCAACCCACTCATCAGGTGGGTCCCACAAGGATGAAGGGACGAACCGAGACGTGGACCACTCCAAAGCTCAGGTGGAGCAAAATCACGTGAATACCTACCGTTCAGGTGGGCCACACCACAAGGAGCAGTTGGAAGGTGACGCCACACCAATAAAATCTTCCCTAATGTATATATCGAATCTAATCCGTCCATCAGGTGTGCACCATTAGGATGAACGGGCAAACCAAAATATCAGGCCATTTCAAAACCTAAGTGGGCGACACCATGTGAATTCATAGATCTTAGCCATGAATTTATATTTTTCTGTACCTTGTGGCCCTCCTAAGTTTTTTATCAGCCTGAATTTTGGTTTCTACTGTGATCATGATGGGGAGAACACAATGGACGGAGTGGATCAGATGTATAGTTATCGTGGGTCCCAAAATTGCTTAAAGGTGAGCATGAGGAAGGGAGAACAAGATGGACGGCCGGGAAGGATCTGATGTACAGTTGACGTGGGCCCCACAACATGCTTTCAGAATGTTTTCTATCAGACTTTACTTAAAAATGTGGTAATCTTAGAGCATACAATGCTAGTAAAAAACTGGTTGTAGGTTAATTTCCCATACAACTGCTTGCAGGTGTACAAGCATTTCATGTGAATCTTTCCGAGTCACTCAGTAGTAATAGACTGAGTCACTCACAATCCCATCACTGAGTCGACCGCATCCAAACCTACAGCATCTGGCACACGTGCTTAACATTCAAATCGTGCATGAGGTGGGTCCCACCTTGTAGATGACCTGGAGAAAAGATAAACGGTGTAGGAATCGCCTAGACTCGTCTGGTTGATCTGATTCGATCTGGTGAATAGTTCAGTACAAATTGCATTTAATTGAGAAACGGACCATCTACACACTCAGGCCCACGGAATGAACGGTTTGGATGGCCATGTAGATCAGCCTATCAGCTTAAAACAGCTCATCATACATGTGCCAAGGTAAGGTACACCCATCTCTCCAGAGCAAGCATGGCAGGATGGATAATCAATCTGGACCGTCCATCTAGTTTAAATCAAACTAAAGTTAATTACGAGTATCCCATCCGTCCATAACTTCCCCTAAAATCGATGGTCCTGAAGAAATAGTTTAAACTAAATGATGGGTAAGAAAAATTGGATCTTAATCAAAGATCATCCATCACAGGTACAGAAAGATGGACGGATCTGATTGATGCATCGCCATGCCAATGAGTGCACTTCAGAGAGATAGATCTACCATAATCCAGTGCCCCTCGATCTACCTTATCATCCCCACCTTATAAATGTATGTTGACATGTTCTCGTGAGCTCTTGAAAGCAATGCTTGTACGAATCATTTGACTTTCTATCCGTTTTTCACCTTTCTCATGCCGCATCTCTAGCTTCCAATGGTACGCATCCCACGCCCGTGTATAGCCTCATCATACTCCGGTTTTCAGTTTTATGCAAGTGGGGCCCAGATCTAGTGATCTATACTATCAATTCATCTTTGGGGCACTAATCCTAACCTTTCATTCATTTAGTTTACCAGTAAGAATTGAAATACAACGTTCCATATTGCATTGAGGAAAAGCCCAAGATATGTGGCTACGATCATCCGATTTTTGAGAGTTTTGGGGAATGGTTAATCTGATATGGGTCCGAATATATCAACGGTCCAGATCATTGAAGTTTGGGCCCCACAAGTGTAAATTAAAGCCTGAGGGTAGCGTGTGTTACGTACAGCCGAGTTTACAATACTTCCCTTCAATTCTTATTGGAGGTTTGGTGAGCCCTCACGGTGTGGCAGGTAGGCCATGCACTCCACGAATCTGCAAATGTGGCACACGTGTGTGAGATCTGATCCGTCCAGTAAGTGGTTCCCACCATCTGTAAAGAATACGCAATTCATGTGTATAAAATGCAGCCCATGTACACGCCTCCATGCGTGCCAGAGTGGAACAAGTGTGCAAAATTCAAGCCATCCATCATGTGGGTCACAATATTAGATATCAATGAACGGCTTAGAAAAAATTGACCTTTGTTCTTTTTCACATAAAGTGTAGTCCCGGTGATGAGTGGGCCTTCCTGATTTATAGGGCATGGAATCTACACGGTGAGGCCCACCTGATGGATGGTTTGGATGATAGATCTTGCATGTCTAAATGTGTTGGATGTGCGGGTTTAGCCTTCAAATCTATCTATGCTATTAAACTTGATCCGAAGGCTGGTTTTAAGCTTGAAATCTACACTTGAAACTTGATCACAGGCCAGTAATAAATAACCTAGTGGATAAAGCCTGGTCCATTGCTCTGGTGCATGTTTGATAAGACATAGGTATTAGTAAGTAGATTATAAAATTATATACTAATATTTAAGGAAATTATTATTATAATATGATATGATGGATTCCATTTTAAATTAGTTAATGATATATTAATGCACTGATTTAAGTCCATACATATATTAGATAATTGAATCATATATATGATTGGTTGATAAATAAACTTATTTTAAAAGGGCGTGATAATTCACTAATGTCATTTGCTAATCATGAACCAAACTAATTGTATATGTAGCATATATGTAATTTATTTCTAACTTGTAGGGTCGGCTTTATACGGACTCGATCTAACTCGCTCTATCTTATCATTGGCCTAGCCTTTTCTTAGCCTTGCCCTAGCTCGATTCATTGACACCCTATTCATAAAAATGTAGTTATTTGACTATTCATTAGGTGAAATTGTGATAATTGGACAATCCTATCTATTTGCTCACAAACATTCAAATGGAGTACTATAGAAGAGGATATTAGCCATCATTGATAGATAATCTTCCTATCTATTTTGTTTTGAGCATACTCTATCCATGGTGGGACCAATCTAGTGAATGACCTAGATCATGACCCCTATTGGTTATATACATCATAAAGGGTATGATTGGACATATTTATGCAAGAGAGTTTTCAAAGAGGAGGGATTTTCATGCATTGACTTCATGAAAATATATAATTCAAATGTTTTCTTCCAATGGATGATAGAGCATCTCTTTTATCGAGCAAAAGATAAAATGAGATTTGTTATCTTTTAGTATCTAACCCTAAAAGCCATGTAGGAATCAAATACTCGTCTTACCTAGTTTAAAATGGCTCATAAATCTTTAACGTCCAAAGAGAGGAGAAAGGTTATTAGTTGCCAGTTGCAACTACCATGATGTGTGGCGTGGTTAGAATTATGGAACCAAACTTCTATTTTAGAATCATAAGTAATATAAAGTGGGATTTATCAAATAAACAGCTCAAGATAATAATTGAACCTATTTTTTATATTAAATATTGCTCGGTCCATTTTCCATGCTATTGATCATATGCTTAGATTATTTGATTGGCATGATTTTTATACCATTGTTTTTCCTAATCATACAAAATAATGGTTAGTCTGGATTGATGAACGGGAAACCTACATGTCACTTAAGCAACAATCCCATGAAGGTGGAGACATTAGTATAACCCATTAAACATATAGATAAATGATTTATTTTAACTTACAAATAATATTTGTATTAAAATGACAAGAAAACTAAAAAAATGCTATATATATATTTTTTTAATTCTCACGATCTTATTGCAAATTTGCAATAGTATCATTTGATTCATGTTCAGTGAAATATCGAAAGATCTTAAATATATCGGTGATATTTATGAAACAACAAGATATTAGTCTTTTACATTGATCACATGGGAGTTCAAAATGAGAAATGATCACATGCAATGGCTATATGTGAACTTCACATCCATCTATTCTTTTCCTACTAACATATCACGAGTACGGAGTATTTAATCCATGAAAAAGATGGGCCACACCATGATAATCACCTAATATGCAGATTAGTCTAATCCACTCATTGGGTGGTGGGACCAGTACAATGACTCAAACCATCTACTTTCCTTTGATTTTGATGTTGGGTCCGGCTCGCTAAGTAGATCAGCCTAATTTTTGGACCATGCGATCATCATGGCTTGTGGCCCACCTTTTTGTTAGTCAAGTATCTCATATATGAGACGGCACATTGGAGGGTCCCAGCCACAACCGATGCCCCCAGTGTCATTCCTCTTCCCATTGAAGTGCAGTACCTTCAGAGGCGATGCCGGGTCAACCAGATTGGAGCGATAACATCAACCACAATACATTACTTTCTATGAAATTTCTTTAGCTTTGTCATTCTCTTGACTAAATAGACTGGTTGAATTCAAACCGCGTTTGGCACTTCCGGAAATTGCAAATTTTCTGTTCTTTCATTGGAATTAGTTTGATTTTTTTGAGTTTTGATAAGCTTGTGACAATTTAGATTAGCTGTCTGTTAGGAAACTGACTACAGAAAATTCAACCTTATGTTACTCATTACCAACAGAAGATTCCAACTTGAGTACAAGACCTTTTGACGAACGGATCTGATTTTTTTAAAACTGTATTGATAAAACCCACATACATGCTTTGCAAAATATTCACAAAAACTCCAAGTCTTTTAACTAAGATTAGGACATGAGAATTATCAAAAGGGTTGAATTTTATTAAAAAGACTCATATATAACACAGAAGTAGATTTGATTGGTCACAAAGCCTTGATCTAGTGGGCCCCACTATAAATGGACCATGCTTGAAAAATCTCCAAGATTGAAAGAACCTATCCATCCAACATTTGGGGTGTGGTCCATCTAAGGAGCATGAAAGATCTATGTCCAGTTAGTGAAACCGTGGTCCCACTAGCTCATTGATCTTTGACTAAATGCTAATGGTGGTTGTGCTTCTTCCTCAACCGTCCATTTTGTAGGCAGCTGATCAAAGGGTCAGAATATTTCAATCTAAGATACCTTTTGGCCCAATCGCATCCAGTATTGAGCCTGTCAGATTAACGGCTTGGATTGCAAAATGAGCAACATAACAACCTTTCAAGAGGAAGTAAGGATATTTTATTATACATATGGCTTTTAATTAATTCAAACTAAACTGTCCAAATAATAGATCCCAGTTTAGATGTATCATGAACGAAAAAAAAATACACATATTCTATTATATAAATATTGGATTGGTGGACATTTATTGGATTTAAAGATGAAAAATACCCAACGGTCTCAATGCAATGAACAAGTGACCACAAATCAGAGGTCAGAATTGCTAAACCAATTTGATTTTGGGATTTTGAGTTGAATACATTGGGTCCCAAAACTCAACAGGTTGAAGTGCCAGAATATCAAGGGTCATCTTTTGCCAGAGTATTAAATAACTCCCCCCTGCTGTTGTCTTTAGGGCTCCCATGTGGAGAGACCACAGAAATGCCTATGTGAAAAACGGAGAAGCGAACCTCTGTGGGGCCCACGTGATGTGTGTTTCATATTCACACCATAATGGCCATCAAATCAATGGTTAAGGGAAAAAAAAGTGATTGGTCCAAAATTCAAAAGTATGGGAAAAGACTGTTTCCTGGAAAAGCTTGTTTTTCATGAAAGCATGGAAATGAAAAGTAAACACTCTTTCTAATGTTTGTTTATTAATAACATTTTCTTAAGAAATTTGGGTATGTTTCTAAATAAATTGCTAAAGTAATGTTTTCTAGATTGCTTCATCCACTCCGTCCATCTGGTGGCTACTAATGTTTATTATACAACTAAAAATTGAGGTTTATCTAAAACTCGAGTAGGCCACGTCATCTTAAACAAGTCAAAATCACACCTAAATCAATAGCGCTAACTTTTAGAATGACCGATCATCTTGATGACGGGCTTCGTTTGAAAGGTTTGGATGAAATATAGACACTTTGGTAGGCCCAACACAGACCCATGAAAAGCATTTTCTCTCCGTTGTGTATGTAGTGTGGGCCGCTTGAGTTTTATATCAGGGCTCATTTTCTTGGGCACAGCTTCTGGTGGTTTTGTGACTGTGGGCCCCACTATAATGTATGTGTTTTATATCCATATCATCCTTCCATTTTTTCAGTTCATTTTAGGGCATGAACTGAAGTAGCTTTCGGTGGTTTTGTGACTGTGGGGCCCACTATAATGTATGTGTTTTAATTATATCCATATCATCTTTCCATTTTTCTGGCTCATTTTAGGGCATGAGTACAAAAATGAAGTAGATTCAAATATCATGTGGACCACACTACAAGAAATAATAGTAATTCAACTATCACCATTAAAAACTTACTGAGGACCACAAAAGTTTTGGGTCAAGCCAATATTTGTGTTTTCATTTCATCCAAGTTAGATAGCAAATAAATGTTATGGTGAGCCATAGGAAGTTTTAAATGGTGGCCATTCAATCATCATTTTTTACTATAGTGTGGTCCACCTTAGATTTAGATCTGCTTCATTTTTTGGCTCATGCACTAAATGAACTGGCAAAATGAATGGACGGTATGGATATAAAACATATACATCACAGTGGACCCCACAGTCCGAGAACCACCCGATTCGGTGGTTTTCCGGATCTACCAAAGTTGGTCCCATTTTCAATCCCCGAAGTGGATTTTCCATACAAAACACCGTTGGGCCCACACCTAGTCAGCGAAAGTTACCAGGTCGCTACCTAAGAAAGCTTTTTTGAAAAGGGGATTTATTTAATACTCTTGCGTTATATGATTCTCGATACACAGGCACTTAGAAATGGTACACATGGCATATGATAACGAAATTAAACCGACTAAATTATAGGACCAATCATTACTATGTTACAATTTTAAAACTAGATTAGCTGAACAATCCTAACCTTTGATCCGTGGACACTTTTTCTTTTAAATAAGATCGTAGGACGCTTTATTGTCAACCGTCCAATAAATGTCCAACAACATGGTAGTTAGATAATCAAACCAGAAGAATTTTTACTTTCTTATTTCATATAAAATGGTATACATATACTAGAAATTGTAATCTCAATTGCTTACATGCAGTTTGTACAAGTGCTCATGTCTCATCTATCACACTATGCTGCACCATGTTGATGTCACCAAGTTTTGTGGGCCCTACCATGATGTATATATTATATCCACACCATCCATCCACTTTGTAAGATTATTTTACATCGTTGACCAAAAAATAAGGTAAAACCAAAGCTCAAGTGGACCACACAACAAAAAGTGGTGGGGATTGAAAACCTACCATAGAAACTTCTTGGGGGCTGCAGATGTTTTGGATGAAGATGATATCTATTTTCCCCTTCATCTAGGTCCGTGTGACAATAAACATCATGGCGGGCCCTAGGAAAGTTTCAATGATGTCAATGCAGCCATTGCTTTTTGTGGTCCCATCCACTTGAGTTTTGGATCCACCTCATTTTTGGGCTAATGCCCTGACATTATCTCATAAAATTGATGGACGATGTGGATGTAACACATATATTATGATGGGGCCTACAGAACTTGGTGATGTCAACAACCCCATTTATGAAGGAGTGTAAGTGAGAAAACAAATGAGAAATTTGGAAGGAAAACATCACACATGGAAGTGTGATTCCTTACCCTTCTGGATGCCTTCTGCCTTAAATAATAATAATAATAATAATTAAAGGAAAAGATGATTTATCTAAAACTCCTTTTCTTTTCCAATGTTTCACCTAATTCAAATAGCCCCTAAGTGAAAGTTTAGATCATGGAATTGTTAGACGGGTCAGCAATTTGGATGGTCTGGATTGCCATACAACAATCTCATGTTTGTGGTTGAAGAGTCTCTACCATGAGGATTAGGTGTTATCCAGGTAAAAACATTAGTGGATGGTTCCATGACTGTGGGGCCCACTTTAATGTATGTGTTGTATATTTATGCCATCTATCCGTTTTCTCAGCTCATTTTAAGACATAGTCTCCAAAATGTTCATTAAAACCCTAGGGGATAATGTTCATAGAAAGCCCACCATTATAAGCTTTCTAGCATCTACCCTAATATTTATTTTCCATACAACCCTTTCACATGGTCGCATAGACTTAGATGGAGTGAAAACATACATCACCATTTTTTTTTAAAGGTTCATTTAGGGCTCAAGTGGTCCACATGGTAAGGATTGAATGCCCACTATTAAAAGCTTTATGAGCCATTTAAAGTTTTTAACCTCATCAATGGATTGTAGGGCAAATAAATATTATGGTGGGCCTTAGGGAATTTTCAATGGTGGATTTTTAACAAATATTATTTCCGGAGCCTTCGATGAACATTTTTGGGAACATGCCCTAAAAAGAGTTGGAAAAACTGATGGATGGATGATGTGGATATATACAACACATTGATCAAGGTGGGCCCCCAGTGCTTTAGTGAAACAACCACTAATGTGTTGCTCGGGTAACCCTTCATCGGCTCCCTTGTGGATATCTATGGAGGCTTCCCATCCACATACATCGCCCATAGTTCAACGATCCTAGCTCATGGGCCTACAAATTGAAGACTTAAAAAAAGTCTTCCAATGCCCCACATTTGAGAAGAAAGTGTTGAAGATGGATATCTTACGAATGAATAATAAGATCTACCAACGTGGACCATGTGTGAAAGATCTGGGCGTTCAACATATAGGTTTAATCTTGTAATGGCCCACATACTAATCATGCCCAACCTCAACCAAGCCACACGTGTACTTTGAATCTATCATCCAATTTTCCCAAAGAAGTGTGGTTTGCTTGAAGAGTGGGTCATGTGATCTTTGTTTATGGCTGCTCTAGTGGACCATGTTCAGTACTTTTTTTTTTTTTTTTTGTTTGGATCTTTGTGGTCACGTGTAGTGCGTGTGGGTAGAGATGGGCACGGGATGACTCGATCCGGCTAACTCGACTCAACCCGAACCGAATGGGTGAGTCGGTTGAACTCAAACCGAATTGAGTTTGAGTTACCCGGTAATTTGACCCGACTCGACCACAACTCGATCCGGTTAGACTCGACTCGATCCGACCCGACTCAACCTGACTCTCTAACCCTACCCTAACCCGATCCCAACCCCTCTCTCTCTCTCTCTCTCTCTCTCTCTCTCTCTCTCTCTCTCTCTCTCTCTCTCCCTCTTTCATCCTCCTCTTTCAAGCCCGACAACTAGCCACCACCATCACCCTCCTCCTCTCTCTCTATCCTCTCCACTCCCTCCCTCCCTCCCTCCCTCATCCCCCTCCCTCCCTCCCTCCCTCCCTCCCTCATCCTCCTCTTCCTCTTTCTCTTCCTCTTCCTCTTCCAAGCCCGGCAACCAGCCACCCCATCACCCTCCTCCTCATTCTCCTCCTCTCTCTCCTCTCCACCCCCTCCCTCCCTCCCTCCCTCATTGCTCAATCTGACTCAGTGCCAACTTGAGCCGACTCAATACTTCTGACCGAATCAGACTTCGTCTGGATTAGTCCAGGCCAGAACGAACTCGGATTGAGTCAGGCATGTTGGACTCAGTATCGAGTTGAATCGAGTTTTGGGTCAGGCCTATTTCAAACTGGATTAAGTCGAGTCATCCCTAACTCGGTCCGACTCGACTCGATGCCCAACTTTATGTGTGGGTGTGTCATTACTAACTATGCGGTTCCATTCCAAATGAACAACTTAACCCCAAGCGCTAATATAGGTAGATATGAGTACTGTGGTTGTATATGAGCCTGCTTCTCTTCTTCACTTAAGACTTAGCTGAATTGCTGTCACTCAATCTTTCAAATTCTTCTACCAACTTAATAATAGTTGTACGTAGAGGTGGGCAGGATTCGACCTGAATCATTGGATCTGACTTGACCGAATCGGTTGGATCCAATTTAACCTGAACCGAAAGCCAGGGTTGGGTTGGTCGAATAGACCCACTCGGATCTGACGCCAAATCGAGTCGAGTTCGGGTCATGTAGTATCTCGATCCGATCTTGTAACGCCCCGGAAAATCGGGGGTCGTGCATAAACTCGACCCCCGAGTCCCCGAGTGTCACTTATCATCAATTTTATAATTTTATGATTAATCCAGTTTAAATGTGCAGCCTGAAATTTCTTAGAGCATGAAACACAACCACAACTAGTCTACTGAAATGAAGAGATCAATATATACAGGTCAAAAAAAGAATAAACGGGTCGCATAAGGCGTTACTCAACAAAATCACAACAACATCATGTCTACAAGAGTAGAACTGAGTCCGCTCGTCCTCCTCCTCGAGGCCCGCATCGCCCAGCTCCACGAATTCTACATCACCTGCATCTATGAGCGAATCTGGTTGGTGTTTTAAAACACCGTCCCAGAGTGGGAGTGAGTGAACAACTCAGTGTGAACTATTGGTCTCAAGTTGTCACGAACATCAGTTATATTACGGATTTAATGAAAAACAATCATTCACAGTCACTAAACTAATCTTATTAATGTGTATGCATGATGGATGAAATGATGCATGCCCTCGCCACAACTCTCCCTCAAGCGACTCCATCTTACGATCGCATATGACAACACTCTCTCAGAGCGACCTCGACTGCCGAGTCGCCACCCTAACTAATGCGATGCAATGATATGTTAACCAAGTTCTTAGTTAATTCCGTTCATCCAGCAGGTTTGGGAAACTGATTCACCCCACGTATCAATGCCCTCAACTAGTTGCGGTGCCGAGACCCCTCAATGCGCGAGGCCAGGGCACCGCGATCCGTGATCCCGTCGGGTTCCTCATCCTCGACCCAGGCACATGAGGAGTGCCAAAAGGAAGGGATCGCTCGCGGTCACTACGGGAGGCGCAGACCCCAACGTAGGGCGACACTGGACACGTTGTCCCATTCCACCATGCCCGCTCACGAGGCTATGGACCGCTTACAAGTGGATTATCAATGGGCCGCAATGGTTGCGGGGTGGTGGTTCGAGTTCCATATATATGTGAGCACACAGGGATTAACAAACAGGATTTGTCGATGTAAGTAGACTAAACCGCACGAGTCGGCGAGCACGAGATGAACGACATCGGGTGCTAGACCCATGCAGTCGAACTGCTACCGCCCATACGCACTCGTCCGACTTGCATGGTTAGTCTTAGGGTAGTCCAACCAATGGGACTACCGTCTAACCTCGAGTTTCCGACAATCCAAGGGTTTGACGATGAGATATAGCATACCAACATCAAGCTTATCAACCAACATTCCAGTGTCATGTTGCATACATTCCACCATACAAGTCTATTTACCTAACAAGCATGATAAATTAGTAGAAACAAGTGTATGTGTGTGCCGTGGGTTAGAGAGGAAGCTAGGTACTTCCAACATTTCAAGGGATCAACCACACACGACAAGATTACTATGCACTATGAAGTAACTCATTGTGGAAAACAATCACAAAAAAAGAACATGAAGTCATCATAAGCCAAAATAACATATGAGGGACAAGATCAACATCAACAAGAGTTAAGCATGTAAATCCATGTAGTTTCAACAAACACCCATTCCTAGATTCCTCTAGATTTTTCAATACCACAACCAAGCAACCAAAATCATTAGACCCATACTATAAATGGTGCTAGGCCACATAAGATCAATAGTCCGCACCTTGGATTTGATGAAGGCTTGGAAACGACCTAGGAGATATGGATTTCGGGGTAGATCGGCCGGAATCCCTAAAACCAAACCTTGCATGTGAGAAATTTCATGTCAATCCCTTCTCAATACATGGATTCCAAGAAAAAGAAGTGAAGGATCTTACCTAGACGGCCAACGGATGATTATGAAGGTTGTGGAGGAGAGCTTCTCCCTTGAGGAGAAGTAGGAAGTTGAAATGGTTGATTTCCTTGGGCCCCACCTTGATCTAAGGTCCACCTAGCTCTTCTTCACCCACACTTTCTTCTCTCCTTTCACTCTTGCTTTCCTTTTTTCTCTCTTCTCTCTTTCCTTCTCTAGGGCAAAATCGTATGGGGAGAGGGGGTGCCCAAATGGGGCCTTTTTATAATGCCAGGTTTGGTGTAAATGGCCCCAAGGGCTAGGTTTTTACTATATTAGACTTATGGGAGGGTCTTTCTAGGATCTAGGGCCCTATCACCCCTCTGGCCACCAAATTCGGTGTGTAGGTGCCTTATGGCCCGATTAGGGCCCATGCAAAAATTGAGGGCGAACGGATGAACGGATATATGATCTGAGCAAGCGTTTCCGACCTTTAAGTGGCCCTAGGAGGCCCATTTTGGTGATTGGAGCATTTCTGATGGCCCTCTGGCCATGAAATTTATAGGATAAGTGGTCCATGGGCCGATGAGGGGCCTTACAAAATTTGGGAACGAACGGATGCGGGGTTTGTTCGTACGGGTCAGATTTACGATCAACGGTCACCGTTCCACGATCAGGTCCCAGATTTGGTGGACGGGTGTAGAAAAATATATTAAACAATCACCACAAATTTGGAAGGAATCCGACGGCTGGAAGGCCCGGAGTCTCAGTTTCTTTTGTCAGTGCCAGATTTTAATCTGGCATTGGTGGGGCGCATTGGGCAAGCGCCAGATGGTACTTTTGGGTGTCCATTGGGTCCGCAGTCCGCGATGGACCACAAGCCCAGTGAGATCTATGATTTTCTAAAGTTTTAGATTTTTCTGACCCTTCTCGGTCGCTAGGTGGCCCACACGGGCTGTTGTTAAGTGTAAACGGGCCATTTGGCTTGGCGGCCCGCACTTGGTCCCATCATAACTAGATTGGTCCACCCCAATATAAACTAACATTGAGTGATAATGATCATTAAGTGATTTAATAAGTTAATTAAAAAGAAATTTTAAGGATTTTTTGGAAATCCAAAATAGTGAAAATCCGGGATGTTACAGATCTGATCCGGTCGGATCCGGTATAATTCGATGCGGCCTGGCGTGGTGCAACACCGCAGCCTGAGCCAACTTCCTCTCCTTCCCTCCTCCTTTCTCCCCCAATTTCCCTCATCTCCTTCTTTCTCTCCTCCTTTCTCTCCCTTTTTCTCTGCCAATTTCCTTCTTGTTTCCTTCCTAATACCAGAGTCTCCGGCTCAACTTGACTCAGCCTAGTCCAAATCGACCGAATAGACTCAACTCGATCTGACTCAGTTTCCCTGACTGAGTTGGACTTGGTTTGGGTCAGGCCAACACGGAATCGGTTCGGATCAAGTCAACCCTGCTGGACTCAATCCCGAATCAGATCAAGTTCGGATCAAGTACTTGCAAAAACCGGATCAAATTGAGTTGTACGTAATCTGGTCTGACTTGACATGATGCCCACCTCTAGTTGTCGGTTTGTAAAAAGTGCTCTAAATATCTTTAAAAATCTTTTTACATGCTATATAAATCTAAGTAACACAACGCATGTCACTCCTAATCTATTATCCTAGAAATGACTACAAATTGGGTAGAAGATACCCTCTGGCAAGATTTCTATGTTAGTTTTACACCATTTAAAACTCGTTGTGGCTTTTTAACCGTACACGTGTATAGTTTGACAGAAATCCAGACCACTTAAATCTCTTATCCAAGTGCAGGTGTCAAAACGAAAATTTTCATGAGAGGATAAATTTTAACCTTAAAATTTTTCCCTTTCTAATTAGGACCGGTTATTTTTTACTTTCAAGCATACCTTTGATACTAATTAATTGGATGGTTAGGATTGCTGGACGGTTGATGACCATTTTTAAAACGGTGCTAAACTAGCATTCGAGCCGGTCACCTTTGCATTGCGTGGTTTCCCACCTCCGTGCTATCAGGACTCTGTGGGACCCACCATGATGCATGTTTTTTATCCAGACCGTCCATACGTTTTTTAAGCTTATTTTATTGCATGATCCCAAAATTGAAGCATATCCAAAGCTTAAATGGACCACACCACAAGATACAATGGTGATTGAAAACTTCCGTGGACCATAAAAGTGCTCCCAACAGCCTTTTGATCAAGCTTATGTCTCATCTATCACAGTATGCTGCACCATGTTGATGTCACCAAGTTTTGTGGGCCCTACTATGATGTATATATTATATCTGTTCACTCCCCAAGTATAGGGTTGTGATGTAGTAATAAACTCGGTAAGATCGAGGTCGAATCCCACGAGGACTGGTTGTCACAATTCAAATCTATGATTCTTCTTAACTAATCCAATGAATAATGAACTAAATCATAAGCACAATTTTAGGAAAACGATTAAGAACAGGAAGAAAATTCAATCAGAGAGAGAGCACTAGGACTTTCGAATCCACCCCTAATTATCCTAACCCTTGTTTTGTCTGTTGATTCACCTTGACCTTGATTGATACCACTTAAATAGAGAAAGCACAATCTGTGTCCTAAATCTGGGCATACAGATCGTCCTAATTCCTTTAAGCAATGCCATGAACAATACATCCCATGTCCTTGGTCGGGCACATGGTATGCAAAATTCATTAAAGCACCCTGTTCCTTCCTCTATAGGAAACCCGTTTCTGATCGCACCCAAGTACTGTAATAAGCATCCAAACAACATCCATCTATACTTTGGTCAAGTTCATAGATGGAGAAGTATGGAATTTAAACCCATAAAGCCCACTCAGAGAAAGAAACAAATTAATTAAAATTCAAAGTAAATCAACCAATACAAGAGCTGATCAAATTAGGGGCTTCATCTCAGCCCTAGCTGAGAGATTAGTTACCCATAAAATCTATAAAAATATATTAAATAAAATTCATAAACTGAAACACCAAACCGAACAATCTCTCTCTCTTTCTCCTTCTCTTTCTTCTCTCCCTGGCTTTGGATCTCCAATTCTCTGGATCTCAATACCTCTCCCACGTCCAAAACTTCCCTTTTATAGGCTGCTGGATGGCTGGAATCGGTGGCAGAGTCGTAGACGACTCGAAGTGCGATTTTTCGCAACCGTGATCGGTGGGCCCCACAGAGGTGTTTTCTGAAAAATCCACCCCGTCCATTGGATTCAGGACGAAATTTCAGATCGAGGAATAGGTGGTTTTGAAGGTCCATTGGCATGGCCCACAGAAGAAATCTCGAAAAGATCGGTTTTGAACGTCGCCGAAGCACCCTTTTGTGCCTCGTACGCACACGTGTGTACGCATGGGAGTGAAATCTCAACATGGTTTTGTAGTATCCATGGCCCTCTACACGATGGACGGCTTAGATCGGCCGTACGGTTGACGAGCGGGGCCCACAAACGGCCGCAAAAATCGGCAGCGGTCGCGTTACGCGGACGCGAATCTCCGTCCGCTGTGATGATGGTGGGTCCTACTTCTTTGATTAAACCGAAAATCTGAATCGTTCATTGGATTCTTCTCGGAAAACCGTTCGAGAAGGGACAGATTTGAGTGGAATCAGTGCGGCCCATTTGAATTTCTATTCCACCGTCCGTCCGATGTTTGTTGACGATTCACAAGCTTGCACGTGTATGCGACCAAACGTCCAGCTAGGCGTGGGCAATAGCCGCCCCAGGAAGCGGATGGACGGTTTGGATTGTCCATCTGGACACAAGGTGGGGCCCACAGCGTCGACCGATGATCGGCAGCGAAACTCCCTGCAACGCGCACTCGCCGTTTTTGAAATTGGAAAGATGAATCGGTCAAAAGACCGTTTGACCGTTTCTTTTTAAACCGTGCATGGCTGGTGCACTCAAGTCTAGTACTCACCTAACTTAGGTGGGGTTCTCTGTGATGTTTACGAGAAATCAACTCCGTCCATCCTCTTCATCTTCTTATTTTCACCGTCAGGAACAAATTTGAGGCATATCCACTCCCCAAGTATAGGGTTGTGATGTAGTAATAAACTCGGTAAGATCGAGGTCGAATCCCACGAGGACTGGTTGTCACAATTCAAATCTATGATTCTTCTTAACTAATCCAATGAATAATGAACTAAATCATAAGCACAATTTTAGGAAAAACAATTAAGAACAGGGAAGAAAATTCAATCAGAGAGAGAGACTAGGACTTTCGAATCCACCCCTAATTATCCTAACCCTTGTTTTGTCTCATTGATTCACCTTGACCTTGATTGATACCACTTAAATAGAGAAAGCACAATCTGTGTCCTAAATCGGGCATACAGACTGTCCTAATTCCTTTAAGCAATGCCATGAACAATACATCCCATGTCCTTGGTCGGGCACATGGTATGCAAAATTCATTAAAGCACCTGTTCCTTCCTCTATAGGAAACCCGTTTTGATCGACCCAAGTACTGTAATAAGCATCCAAACAACATCCATCTATACTTTGGTCAAGTTCATAGATGGAGAAGTATGGAATTTAAACCCATAAAGCCCACTCGAGAAAGAAACAAATTAATTAAAATTCAAAGTAAATCAACCAATACAAGAGCCGATCAAATTAGGGGCTTCATCTCACCTTTCTAGTGAGAGATTAGTTACCCATAAAATCCATAAAAATATATTAAATAAAATTCATAAACCGAAACACCAAACCGAACAATCTCTCTCTTTTCTCCTTCTCTTTCTTCTCTCCCCCGCTTTGGATCTCCAATTCTCTGGATCTCGAATACCTCTCCCACGTCCAAAACTTCCCTTTTATAGGCTTGGATGGTGGAATCGGTGGCGAGTCGTGAGACGGACTCGAAGTGCGATTTTTCGCAACCGTGATCGATGGGCCCCACAGAGGTGTTTTCTGAAAAATCCACCCCGTCCATTGGATTCGGACGAAATTTCGACCAGAATAGGTGGTTTTGAAGGTCCATTGGCATGGCCCACGAAGAAATCTCGAAAAGATCGGTTTTGAACGTCGCGAAATTTTTGTGGCCTCTGTACCGCACACGTGTGTACGCATGGGAGTGAAATCTCAACATGGTTTTGTAGTATCCATGGCCCTCTACACGATGGACGGCTTAGATCGGCCGTACGGTTGACGAGCGGGGCCCACAAACGGCCGCAAAAATCGGCAGCGGTCGCGTTACGCGGACGCGAATCTCCGTCCGCATGTGATGATGGTGGGTCCTACTTCTTTGATTAAACCGAAAATCAATCGTTCATTGGATTCTTCTCGAAAACCGTTCGAGAAGGGACAGATTTGAGTGGAATCAGTGCGCGGCCCATTTGAATTTCTATTCCACCGTCCGTCCGATGTTTGTTGACGATTCACAAGCTTGCACGTGTATGCGACCAAACGTCCAGCTAGGCGTGGGCAATAGCCGCCCCAGGAAGCGGATGGACGGTTTGGATTGTCCATCTGGACACAAGGTGGGGCCCACAAATGTCGACCGATGATCGGCAGCGAAAACTCCCTGCAACGCGCACTCGCCGTTTTTGAAATTGGAAAGATGAATCGGTCAAAAGACCGTTTGACCGTTTCTTTTTAAACCGTGCATGGCTGGTGCACTCAAGTCTAGTACTCACCTAACTTAGGTGGGGTTCTCTGTGATGTTTACGAGAAATCAACTCCGTCCATCCTCTTCATCTTCTTATTTTCACCGTCAGGAACAAATTTGAGGCATATCCTATTATCGGTGGGCCTGAAATCAGTGATTCATGGGCTGATTTGTCAGTTGGAGCACTTCCCGAGATCAACAATAGCTGAAATTTAACATGTACGGTTAATTTATTGCCCTCATCTCATGTATGAAGTTTCAAGCTGATCGGATGGCGGGAACCATGTGATCTTGCATTCTGACTCTTTTCGGGCCCATTTGGCTTGCTTTCCTCCGATCCCAAGCGTGTAAAATCGTCACCATTGGTTTTCTGGAGTCCATCCCGTGCTCTGGTAACTTCGAAACGTTAATTCCACGCTTTTAACATTAATTTTCAATACACGCTCCTAATTTCCTCCTGTAACAAAAATATAATTAAAATCTGACATTAGACCTTATCATGTAATAAAATAGGGCAATACTCGGGGTCTACTATGCAATATTCGACCCTGATCACAACCCCCAACCAGCATTTTGCTAGTCCCGAGCAAAACATGCGGAAAATAATTTTAGAAATAAAAGACAATTCCTGTAGATTCAAGTGACTTGTGAACAGATAGCTGAGATGTGAAAATTCTAAGATTCATGATTGGTGTGTGGAATTTTTCTCTTAGAATCAAGCTTACAGTAAACTTCATAATCAAGTTCAAAATATTAATCCATCAATTAGAACATTCCTAAACATTGAGTTCCACGAGTGTAAAATATAATCTCGACTTACAATCAGTAAGAGATCCAATTGTCAATTTCATGATATTATTAGTAATTCGTGACAATCAAAACTTGAAACCAACACTTATCTCACCGATTAACTTTTTCATTTTACCAGCTTTGATTTTCTTTATGAGCAGTAACGTAAATGAGGAGAATCAAATTCTCACCTATAGGGAGCAAACCTATGGCGAAAACTTGTCGCCTAACTCTTTCTTTTTTTTTTTTTTTCATAGGTTAATAATGAGGAATCGAATCTTCATCTATAGGGAGCAAACCTATGATGACGATTATGTGACTTAGCCTTTTGATTTTTCTTTTTACCAAGTTAATCATTCAGTTATCGAACCGAAAAACTTAATGTGTAAGCGAGATGTGATATGTGAAATCATGGCTCAATCAATGTTTACAACTTCTAATCATTGATTAACAATTCAAAACGGACTGTGAAATCAAGCAGATGGCCGAATCCAAGAGTCATAAACTACCAACATCACAAATCTTATAATGTTAAAATCACAACTATCCTTCAAAATCACTTTGAATTCAACAGAAATTCCAGAAAAAATTTTAAAATTTTCACAAATTTTGCTCAAGACCAAGAAAATACTGATTAGGTAACCTAATCTCCCACCCCCAACCTAAAGTCTACATTGTCCTCAATGTAAAAGAAATAATCATGCAATGCACATGGGACAACAAAAATAAAAGAGGAGTGATGGAAAGATAGTACCTGGATGGAGAATCAAGAGGCTTTCTCAAAAATTTCATCATAAAAGCGAGTTAGCACAAGAGAGAGATCAATGTATAAAAATAACAAAAAGAAAAATAAAAGAAAATCCTACCTATACCACTTTCGCAGGTGCTCTCGATTGCATTTAGCGCATGCAACAAGCCTTTAAACCCCTAGGTTACCCCTAGTGGACGAGTTGTAGTCTCGTGAGGGTTTGCAGTAATGTTACCCACAAACATTGAACTAACTAACTAGAAAAATGATAAGGAATGAAATAAAATAAAAGGCTGGGTTGCCTCCCAGGAGCGCTAAGTTAACTGTCTATCCTAAAATAACAGAAGGGAAACTACCCTAGTCCTAAGAAAGCAGGGAAAAACTACTCAGTTATGCCACAAGGTTCCTCTTCCGGCCAGTATCTTGATAAGTTTCTCAGTAGATTTCTCAATAGGATCATCCAAAAGCCATTTTTGCAATAGGCTTGGACGCCCTGGAGCTTGACATTCCAGATAAACTTACGTACCTCATCAAAAATTTTTCGTTGATTCACCTGAGGTATCCAGAGTATATACGATTCACCTGCAACAGAAGAAGTTCCTAAGTTAGTATCCCATGGTGAATCAGAGACTACACATAGATGAAAGTCAGAAAAATTCTCAAAAAGTGACGTAGTCTCAACACATTCCGAAGTAGCAGACTTCGGTTCAATTGTTAGCTCCTCCTCCCTTAATGGTATATAGTGAGGATCTGTGGAAGGAGGGGCTTCAGAGTAAGGGTCCTCTCGGTCTGTGATGACTACCGAGATATTGTTTTGCAAGGCATTCACTATATCTCTTATCATGGGATCGTTTGAATCTGCAAAGTGTGCCAAGCAATCATCCAAAGAGGTGGGACATTCAGCTGAGGGTGACTCATTTTCTACATTAGAGCTCGTGATGATCTGCCGAAGGAATCCATCGTTTTCGAAGGTAAACGGAGGTGTGCTCTCTTGCTCCAGCCCTGCACAGACAGATTGAAGATCAGTACACGAAGCATTGATGTATGAACTCTGTTCATCGATACTACTCAGAAGAGGCGACGAATCGTCATTATTTAACAGTTCAGATGGTGGCCTCAATCCGGGTGGTTTCAAATTCAAGAGTCATATCGAGTAGCTCGTCCATCTCCCGAATCATATCATCATGTAATTCAGAGGAGTGGTCCAAATACGTTTCACAAGAGTTAGAAGGGTCAGTTGTCAGGGGCCCGTCCTCTACCTTTAAATCAGACATGTTAGGTGAGGGGAGTGGCTCATTATGACCAACCACTTCGTGTACGTCTTGATCATTGACTTGGACCAAACTTGAGATTGATTCCAAGGGAATTGGGGCTGAACATCCATGATCATCGTCCCAATACGCATCATTGTCTAATTCTGTGCAGTGCACACTTGGGATGGGATCGCTTTCCTCACATTCTAAATTTTGTTGAGGTTCGAATAAACTAACCTCAACCTCATCATTGAGATCCTGTGTGTCATGTAAGGAAAGTGTGTCATCATCACTGTATTTAAAAGACACCCATGTTTCTTCCCCATTCTTTTGAACAGTCATTGAGATCGACTCATCGGGGAATTGAACCGTACGCTCATTAATGGAATCCAACTCCTCATTCCAAATTCCAGATTTCGTTAAAAGCGAGTGAGGATCACTTTCCTCGCATTGTATTTCTGGATTGGATTGTAGTTGGGATGAGCGAGCTTCCTCTATCCTTTCAATGCGCGAATTGAGTGCTTCTAATGATTTCATCAATTTCGCAACATGTTGGTTGAATAGTTCTGAATCAAAACATGAATCCTCTTGGATCGTTTCTGGTTGGATCTCAAAGGTATGGGATCCAAGAGAATAATTATCACAATATGTTGTTGGTTCATATTCCCAATTTTGATGGTTCCACTGGTTATAGTCATGCTGATCATACATGGGAGAATATGATGGTTGATAATAGTCCTCATTCCCATAATTATGATCGTATACGACCCTATTAACCGATGGAACATAACGTTCTAGTCGGTTCTCAATGTCTGTTCTCGATGGAGAAAAATCTTGAGGTATACGTTGGATTCCACAACCTTCAGGCATTTCCCAATAAAACCTATCCAACTCAGCATATGCATCTACCCACGATTCCATGGTAGAACCTTAACTTTGAGTCTAATCCTAGAAAAAATCAAAATCCTACAGCAATACAGAAAGTAAAGGAGAAGTTAGAAAGATGTTACCAGAGTAGAAGTTCCTATGTTAAAAACCTGCACAACAAAACAAAACAAGTTAGTATCTAGGGAATATGACCTAATCTAAAAATAAAGAAAGCAAAGAGATTAGGACGAAGTTACCAAGTTAGAAGATCTATCCACGACCCTACAAGACAGAAAGGTTAGTTCTAAATAAAAAAAAATTCCAAAACTAAAGTTAGTAAAATCCTAAGACTATGAATTATGATAAGAGAGAATCCTAAATTCAATTTGGAACGAAACAGTCCCCGGCAACGGCGCCAAAAACTTGTTCACTCCCCAAGTATAGGGTTGTGATGTAGTAATAAACTCGGTAAGATCGAGGTCGAATCCCACGAGGACTGGTTGTCACAATTCAAATCTATGATTCTTCTTAACTAATCCAATGAATAATGAACTAAACTGCTAAGCACAATTTTAGGAAAAACAATTAAGAACAGGGAAGAAAATTCAATCAGAGAGAGAGCACTAGGACTTTCGAATCCACCCCTAATTATCCTAACCCTTGTTTTGTCTGTTGATTCACCTTGACCTTGATTGATACCACTTAAATAGAGAAAGCACAATCTGTGTCCTAAATCGGGCATACAGACTGTCTAATTCCTTTAAGCAATGCCATGAACAATACATCCCATGTCCTTGGTCGGGCACATGGTATGCAAAATTCATTAAAGCACCCTGTTCCTTCCTCTATAGGAAACCTGTTCTTGATCAGACCCAAGTACCTGTAATAAGCATCCAAACAACATCCATCTATACTTTGGTCAAGTTCATAGATGGAGAAGTATGGAATTTAAACCCATAAAGCCCACTCAGAGAAAGAAACAAATTAATTAAAATTCAAAGTAAATCAACCAATACAAGAGCTGATCAAATTAGGGGCTTCATCTCAGCCCTAGCTGAGAGATTAGTTACCCATAAAATCCATAAAAATATATTAAATAAAATTCATAAACTGAAACACCAAACCGAACAATCTCTCTCTCTTTCTCCTTCTCTTTCTTCTCTCCCTGGCTTTGGATCTCCAATTCTCTGGATCTGAATACCTCTCCCACGTCCAAAACTTCCCTTTTATAGCTGCTGGATGGTGGAATCGGTGGCATAGTCGTAGACGGACTCGAAGTGCGATTTTTCGCAACCGTGATCGGTGGGCCCCACAGAGGTGTTTTTTCTGAAAAATCCACCCCGTCCATTGGATTCGGACGAAATTTCAGATCAGAATAGGTGGTTTTGAAGGTCCATTGGCATGGCCCACTGAAGAAATCTCGAAAAGATCGGTTTTGAACGTCGCCGAGCGACCCTTTTGTGGCCTCACTCCGTACGCACACGTGTGTACGCATGGGAGTGAAATCAACATGGTTTTGTAGTATCCATGGCCCTCTACACGATGGACGGCTTAGATCGGCCGTACGGTTGACGAGCGGGGCCCACAAACGGCCGCAAAAACCGGCAGCGGTCGCGTTACGCGGACGCGAATCTCCGTCCGCTGTGATGATGGTGGGTCCTACTTCTTTGATTAAACCGAAAATCTGAATCGTTCATTGGATTCTTCTCGGAAAACCGTTCGAGAAGGGACAGATTTGAGTGGAATCAGTGCGGCCCATTTGAATTTCTATTCCACCGTCCGTCCGATGTTTGTTGACGATTCACAAGCTTGCACGTGTATGCGACCAAACGTCCAGCTAGGCGTGGGCAATAGCCGCCCCAGGAAGCGGATGGACGGTTTGGATTGTCCATCTGGACACAAGGTGGGGCCCACAGCGTCGACCGATGATCGGCAGCGAAACTCCCTGCAACGCGCACTCGCCGTTTTTGAAATTGGAAAGATGAATCGGTCAAAAGACCGTTTGACCGTTTCTTTTTAAACCGTGCATGGCTGGTGCACTCAAGTCTAGTACTCACCTAACTTAGGTGGGGTTCTCTGTGATGTTTACGAGAAATCAACTCCGTCCATCCTCTTCATCTTCTTATTTTCACCGTCAGGAACAAATTTGAGGCATATCCTATTATCAGGTGGGCCTGAAATCAGTGATTCATGGGCTGATTTGTCAGTTGGAGCACTTCCCGAGATCAACAATAGCTGAAATTTAACATGTACGGTTAATTTATTGCCCTCATCTCATGTATGAAGTTTCAAGCTGATCGGATGGCGGGAACCATGTGATCTTGCATTCTGGACTCTTTTCGGGCCCATTTGGCTTGCTTTCCTCCGATCCCAAGCGTGTAAAATCGTCACCATTGGTTTTCTGGAGTCCATCCCGTGCTCTGGTAACTTCGAAACGTTAATTCCACGCTTTTAACATTAATTTTCAATACACGCTCCTAATTTCCTCCTGTAACAAAAATATAATTAAAATCTGACATTAGACCTTATCATGTAATAAAATAGGGCAATACTCGGGGTCTACTATGCAATATTCGACCCTGATCACAACCCCCAACCAGCATTTTGCTAGTCCCGAGCAAAACATGCGGAAAATAATTTTAGAAATAAAAGACAATTCCTGTAGATTCAAGTGACTTGTGAACAGATAGCTGAGATGTGAAAATTCTAAGATTCATGATTGGTGTGTGGAATTTTTCTCTTAGAATCAAGCTTACAGTAAACTTCATAATCAAGTTCAAAATATTAATCCATCAATTAGAACATTCCTAAACATTGAGTTCCACGAGTGTAAAATATAATCTCGACTTACAATCAGTAAGAGATCCAATTGTCAATTTCATGATATTATTAGTAATTCGTGACAATCAAAACTTGAAACCAACACTTATCTCACCGATTAACTTTTTCATTTTACCAGCTTTTGATTTTCTTTATGAGCAGTAACGTAAATGAGGAGAATCAAATTCTCACCTATAGGGAGCAAACCTATGGCGAAAACTTGTCGCCTAACTCTTTCTTTTTTTTTTTTTTTCATAGGTTAATAATGAGGAATCGAATCTTCATCTATAGGGAGCAAACCTATGATGACGATTATGTGACTTAGCCTTTTGATTTTTCTTTTTACCAAGTTAATCATTCAGTTATCGAACCGAAAAACTTAATGTGTAAGCGAGATGTGATATGTGAAATCATGGCTCAATCAATGTTTACAACTTCTAATCATTGATTAACAATTCAAAACGGACTGTGAAATCAAGCAGATGGCCGAATCCAAGAGTCATAAACTACCAACATCACAAATCTTATAATGTTAAAATCACAACTATCCTTCAAAATCACTTTGAATTCAACAGAAATTCCAGAAAAAATTTTAAAATTTTCACAAATTTTGCTCAAGACCAAGAAAATACTGATTAGGTAACCTAATCTCCCACCCCCAACCTAAAGTCTACATTGTCCTCAATGTAAAAGAAATAATCATGCAATGCACATGGGACAACAAAAATAAAAGAGGAGTGATGGAAAGATAGTACCTGGATGGAGAATCAAGAGGCTGTCTCAAAAAATTTCATCATAAAAGCGAGTTAGCACAAGAGAGAGATCAACAGAAGTAAAAATAACAAAAAGAAAAATAAAAGAAAATCCTACCTATACCACTTTCGCAGGTGCTCTCGATTGCATTTAGCGCATGCAACAAGCCTTTAAACCCCTAGGTTACCCCTAGTGGACGAGTTGTAGTCTCGTGAGGGTTTGCAGTAATGTTACCCACAAACATTGAACTAACTAACTAGAAAAATGATAAGGAATGAAATAAAATAAAAGGCTGGGTTGCCTCCCAGGAGCGCTAAGTTAACTGTCTATCCTAAAATAACAGAAGGGAAACTACCCTAGTCCTAAGAAAGCAGGGAAAAACTACTCAGTTATGCCACAAGGTTCCTCTTCCGGCCAGTATCTTGATAAGTTTCTCAGTAGATTTCTCAATAGGATCATCCAAAAGCCATTTTTGCAATAGGCTTGGACGCCCTGGAGCTTGACATTCCAGATAAACTTACGTACCTCATCAAAAATTTTTCGTTGATTCACCTGAGGTATCCAGAGTATATACGATTCACCTGCAACAGAAGAAGTTCCTAAGTTAGTATCCCATGGTGAATCAGAGACTACACATAGATGAAAGTCGAAAAAATTCTCAAAAAGTGACGTAGTCTCAACACATTCCGAAGTAGCAGACTTCGGTTCAATTGTTAGCTCCTCCTCCCTTAATGGTATATAGTGAGGATCTGTGGAAGGAGGGGCTTCAGAGTAAGGGTCCTCTCGGTCTGTGATGACTACCGAGATATTGTTTTGCAAGGCATTCACTATATCTCTTATCATGGGATCGTTTGAATCTGCAAAGTGTGCCAAGCAATCATCCAAAGAGGTGGGACATTCAGCTGAGGGTGACTCATTTTCTACATTAGAGCTCGTGATGATCTGCCGAAGGAATCCATCGTTTTCGAAGGTAAACGGAGGTGTGCTCTCTTGCTCCAGCCCTGCACAGACAGATTGAAGATCAGTACACGAAGCATTGATGTATGAACTCTGTTCATCGATACTACTCAGAAGAGGCGACGAATCGTCATTATTTAACAGTTCAGATGGTGGCCTCAACTGGGTGGTTTCAAATTCAAGAGTCATATCGAGTAGCTCGTCCATCTCCCGAATCATATCATCATGTAATTCAGAGGAGTGGTCCAAATACGTTTCACAAGAGTTAGAAGGGTCAGTTGTCAGGGGCCCGTCCTCTACCTTTAAATCAGACATGTTAGGTGAGGGGAGTGGCTCATTATGACCAACCACTTCGTGTACGTCTTGATCATTGACTTGGACCAAACTTGAGATTGATTCCAAGGGAATTGGGGCTGAACATCCATGATCATCGTCCCAATACGCATCATTGTCTAATTCTGTGCAGTGCACACTTGGGATGGGATCGCTTTCCTCACATTCTAAATTTTGTTGAGGTTCGAATAAACTAACCTCAACCTCATCATTGAGATCCTGTGTGTCATGTAAGGAAAGTGTGTCATCATCACTGTATTTAAAAGACACCCATGTTTCTTCCCCATTCTTTTGAACAGTCATTGAGATCGACTCATCGGGGAATTGAACCGTACGCTCATTAATGGAATCCAACTCCTCATTCCAAATTCCAGATTTCGTTAAAAGCGAGTGAGGATCACTTTCCTCGCATTGTATTTCTGGATTGGATTGTAGTTGGGATGAGCGAGCTTCCTCTATCCTTTCAATGCGCGAATTGAGTGCTTCTAATGATTTCATCAATTTCGCAACATGTTGGTTGAATAGTTCTGAATCAAAACATGAATCCTCTTGGATCGTTTCTGGTTGGATCTCAAAGGTATGGGATCCAAGAGAATAATTATCACAATATGTTGTTGGTTCATATTCCCAATTTTGATGGTTCCACTGGTTATAGTCATGCTGATCATACATGGGAGAATATGATGGTTGATAATAGTCCTCATTCCCATAATTATGATCGTATACGACCCTATTAACCGATGGAACATAACGTTCTAGTCGGTTCTCAATGTCTGTTCTCGATGGAGAAAAATCTTGAGGTATACGTTGGATTCCACAACCTTCAGGCATTTCCCAATAAAACCTATCCAACTCAGCATATGCATCTACCCACGATTCCATGGTAGAACCTTAACTTTGAGTCTAATCCTAGAAAAAATCAAAATCCTACAGCAATACAGAAAGTAAAGGAGAAGTTAGAAAGATGTTACCAGAGTAGAAGTTCCTATGTTAAAAACCTGCACAACAAAACAAAACAAGTTAGTATCTAGGGAATATGACCTAATCTAAAAATAAAGAAAGCAAAGAGATTAGGACGAAGTTACCAAGTTAGAAGATCTATCCACGACCCTACAAGACAGAAAGGTTAGTTCTAAATAAAAAAAAATTCCAAAACTAAAGTTAGTAAAATCCTAAGACTATGAATTATGATAAGAGAGAATCCTAAATTCAATTTGGAGAAACAAACACCCCCGAATCTTGGCGCTAAAACTTGTTCACTCCCCAAGTATAGGGTTGTGATGTAGTAATAAACTCGGTAAGATCGAGGTCGAATCCCACGAGGACTGGTTGTCACAATTCAAATCTATGATTCTTCTTAACTAATCCAATGAATAATGAACTAAACTGCTAAGCACAATTTTAGGAAAAACAATTAAGAACAGGGAAGAAAATTCAATCGAGAGAGAACACTAGGACTTTCGAATCCACCCCTAATTATCCTAACCCTTGTTTTGTCTGTTGATTCACCTTGACCTTGATTGATACCACTTAAATAGAGAAAGCACAATCTGTGTCCTAAATCGGGCATACAGACTGTCTAATTCCTTTAAGCAATGCCATGAACAATACATCCCATGTCCTTGGTCGGGCACATGGTATGCAAAATTCATTAAAGCACCCTGTTCCTTCCTCTATAGGAAACCTGTTCTTGATCAGACCCAAGTACCTGTAATAAGCATCCAAACAACATCCATCTATACTTTGGTCAAGTTCATAGATGGAGAAGTATGGAATTTAAACCCATAAAGCCCACTCAGAGAAAGAAACAAATTAATTAAAATTCAAAGTAAATCAACCAATACAAGAGCTGATCAAATTAGGGGCTTCATCTCAGCCCTAGCTGAGAGATTAGTTACCCATAAAATCCATAAAAATATATTAAATAAAATTCATAAACTGAAACACCAAACCGAACAATCTCTCTCTCTTTCTCCTTCTCTTTCTTCTCTCCCTGGCTTTGGATCTCCAATTCTCTGGATCTGAATACCTCTCCCACGTCCAAAACTTCCCTTTTATAGCTGCTGGATGGCTGGAATCGGTGGCAGAGTCGTAGACGGACTCGAAGTGCGATTTTTCGCAACCGTGATCGGTGGGCCCCACAGAGGTGTTTTCTGAAAAATCCACCCCGTCCATTGGATTCAGGACGAAATTTCAGTCAGGAATAGGTGGTTTTGAAGGTCCATTGGCATGGCCCACAGAAGAAATCTCGAAAAGATCAGTTTTGAACGTCGCCGAGCAGCCCTTTTGTGGCCTCTGTACCGCACACGTGTGTACGCATGGGAGTGAAATCTCAACATGGTTTTGTAGTATCCATGGCCCTCTACACGATGGACGGCTTAGATCGGCCGTACGGTTGACGAGCGGGGCCCACAAACGGCCGCAAAAATCGGCAGCGGTCGCGTTACGCGGACGCGAATCTCCGTCCGCTGTGATGATGGTGGGTCCTACTTCTTTGATTAAACCGAAAATCTGAATCGTTCATTGGATTCTTCTCGGAAAACCGTTCGAGAAGGGACAGATTTGAGTGGAATCAGTGCGGCCCATTTGAATTTCTATTCCACCGTCCGTCCGATGTTTGTTGACGATTCACAAGCTTGCACGTGTATGCGACCAAACGTCCAGCTAGGCGTGGGCAATAGCCGCCCCAGGAAGCGGATGGACGGTTTGGATTGTCCATCTGGACACAAGGTGGGGCCCACAGCGTCGACCGATGATCGGCAGCGAAACTCCCTGCAACGCGCACTCGCCGTTTTTGAAATTGGAAAGATGAATCGGTCAAAAGACCGTTTGACCGTTTCTTTTTAAACCGTGCATGGCTGGTGCACTCAAGTCTAGTACTCACCTAACTTAGGTGGGGTTCTCTGTGATGTTTACGAGAAATCAACTCCGTCCATCCTCTTCATCTTCTTATTTCCACCGTCAGGAACAAATTTGAGGCATATCCTATTATCAGGTGGGCCTGAAATCAGTGATTCATGGGCTGATTTGTCAGTTGGAGCACTTCCCGAGATCAACAATAGCTGAAATTTAATATGTACGGTTAATTTATTGCCCTCATCTCATGTATGAAGTTTCAAGCTGATCGGATGGCGGGAACCATGTGATCTTGCATTCTGGACTCTTTTCGGGCCCATTTGGCTTGCTTTCCTCCGATCCCAAGCGTGTAAAATCGTCACCATTGGTTTTCTGGAGTCCATCCCGTGCTCTGGTGACTTCGAAACGTTAATTCCACGCTTTTAACATTAATTTTCAATACACGCTCCTAATTTCCTCCTGTAACAAAAATATAATTAAAATCTGACATTAGACCTTATCATGTAATAAAATAGGGCAATACTCGGGGTCTACTATGCAATATTCGACCCTGATCAATATCCACACTATCCATCCATTTTGTGAGATTATTTTACATCGCTGACCAAAAAATAAGGCAAATCTAAAGCTCAAGTGGACCACACAACAAAAAGTGGTGGGGATTGAAAACCTACCATAGAAACTTCCTGGGGAGCTGCAGATGTTTTGGATGAAGATGATATTTATGTTTCCCCTTCATCTAGGTTCGTGTGACAATAAAAATCATGGCGGGCCCTAGGAAAGTTTCAATGATGTCAATGCAGCCATTGCTTTTGTGGTCCGATCCACTTGAGTTTTGGATCCACCTCATTTTTGGGCTAATGCCCTGACATTATCTCATAAAATTGATGGACGATGTGGATGTAACACATATATTATGATGGGGCCTACAGAACTTGGTGATGTCAACAACCCCATTTATGAAGGAGTGTTAGTGAGAAAACAAATGAGAAATTTGGAAGGAAAACATCACACATGGAAATGTGATTCCTTACCCTTCTGGATGCCATCTGCCTTAAATAATAATAATAATAATAATAATAATAATAATTAAAGGAAAAGATGATTTATCTCTAAACTCCTTTTCTTTTCCAATGTTTCACCTAATTCAAATAGCCCCTAAGTGAAAGTTTAGATCATGGAATTGTTAGACGGGTCAGCAATTTGGATGGTCTGCATTGCCATACAACAATCTCATGTTTGTGGTTGAAGAGTCTCTACCATGAGGATTAGGTGTTACCCAGGTAAACGCATTAGTGGATGGTTCCATGACTGTGGGGCCCACTTTAATGTATGTGTTGTATATTTATGTCATCTATCCGTTTTTTCAGCTCATTTTAAGACATGGTCTCCAAAATGTTCATTAAAATCCTGGGGGATAATGTTCATGGAAAGCCCAGCATTATAAACTTTCTAGGACCTACCCTAATATTTATTTTCCATACAACCCTTTCACAAGGTTGCATAGATCATGGAGTGAAAACACAAATCACCATTCTTTTTTTTTTTTAGGTTCATTTTAGGGATCAAGTGGTCCACATAGTGAGGATTGAATGCCCACTATTAAAAGCTTTATGAGCCATTTAAAGTTTTTGACCTTATCAATCGATTGTAGGGCAAATAAATATTATAGTGGGCCTTAGGGAATTTTCAGTGGTGGGTTTTTAACAAATATTATTTCTGGAGCTTTCGATGAACATTTTTGGGAACATGCCCTAAAAGGAGTTGGAAAAACTGATGGATGGATGATGTGGATATATATAATACATTGATCAAGGTGGGCCTTACTGTTTTAGTGAAACAACCACTAATGTGTTGCTTAGGTAACTCTTGATCGGCTCCCTTCTGGAGGCTTCCCATCTGCATATGTAGGCCATAGTTTAATGATCCTAGATCATGGGGCCTACAAATTGATGGCTAAGAAAAAGTCTTCCAATGCCCGACATTTGAGAAGAAAGTGTTGAAGATGGATATGTTAGGAATGAACAACAAGATCTACCAACATGGATCATGTGTGAAAGATCCGGGCGTTCAACATAGAGGTTTCATCTCGTAATGGCCTGCATACTAATCATGGCCTACCTTAACCAAGCCACCCCGTGTGCGTTGAATCTATCATCCAATTTTCCCAAAGAAGTGTGGCTTGCTTGAAGAGTGGGTCATGTGATCTTTGTTTATGGCTGCTCTAGTTTTTTTTTTTTTTTTTTGGACCTTTGTGGTCACATGTAGTGCATGCGGGTAGAGGTGGGCACGGGACGATTCGATCCGGCTAACTCGACTCGTCCGACTCGACCTGAACTGAATGGGTGAGTCAGTCGAACTCAAACCAAATTGAGTTTGAGTTACCTAGTAATTCGACCTGACTCGACTTAAAACTCGATCCGGTTAGACTCGACTCAATCCGACCCGACTCAACCCGACTCTCTAACCCTACCCCGACCTGATCTCAACCTCCCTCTCTCTCTCTCTCTCTCTCTCTCTCTCTCTCTCTCTCTCTCTCTCTCTCTCATCCACCTCTTCCAAGCCCGACAACCACCACCACCATCACCCTCCTCCTTCTCCTCCTCCTCTCTCTCCTCTCCTCTCCACTCCCTCTCTCATCCTCCTCTTCCTCTTCCAAGCCCGGCAACCAGCCACCCCATCACCCTCCTCCTCTCTCTCCTCTCCACCCCTTCCCTCCCTCATCTCTCAATCCGACTCAATGCCAACTCGAGCCAACTCAGTACTTCTGACCAGATCGGACTTGGTCCGGATCAGTATAGGCTAGACCGAACTCGGATCGAGTTTGGGTCAGGCCTATTTCAAAACCAGATCGAGTTGAGTCAGCCCTAATTCGGTCCGACTCGACTCGATGCTCAACTTTACGTGTGGGTGTGTTATAACTAACTATGCGGTTCCATTCCAAATGAACAACTTAACCCCAAGCGCCAATATAGGTAGATATGAGTATTGTGGTTGTATACGAGCCCGCGTCTCTTCTTCACTTAAGACTTAGTTGAATTATTTTCACTCAGTCTTTCAAATTCTTCTACCAACTTAATAATAACTGTACGTAGAGGTGGGTAGGATCCGACCTGAATCGTCGAATCAAGTCGAATATGACTTGACCGAATCGGTCGGATTCGATCCAACCCGAACTGAAAGCCAGGGTCGGGTCGGTCGAGTAGACCCACTCAGATCCGACGCCAAGCCGAGTCGAGTTCGGATCATGTAGCAACTCGATCCAATTCGATCCGGAATCTGATCCGGTCGGATCCATATGATCCGATATAGCCTGGCGTGGTGCGGCACCGCGGCCTAAGCCAACTTCCGCTCCTTCACTCCTCCTTTCTCTCCTCCTTTCTCTCCCAATTTTCCTTATCTCCTTCTTTCTCTCTTATTTTCTCTTCCTCTATCTCTCTCGATTTCCCTCATATTTCCTTCTTAGCACCAGAATCTCTGGCTTAACTTGACTAAGCCCAGTCTGAATCGATCGGACAAACTCAACTCCATCCGACTCGGTTTCCCTGACCGAGTTGGACTCAGTTCAGGTCAAGCCAGCACGGAATCGGTTCGGATCGAGTCAACCCTGTTGGACTCAATCCCGAATCGAATCGAGTTTAGGTCAGGTACTTGCAAAAACTGGATCATGCCCACCTCTAGTTGACCCTTTGTAAAAAGTGCTCTAAATATTTTTAAAATCTTTTTACATGCTATATTGTCTGAGTAAAACAACGCATGTCACTCCTAATCTATTATCCTAGAAGTGACTAGAAATTGGGTAGAACATACCCTCTGGCAAGATTCCTATGTTAGTTTTACACCATTTAAAACTGGTTGTGATTTTTTTAACCGTACACGTGTATAGTTTGACAGAAATCCACACCACTCAAATCTATTATCCAAGTGTGGGTGGTGTATGAACGAAAAATTGCGGTGAGAAGATAAATTTTAATCTTTGATTTATTTTTTTACCCTTTCTAATTAGGACTACTCATTTTTTACTTTCAAACATACCTTTGATACTAATTAATTGGATGGTTAGGATTGCTGGACGGCTGATGACCATTTTAAAAACAGTGCTAAACTAGCATTCGAGCCTGCCGACCTTTGCATACTGCGTATATAGTTTCCCACCTCTGCGTAGCTACGCCGTATCAGGACTCTGTGGGACCTACCATGATGCATATGTTTTATCCAGATCGTCCATACATTTTTTCAGCTTATTTTAGTGCATGAGCCCAAAATTGAAGTATATCCAAAGCTTAAGTGGATCACACCACAAGATACAATGGTGATTGAAAACTTCTGTGGACCACAAAAGTTTTGAGAAGCCGATCGTGTCCTGCCCCCACCTGGACACAGGGCTCTATATTGCCCACGTGGTGGTGATTGAACATCTATCACTAAAAACTTGTTCGGAGCACGGAAAGCTTTTTGATCAAGCTGATATTTGTGTTTTACCTCCATTTAAATTTATATGATATTTGTGTTTTAGCTCCATTCAGATTTATATGACCTTATCAGTAGGTTGAATGGCAAATAAAAATCAAAGTGAGTGTCATTATCTCCGCTGCTTTTGTTGGTATGATCCACTTGAGCTTTAGATCTGTCTAATTTTTATACTTATGCTATAAAATGATCTAAGAAAATGAATGGACGACGGCAACAAAACCATATATGCATTAGGCCCCACAACCCTCTGCCTAGATGGTAATGTGATAGGACACAATCTGCTTCCAAAGTTTTGGATCAGGATGGTATTTGTTGTCCAATTCTTTATGACCTTATGCACAGGTTAGATGACATAGAAACATCACTGCAGGCCGTAGGAAGGTTTCAACAGCTTATATTATTAAACATGTTAGGTGGTCATTATCATCTCAACTTTAATTTAATGATTTTGTAATCTGATCATGGGTCCCTTTTATGTGGAGCCCAAAATCATAGATGGGCTGGTTGGCCCTAACTAGAGTGCTTTGGTTCTTACTTAAGTACTTAAACCCCAGGTCAAGGGTTCGAGTACTCATAGGTGGTGAAAACCCACTGTGGCTTGAGTGTGTGGTGTGAGCGTGCATGTGAAAAAAAAAAAAAAAACACTTAAAAGCCACATACCTGACTTTAGTGGTGAAGAGTCTCTACCATGAGGATTAGGTGTTACCCAAGTAAACACATTAGTGGATGGTTCAATGACTGTAGGGCACACTTTAATGTATGTGTTTTATATTTATCCCATCTATCTGTTTTTTTCAGCTCATTTTAAGACATGGTCTCCAAAATGTTCACTAAAAGCCTACAGGATAATGTTCATAGAAAGCCCACTATTATAAACTTTTTAGGACCTACTGTAATATTTATTTGCCATACAGGGTAACATAGACTTAGATGGAGTGAAAACGCAAATCACCATTCTTATTCTTAATTTTTTTTTTTTTTTTTTTTCAGCTCAAATGGTCCACATAGTAAGGATTGAATGCCCACTATTAAAAGCCTCTTAAAGTTTTTGACCTTAGCAACGGATTATAGGGCAAATAAATATTATGGTGGGCCTTAGGGAATTTTCAATGGTGGGTTTTTAACAAATATTATTTCCTAACCTTTCGATGAACATTTTTGGGAACATGCCCTAAAAGGAGCTGGAAAAACTGATGGATGGATGATGTGGATATATACAACACATTGATCAAGGTGGGCCCCAGTGTTTTAATGAAACAACCACTAATGTGTTGCTCGGGGAACCCTTGATTGGCTCCCCTGTGGATATCTATGGAGGCTTCCCATCCACATACGTCACCCATAGTTCAACGATCCTACATCATGGGCCTACAAATCGAAGATTTAAAAAAAGTCTTCCAATGCCCCACATTTGAGAAGAAAGTGTTGAAGATGGATATCTTATGAATGAACAATAAGATCTACCAATGTGGACCATGTGTGAAAGATCCGGGGCGTTCAACATATAGGTTTAATCCTGCAATAGTCCACATTCTAATCATGCCCTAGCTCAACCAAGCCACGTGTGTGCGTTGAATCTATCATCCAATTTTCCCAAAGAAGTGTGGCTTGCTTGAAGAGTGGGTCATGTGATCTTTGTTTATGGTTGCGCCAGTGGACCATGTTCGGCACTTTTCTAGTTTGGATCTTTGTGGTCACATGTAGTGCGTGCGGGTGTGTTATAACTAACTATGCGGTTCCATTCCAAACAAACAACTTAACCCCAAGTGCCGATATAGGTAGATATAGGGTTGTACATGAACCGAGTTAGCTCCGTTAGATCGCTTGATTTGACCTGATTTGAACTGAGTTGAGCTCATTTTTCTAGCTCGAAAAATTTTCGAATCAAGTTTGAGCTTGCCCGAGCTCGACTCGACTTAGATCGAACCCAACTCGAATCGAACTCGGATTGAACCAGTTCAGTGACTTAGTTACTTTGACATTGATGTTGCTCACCAAGTGTTTGATGAAATGACTCAACGAAGTGTCAACTGGTGGCAAGGAAGATATGTTTCATCAAACAAATAATCTTTTTTTATTGATTTTGATGTTCCCTACAAGGTGTTTGATGAAATAGCTTTAAAATCATTTCTGGTGTTTTACATACAGTGAGAATTTAAAGGTGTAGTTTATGTGTTTGTGAAAATGTTGCGTAGGCAAATTCGGCTCGATCTTGGCTCGAATTCGGCTTGAACTGTCCAAGCCGCCAACTGAACCAAGCCAAGCTGGCTAGTCAAGCTCAAGGACCAAGCTGAGCCGAGTTCAAGGTAAGGTCAACTAGTGGCCAAGCCGAGTTGAGCTTCTCGGTTCAACTTGTGTACACCCCTAGGTAGATATGAGTACATGGCGGTATATGACCCTGCTTCTCTTCTTCACTTAAGACTTAAATTACTATCCCTCAATCTCTCATATTCTTCCGCTAATCTATTATCCCATAAAATGGCTAGAAATTGGGTAGAACATACCCTCACTTGATAATGTCTTTGACCTAACAAACGTTTACATTTTTGCTCCATCTATATTGTAAGTGAGGAGTACGGAGCATTCCCTTTTGAGCATCCATCATCAGCGGGTGGGGTCCACCAGATCGACGGCCTACGTAGTCGAATTTTGAAATATTCACGTAATGACGGAAATACCCTTGGCTGAGGAATATTTTACACCATCTCGTGGGGACAGTTTTGTCCATTGATTTGAATTCACGGCTACAAATAAGGACAGAAATTGAGGATATGAATTTCAAAACTTCCCCCAGCTAAGGGTGCTACAAAAGCCCCTCGTTTCCGATGATATTACGGAATGCCCTTTATAGCTAACTACTCTGGCAAGATTCCTATGTTAGTTTTACACTATTTAAAATTGGTTGGGACTTTTTAACCGTACACGTGTATAGTTTGACAGAAATCCAGACCACTCAATTCTCTTATCCAATTGCGGATGGTGTGCGAAGGAAAAATTGCACTGAGAAGATAAATTTTGACCTTTGATTTTTTCCCTTTCTAATTAAGACCACTCATTTTTTACTTTCAAACATACCTTTAATAGTAATTAATTGGATGGTTAGGATTGCTGGACGGCTGATGACCATTTTTAAAACGGTGCTAAACTAGCATTCGAGCCTGCCGACCTTTGCATACTGCATGGTTTCCCCACCTCGTGGTATCAGGACTCTGTGGGACCCACTATGATGCATGTGTTTTATCCAGGCCGTCTATATGTTTTTTCATCTTATTTTAATGCATGAGTCCAAAATTGAATTATATCCAAAGCTTAAGTGGACCACACCACAAGATACAATGGTTATTGAAAGCTTCTGGGGACCACAAATGTTTTGAGAAGCTTATCGTGTCCTTCCATGACACCACATGGTGGTGATTGAACATCTATCGCTAAAAACTTTTTGAGAGCTCTGAAAGCTTTTTGATCAGCTGATAATTGTGTTTTACCTCAATTTAGATAAATATGACCATATCAATAGGTTGGATGGCAAATAAAAATCAAGGTGAGTGTCATCATTATCACCGTTGCTTTTGTTGGTACGATCCACTTGGGCTTTAGATCTGTTTCATGTTTATACTCATGCTATAAAATGATTTAAAAAATAAATGGATGACGGAGATAGAAAACCATACATTCCGCTAGGCCCAACAACCCTCTGACTGGATGGTAATGTGGATAGGGCATAATCTGCTTCCAAAGTTTTGGATCAAGATGATATTTATTGCCCTGTGACATTATTCAAAGGTTAGATGACAAATAAACATCACGTTGGGCCTTAGAAAGGTTTCAACAATTTATGTCATTAAATAAGTGAGGTGTGGTCATTATCATCTCAACCTTAATTTAATGATTTTGTAATTTGATTAGGTTGTGTAAGTGGTGAACAGACCAAAGATACCTCATTCCAACATTGAGGTCTTGGTATCAATTCCCTAGCGGTAGTGGCTAATAGTACCAACTGTTGGGGGTGTATTTATAAGATGAATTATTATTTTATTTTTTTAAAGAAGGTTGTATTGAGCCACGCCCAATCTATAATGAGCCCCTTTTATGTGGTGCCCAAAATCATAAATGGACTTGTTAGCCCTAACTAGAGTGCCATGGTTCTTACTCAAGTACCTAAACCTCACAACCAGATCCATAAAGTGATAGGCTGAGTGAAAGATACTCGTTTCAACATAGAAATCTTGACATCAATTCTCTAATGGGAGTGGCTAACAATGATGTGTGAACTGACAGTGGGGTGTACTAACAAGCTAGCTAAAAAAAATATAAAGTACTTAAACCTCAGGTCAAGGGTTTGAGTGTGTGTGTATGTGTGAAAAAAATAAAAGTACTTAAAAGCCACATACCTGACTTTAGTGGTGAAGGATAACCCAAATGGCATAGCTAACTTTAGTAGTGAAAGACAACCCAAATGGGGTGAGCCTTTTGGATCTCGGTTGGTCTACACAATCTTAAAACCTTCATGCGAACTTGACCACTAAAGAGAGTAAAGAAGATCTTATCACTCTCTTAATTCTATATTGTTATAGACTACAATCAATGGTTTAAATCGTTCAAAGGCAAGCTTAATTGACTAATATGGATGGTCATTATTCTCTCTAAATATTTTTCTCATCTAGAAATGAAAGGAAACAAAGATTTTACTCTTTTTATAAGAGAGGAATGGAGAGAGTTTGAATGAAGGAGTTATCTATATCATCTAATCTCTCTACCTTCTAAATAATATTGCCATTGAATTTAAATTTTAAAATTGAATTAAGAAAGATAAAATAAAAATAATCAAAAGGGAAACTAGATGGTTGATAAACCATAAGGGCATTTAAAAGCATTTATATCTAGGTGATCAATAGACATCTAGCCACAATTCAATGAGAAATAGCAGATCTCACAATTTGGACGGTTGGATTTAAATTACGTGGGACACTTTCATGTGCATGGATCTAGAGTGCGGTATTTGCCACCATTCACCGTCACTCTCATCGGTGTACTACAATACAAACCATCCAAATTTCGTGCCCCATTTTGAACGAGAACTGCCAGAAAAGTGCACTAATCAGATGATCTTGACCATTCAATTCTTTCCATTTACTATAGATTGAACTTGGTTTCTTCTTTACCGTCCATTTGATGGCCGTAATTTGGACGGTTAGGATCAGATGCGACTGAATCTTTCTTTCAAGTGTAAAACCACCACCTTAAAGAGACGTTGTACAGTGCACCGAAGGACCCAAGAGGTTGATGTGGTGGGACCCACAATGGATGGCCTACGCACCCAAATAGTCTGTATTAAAGATCCTAGCCGTAGAATGTTTGGTGTTTTGTTGGTTGAATGATAACCGTACTTTTTTTTATACATCCGAGAGATTTTTGACATATAAACCATAGGCAACGGGTGGAGTAGTATCAACGGTTTCGATCATTTAAAAATGGGCCCCACTTGTCTGGATCATTGAATGCACCATCATTGCATGGTACCCTACCCTTGAACGGCAAGAGGCACGTGAAAAGCGAGAGAGGGGTCGCTGCACCTGTGGGTAAGAAAATTACCACTGTGAGCCCCACCTTTTATCTACCGTCTTTTATAAAGAATCCAAAAATTACCTTTTCAATTTAGACCTTACACGTACGGACGTAGCATTTGAGAGCCAAAATACTCCTGAGATAAGCAGGGGTATTTTCGCCCTCCAGTGCTCCGTACAAGGTTTAAGTTGGGAAGGTAAGTTTTGGATCTTTTATAAAAGACGCTGGTTAAAAGGTGGGGTCTGCAGTGGTAATTGTGTCCTTTCAAAGCCAGGTCATGATCTCGTGCAAACGTTTTCCCTGTAATTACAGTGCAAATGAGTTTGTGGGCCCCAACGTAATTATTTTACAACATCCACACCGACCATCATGCACACCATCCTTTTATTTGGGTCTGAGCCAAAAATCAGGCGAATCCATGCCTCAGATGGGACACACGATCAGGGATAATAAGGAGGGGGACATCGTGCCCTAATAACTGTTCCCTATTGTGTGGCCCACATGAATCATGGATTAGCATAAAATTTTTTAGCCTGGTAAAACATGAAAGGGCCTGCATGATGGTCGGAGTGGATTTCATCAGAAAATCATGGTGGACCCCACAGAAGACATTTTCACCGTAGTTGTTGTTGTAAGCCACATATACAGTTACATCTGACCAAATTACAGCCTGGCTGGCACGTGCCTGAGATCTGAGCCGTACAGTGGGTGGGCCCCACTATGCAGATCTGATCCTATCATTGGGTAGGCCAGCATATGCATATCAATGTGGTTTGTGGCCCACCTGATGAGTGGACCACCTTGAATTTTGGGTGTGGCCAACTTCATGCACTGCTTGGATCTTGCATACATGGTGTGCAGATCATTGTTACTGCAGAGCCAGAAAATCTCATCCAACGGACTATTTTGGCGCCACCCGTTAAATCTGCATCGTTGGTCTTTTTCAATTTTGGACTATGCTTCATCCACTACTGGGCTGCAATTTGGACGGCCTGGATTGACTTACGCGTGTTTTCACCCGTTGAATTTGAAGCATTGACAATTTCATTTTAACTGCCCGTCTGATGTCAGCAGATGAATGGTTAGACATCATCCAATTAATTTAATTTTCAATGCATGCTCCATCGACTATGTATCTCACTATTTGGACGGTCTGGAATGAATTTCGAGCCAAATGCATAAGGTACGAGCTGCCATCATTTGATAATGTGGACAACGGACAAACACCAACCAGACCGCGAGTCATTGCAAAACTAACGGAGAACTGAACCATACAGGCAACTGCACCATAAGTTGTGGTATGGTACTTCTTTTCTGATAAATTGATATTTTCATAAGAAATCAATACCGTTAATACAGAATTTCACACATTAAATATAATATATATATAAAATAATATTTATAATATATATTGGAGGCCAAAATTTTGGTAGAGTGAAATAATCGTTTGTCCGTTGTTTCTTACGGTGTTGATCATCTGATGATCGTATTGTGGCCAAAATGTTTTTTTATATCACTTTAATTATGGGATTACTGTTTACACGGCACTGATTTTATTTATAAATATCATGTTATCTGAAAAATGGCCTGTACCACAAGTTGTGGTACCTTACCTGCATGCGATCAGTTTCCAAACTCTCATGGATTCCAGCCCCACAGATCGATTTTGAAACTTTAAATGCCGAAATGATCCAGTGCCCTTCGGGCGTATAAGTTATAATGATACTGATTATGTTTGAACAGTTGGGCACTTCATTGGGTCGATCCAACCCGTTCACTAGATGAGAAAACAGTTGATGGGCCACGAAGAAGATTTTATACGGTTAGGATAATCCTGTACATCTTTAAGTTAGCTTTATTTATATCCATTCATTTTCAAAGCCATAGAAGGTCCGGTTTGAAATTAGGATGGTCCGCTTAGATGTGATTCCTTGGAAACATGAGGCATCCACAACAAGCCCCAATAAATAGAAGGTTCAAATTACTGATGGGATCTTCTTTTGTATTCTGACCGTCCGATTCCATGGTCCTTTGATGGATACTTGGAATTATCCGGTTCGTGATATGTTTAAAAACTCTCCAATGAAATCTATTCTGCACCAAATGAACGGTTAATATTGATCGATCGGACCGTCTAAATGTCCTAATACAACTAATAGCACTATAAATTATATAGTGCTCTTAGAGCACCGTATCTTTTTCTCCTTTCTGAGAAAATTTTTGATACTCTGGCAGAGGGCGGTGGTAATAAACAGGCGCTTAATTCAAATGCAACACTAGTCCCTGTCAGCTCCGCTGGTGGACATTCATTAGACGGTTGAATGAAAACTATACAATAGTCTTATTTCAACTCGTTTACCATTTCTAAGTTACTGAGTATCGAGCGTCATGCGCACTCGGAGCATCAAATAACTTCCAAAGTGTTTCCAGTCCAACTAGTTGGACAACAATGTATGGTCCACGCACAGCTAAATTAAAATATATTAAGTTCTTAAAAAATCCAACCGTTTAAATATCTTTATTCTAGTATTGTAATTCATTATTAAAAAAATCAGTACCATCTACTCATCAGGTATTCTACACCGCAGAAAAAATAATTATCCACTGATAATTACAAACACACAAAATTTTGCTTACTAAGTTATTAAAAGCATCTAATTTTCTCAAAATATTATTATTTTGATAAATTCAATCTATTGGACAGTTTGGATTGTTTTAATAACGATAGATATTGGAATTTAATTTCTCGTGGACAGAAAATTACGGTCTAAACGGTTGAACTTAAGGCCATATCTTAAATATATCTCAACGTCCTTTTCCAGGCTTTTCCCGGCCGTACACGGATTGGGTAATACCCCCACCCGTCCCAAGCTAGGATCGGACAGGGTCTCTGAGGGGCCACCATGATGTATGTATTTTATCCACACCGTCCATCCATTTTTCCATGTCATTTTATTGTAAAATCCCTAAAACTAGACAGATAAAAGAAACAAGTGGATCACGTATTTTGGATAAAATATCTACCGTTGAAAACATTTTGGGGGTAACAGAAGTTTTGGATGAAAGTTATATTTTCCTTTTCCATTTCATCCAGGTCTATTTGACCTTATGAATAGGTTGGATGGAAATTAACCATCAAGATGGGTCCTAGGAATGTTTCAACGGTGGATTTCATTATCATTGATGCTTCCTACTGTGTGGTACACTTGAGATTTATATTATATTAATTTTTTTATATTATTACTTGAAATTATATATAAAATTAAATGGACGGTGTGGATGAAATAGATATATCAAGGTGAGCCCTCAGATCCCCTGTCCGTTACCAGCTAGGGATGATCAGGGCTAGTACCCAATCCGCGTCCCGTGGAGTCCTACCTAACGTAGCAACGCCGGTGGCATCTTCGTAATTTTACTAAAAACGAAGCCTCTTATGTTAATGGCCAGCTCCCTTCTTCGAAAAATTAAAAATCCAAAATGCTAGATTTCTCCGCCATTCTTGCAGACTCCAAAATCCGTTTTTCCTCTTTCTTTCTCACAAAAACCCTAAAAATGTCAGATTTCGAAAATTTCTAGCCCAAATATCTCCCTCCCTCCTTCGAAAATGGCGACTTCGTCTTTCAAATCCACGACGAAGCGCACTACGATCGGCTCGACCGGAGCAGAAGACACCGGTTCTTCGAACCGGACCGGGTCCCACCGCCGGACCAGGAGCCTGAGCCAGTTCTCCGGCCGGTTCCCTCCATCCGACCCCGACGAGCTCCTCCCCAATGGCAGGTTCGTAAATACAGTTAGAGGATCGGGCTTTCCTGAAATAAGCCTTGATGATCTCGCCAACGAGTTCTTTCCGTCGAGGGACGATGGCGGAAGAGTGGAGAGGGAGAGCGCGAGGGGGCGGTTGGATCGACGGGCTTCTGCGATTGGTGCTAAGACCGCGGTGGGGTCCGCCGATTCGAGCCAGAGGCGGGGCAGGTCGGTATCGAGGAGCCACGGGAAGGGCAGTTTGGGGAATAATTCAGCAAGTAGGTCGGTCTCGAGGAGCCATGGGAAGGGCAGTTTAGGTAATAATTCTTTGAGTAATGGTGTTTATGATAATTGCTCGAGGAGTAATGGCGTTTACGATAATAGCTCAAGGAGGAGACGGTCTGTCTCAGTCGCGCGGTATCAGTGCAGTGATTCGGAGGTAACATTTGTTTATTTCTTAAAAAAATACCACTTTCTGAGTTTTGAATTCTCTGTTGAATGTCAATTACTTGGTAATTAGAATTCAAAGAAGCTTTGAATTTTGGATGATTAAGTTCAGTTTTTGGAAAGGATATATAAAGATTCTCGTTTATGAGTTATTAATTTCACAATGCTCGTCCCGGAATGTTATTGCTACAGTAGTGTTTGGTTTGAGCAGGTGGGGCCCATGGTTCTGTGATCCAAACAGTTGGTCTTATCAGGGCCACTTGGGATAGCCCATGTGCTGAAAATCCCCATGATTGGAAGAACCATATCCCTTTGTTAGGCTTCTGACGAATAGACGGTTAGGAGAAAATACAGCAATGGTATTTGTTCAACTGAGTAAAGTGTCAAATATGATACAGAGATTTTCATTATGGGGGCTTTTGGTGCATGGGCCATCAGCAATGTGACCTGTCATATCAACGGTTTGGATCCATGAAGTGTGGGCCCCACTTGTACAATGTGAAAAGCTGAACTGTACTGTAATATCAATAGGGCTAACTATGAATTGGGTGCTTTATTTTAAAATTTTTTTGGTTCAGCAAGTGAGAAACTAACTTTTTATTCAATTGGGTGGATCATCAAAATATGCAATGGAATATGGTTTGCTATGAGAAGGCAATTGAGATACAAAACTGAAAAGATTCCAACACTTGCAAGCATGGCCAGCAATGAAGACGTGCTCCCTAGTGCCTTGACTTGACACATTTTACTCTAGGGTGATTGGGACTGTTGATATTGTGGGCTGCAATGTGGATGGGTCACAAGCCCCAAAGTGAGGTGATAAGACTATCTTTGTTGTTTCATAGGTGGCCTGCATTTGGAAAAAGTTGAACAATAGGAGAAACTGTCCGCGGTTAATGGGATAAAATTGCACTGATTGGATAGCTAGTGTTGTGCAATAGCTACAAATTCCAGCTTTGGATTTTCTGCAGCGTGGACCCCCTGCTCTACTGTCCTGATTGCCATAGATTTGTCTTGTGTGTACAGTCACCATCCATCTGTAACTAGCGATTGTTTAAAATGGCTCATATTTCCTTGTCGGCTGCCAAGAAGTCTTCTAGGCTAGGGATTAAACCTCTTTACCCTTCCACTTTTGTAACACCTGGATCAGCAAGTTGATTTGCAACCAGAGTAATCTCTTGGTAAGTGTGAGAAATCCTCCTTTGAATGCTTTGTGGTAATTGTGCTTGCTTTTTCATTGATGGCGGAAGACATCATAATGAAAGAGCTTTTGTGGTTTAATATCAATGAGAACTTGGTTCCTTAATGAAGAAGCAGTTTCAAGAGTCTAAAGTGATGTCTACTTTAGTTAGTTTGGATTCTTTGTGTCAAATGCTTCAGTAAAAGCCCTTAGGGTGTGTTTGGATTACTGTAATTGGTGGTGATGTAGTGCATTATAGCCATCATTACATTTTTATAGTGTTTGTTTAAACTAGAAACTTGGCACGTAATTCGGTGGTCAAATGCATATGTAATACTAGATGGGAATTGGAATTTGTAATCATTACAAATATGCAATACATTGGAGTAGAAATCTCCTATCCAAACATGGGTTTAAGTGTATTTTTCTTGATGAAATACCATGTTGACCAATAGACATGTATTGTAATTTGTAATCATTGCACTATTACCATGCCTATCCAAACACATGAATTCTTGGTCAAATTACCACAATACCAAGAGAAAGGCATTGTAATTTGTAATCATTGTGCATTACTGTTGTCCAAACACGCCCTTAGTCTTTAGATGACGGAGTTGTATCTGCAATGTTTTGCGTTGAACTGTAGTTTGGATAATTCCAAAAGAAAGAAATATGTATGATACAATATCAAAAGAAAGAAACAATGTTTAGAAACGTTGGTTTATGGGCCACAATATAAATATCAACATATTTCAAGCATTGGCCATTTTCATATAAAACAGTAGGTTGATTCTTTCTAATGTTTCTGTGTACAGAGTGACGTGGACCGTTCACATAGCTCCAGCAATCTTTCTAAATCAAAGAATTCGGGAAATGGGAACTTCGAGAGGCACTCCTTGCATAAGCCAACTGTTTCCAGCAATCAGCGTCCATTGAGAAGGTCTATGAGTCAAAAGGATTTATTGCGTATGCATGATGGATACTCTGTAAGCATATTCGTTGCTAATAGTTACAGGAAATTGCTTCTTTTTCTCTCTAATATGAGGTTAATATTATTTTGTAGAGGAAAAGGGAATAGGAACAAGGGCCAAACAGTGTCTTTACTCTTTATTCAAGCAATTATGCTTTGTTTGCCGTTCTTTTTTAATTTTTAATTTTTTACTTCTTGCTTCATGCTTGCAAGTCTGGCTTTTTTATAAGAGTTTATACTAGAGTTATCTCATCAGGACTTGTTTGGGCCTTTCCAGAGCTACTCCTCTGCACTGACTGATGATGAAGCACAGGATGGACATAATAGATATGGGTTAGAGAAGACAATAAGGGCAGTTTATGCACAGAAAAAGGTTTGGCTTCTTCACTGGAGTCGGAAAATTAAGATGAGTGACTATGTGACTTTTGTCTATTTATGATTTCCTCTCTTCTTGTTGCACTTGCAGACTGAACATCCTACTGGGGATGGAGAGGGGACGGGGGTGTATGAAGCAATGCGGAAAGAAGTTTGGCATGCTCTTGATGAGATGAGGACGGAGCTTGAACGAGTAAGATGCAGCTGTTTGAAATCTTATCGTTTATTAATCAGAGCTCTGCTAATCACAGATGCGTGTGCAATAAAGCTCATGTACACTCCACATGCCAGCATGACACGTGTGAGATTTAATCCATTAATCAGGTTGGTCTGACCTTGTACATGGTTTCCCAAAAATAAAATCTGGACCAACCAGTATGTGAGCCCCAATATTGGAAAGAGGTGGATGGGTTAGAAAACTTCTGCCAAGTTTTCAGAGCTGTACATTTGTTTTGCAAACTGTGGCCCGCCCGACCAGTGGGTCAACCTTGTTCTTGGCTAGGGCGTTTATATAGTGGTGCTGTTCTGATGGATGAATTAGATCTTGGACCTATCATGACATGCTGGCACATGTGTGGCATGTATATGAGCTTTATTGCACACGCGTGTGGTTTTAGGAAAGCTTTGTGAATCAAATTCCACGAGTCAGGTCTAATAATGATAGAACATGGTTCAATATTCAACTTGAACTTTAGTAGCGTGAAACACATTATACACTAGAAAAATCGAAAGATGTGGGTTCATGTTCGTTAATGTTTTTAAAATAAGTTTTGCCTTATGAAAGTAGGGAGATGAAATAGAATTATAACATGCTCTGACCAGCTTCTTTGAAGGCAATATGCTTGGAAAGCAGTTGAATGTTATGTTACTAATAGTTATATGTGGTGAGAATTGTGAGAATACGGTTCATATGACTGCTTACAATTTTACAATTGAATCTGATTTTCAGAACATTAGCATGAACTATTATATATTCAATGTACCTTCTTGCATCAATAATTCTGATTTATAAGTTCATTGATGTGGTTTTCTGTCTTCTTTTAGACTGTAAGCATGTTGCATCCCTTTTCTATCTGCTTACATTTGTCTGTTATGTCTACAGGTCATGGTGAAAACCAAGCCTACCATGTTAGCCAATGGTGACTGCTTGCAGCCAAAGAGCTCAGATGTTATTCAGGCTCTTGCTGATGTCAGAAAGAATTACACTACAAAACTTGTGCAGGTACTAGCAACTGATTTTAAGCCGTCTTTCTTAACAACCTTCTGATATAATGTCTTGTTCCTTGCATGTGTTTTAAAAGTTGTGCAGCTGATGTTTATGTTTGTATTGCTTATACTATTAATGCCCGAGACGTGCTCCAGTGGTACTGGTACCACCATAAGCTTATGGCGGTACCAGGCAGATGTGGGTCCACATCACCAACCAACCCTTCTATTACATGCATCGCCTTGGAAAAATTGGACCCAAAAGTCAGTCCTATCTAAAACTATGTTAGGCCACAGCAAAGGGAATGTTTTGGGAGGGAACGCCCACCCTTGAATTTCACAGGGGCCCACCTGAGTGGCAAAACAGCCTGAATTTTGGTTTGATCATTTATCTGGACTGGATGAAGGGTCTGAATGGCCTCGATTATATATACTCAACACAATGGGCCCCCACGCTAATAAACAGTGGGCGTTCTGTATCAATATGTTCCTGGTGTTGCGGCCTATCTGAGTTTTGGATTGGGCTGATTTTTGGGCCCTGGGTTGTTTCTGAGGCTGCACATCTTATTGATGGAGTGGGATTTTGTGAACGCATCATTGGGCCTCTCATCTGCTTGGTGCCACCGTCAGCTTACAGTGGTACCGGTACCACTGGAGTGCACCCCTTAATGCCTTGGTGTAAGGTTTAGTTGACTGGAACTTGTCTGCAATCCACTAAATCTGTTCAGTCAATAAACTGCCATTTCTATACATCTGCTTCTTGCAGCGATAAGTATTGTGTCTTCATGTCTCTGTGCTGTTATCCGAACCATTTACTGGCATAGTTAGAATATAGCCAGTGAGATTTGTGATGCTGCGTATTTGTTTCGGACTCGTCAATGGCTATAATTTCCATGCTAAAACCTTTGCGAAGCTTTTTTCTCATAAACCAGAAAGTAATTTAAAAGGGAAAAGGCGAAGACAGTTCAAGCAAAATGTACAAAGGGTAGGAAAAAATACCTTGGATTTATAAAATCCAAAAGAAAAGAGGAAATTCCTATTCCTATGTTCTTTCACCCTCGAAGAGGATTGTACCTTGTTTAGAGAATTTGCAATCAGTCCTTTGATATCCACACACATTGCGTTGTATGATATTCATATCACAATTTGTCAACGTTTCAAAATTTGAGAATTACTTGGGATTATTGAAATCAGCAATTATTTATCATGTATTTTGTTTTTTTGTTTGTTTGTTTGTTTGTTTGTTTTTTTTGTTTTTGTTTTTTTCAAATTTAAATTATGCCCTCATTGCTCCAATGACAAGGCATGTAAATGTCTATAAATGTTGCAGTCAGAGAAGCGTACACAGGACCTATTAGCAGAGTTAGCAGTTGAGGAGCAACGCGGTCGTGAGTTTACTAAGATTGTTAAAGAATTGCTTCCGGACCCACCAAAGCAAAGTGCTGCACCAGAGAAACCCATACGGGCTAGAAAGGTAAAAGTGCCTCTTATGTATCTCTTCTTGTGTGCCATAGACATGGAAACAATCTCAGTGTCAAACATGGAGGTAAGGTGTCAGACTGCTATCACTAGAATTCTGACATATTGACAAGACCATGCAATCAAATTATGGTGTTAAAAGGTATATTAATGTGTCAATGCTAGTTTAAAAAAAGGTACATAAGCTTCATAGAGAAACGTTGAAACCATGTAAAAGAATATAATAGAGAATGGTTCACTCAAATTCATAGAAATATGAAACTAGGATTATATGTATAGCATTGGAGAACATGAAAATTATGAACTTATGTTTTGTCCCAAACTCCCAATACTCGCATCGATCTCTGGAAATGGGCTTTTGTTTAGAATGGAAGTCTTTCTGATGTCAAAATCTCACGATTTAACTCAGTTGATAATTTTGACAGAGGAGCAATGATAAAACGAGGGTGTCCAAGCGTTTGACGGAAGAGGCAGAGAAGTATTTTGAGGATTTCATTTCCAATGTTGAAGATACAGATTTTTCATCATTTGATGGGGAAAAGAGTGACACAAGTTCAACATTAGGAGGAAGCATAAAGTCAAAAGATCCTGTAACGAGTTGTACAAAAGCTGAAACTGGTGGAACTCCAGTAAGAGCTTCTTCGCTTCCTGTTGGAATGGATGGAGTGATTCTGCCATGGTTGCAGTGGGAAACTAGTAATGACAACTCTCCGCTACCATGCAAGAATCAGATGCAGGTATCTGTTGCATTGGAGAATAAATCATTCGATACAGCTCAGGTAATATTTTTTCTTTTTGACATTTTACTATATATATATATATTATTCTATTCGCTAACATGAAATGGAACATTGCTTGGATAAGTATCTTATTGTTGTGTTTATTTTATGGATGACTTCATGAACTCACGGAAAGAGTGCCTAGTTGGAATTATAGACCTATGCAAGCATGTAGATGTTAGAAAATAACCTTATATCTACGATATCTATTCAACTGGCCAGAAACTAGAAAGTAGACGTGGGCATGTTCTTTTCTATGATGTAGAAGTTATGTATGTAGACTAACACATTCAAAAGAAAAGAAAGGGGGAAAAACATTTGTAGATGTGTGCATATCCTCAATAGTGGATCCTTTAAAGCTGGTGCATTTGCGTTTTGATGCGGTAGGAAGAGTGGTCAAGCTGAGAGGTTAGAAGTTAATACTTGCTCCAAAAGGAGAAAGAATGAAGCTTGAGGCTCTTGCAAAACTAAATGTTTTGAGTGCTTTAAAATATCAATGGGCAAATCAATGAAAAAAGATGTGTCCTAAGTCTAGGGAAGTTCCAACCCTGTAACAAAGCTTATCGATCATCATAATGGCTACTTTATTTTGTGAAGATTATCTGTCTTTTCATCTTATCCTTCAAATGCCATTAGGTGATCTCAAATCATCTATCATACATGGCATATACAGTGTTTTAAATATCGACAATATCAGCCGAAATATCCCACAATATCTTTTGTATCCCACCTGTGCGATACGAAACACACAGGTAGTGCCGATATATCCCACATATTCGATCCAATAAGCATTTTCGATTTTCGATCCATGTTTTTGTTGTAAATCACGTTAAACCAGTGTCAAATGGTTACAAATATATTATTCTTCTTGTTTTCCAAGAAAAAATATGGATTTGGAGCTTCAATTTTGAGATTTGGGGGAGATGGGTCAAGTTGCGAAAAAATTGAGAAAAATCAAAATTTCTCAATTTCTCGCAAATCAGTTGCAATCTTTGTATCCAAACACAAGATTAAACATGTATGTAACCTGATCTAGTGATTCTTCTTTTGCTTTTGAATGTATTGCTTGTGTTTCCATACATGTCTTCTTATGTTTATAAATTATATGAATAGGTTTTGAATATACTTGTATCAGTTCAATTGGAAAGCGCATATATTAGGACCCCATACAAAGGAAACCCCTATCATGTGCACCTTTTTTTTTTTGGTATTGTTTTGATTTCTAAGTGTGTATTGATGTCTTTTTCAACAATCCCTGGATTTTTGTGGAAAAAATGATCAATTTCCCAATGTTCCCATGTTTTCCAACAACAGCGATATACTACGCGATACAACCGATATATCTCATGTGATAACCGATATGTATCCATATCCCAAGGGTGCGATACATTACTCGATAGCGATATTTAAAACATTGAGCATATATAATATCAACTCACTATGCATGCATCAATATATCGTTGAGTGAATTGTATATGTTGTAATGATTTTAGAAATAGTCAAGTTTTTACTGTCATATATCATATTTATAGGGATGTGTATCTATATCGATATGCATGGACACATGTACCACTAATTTTGGAGTGTGAAGGTGACACGCGTGATCACCTAGTTGAAAACTACATTCCATTGGTAGTCCCCTTACATTAACCAATGTCCATCTCTTCCTAGCATCTCCTTCAAGGTATTCGATAATGGAAATGGTAGCTGTAATGGCCATTACCATTATGAACCGTAACGGGCCAAAGGCTGTTACGGCCTTTTTTTTTTTTTCCAAAAGAAAAAAAAAAAAAAAACCTGTATCGGCCCCATAACACCCAGCTATGGGGTCATTACAAGCCTCCCCCCCATAACGGCAGTTACAGCCCCCTAATGCATAATGGTTCCCACCTTAACCATTATGGCCATTATTTAATTGTTTTTTAATACCTTGATTTCCTTGGCTGCTAATGACTCAGGGTATGTGGACAGCAGCCAAGGAGATTCTCTGTTTCCCACTTGGCAAATCTTCCCCACCTATATTCCACAAAGAATCTCTTGCTGGATTCTGCTAGCAAATAATCTTCTTTCTCTTATCCAGAGATGGAGCTTCAATTCAATAGTTTTGAGAATCATTCCTTGAAAATGGAATGTTTAGATTATCAACTAAAGATATTTTGGCCGAAAAATCCAGATTAGCCATGAAAATTGCCATGAAACTCATACCAGGACTTTCAGATTCCTATAGAGAAGACTTTTGAGAAGAAACTTAGGAGTGGAAAAATTGAAAATTGGGTGGATCCATTTTGTTTTGATTGGGAAAAGGAACATTGTTCAAGAGGACAGTCTGCTAAAGTTATCAGAATCTCTATTAACCTTATTGCCAGTGTAGTTATTGGCTATTGCATTGAAGCCCTGATGAGACTTCCATTTGCCAACTTGGCACACATAAGAGAACTGTGCCATTCAACAGGTGAGGACCACCGTAAACATACCCTGCCCCCTAACCCAGCTGGTTAATCAGGTGGTGCATGAGGAAGTTGGATGGTTATAGAAATGTGGTCACTGAACCACAATCCATATGCAATTGTGACCCACTTGATGAGTGGACCAGAAACATTTTTCTGCACAGCACATTCATGTTAGGCCCAGATCTCTCACAACTGCTCCATTGGTGCATGTATGGCAAGGCCTCTTCTCCATCGCAAATGCGCATGTGGGGCTTCTTTTCAGCCCTTTTAAATAATCAATGGATAATTGGAAAAAAAGGAATTTAAATCTACAGGGAAAGGACATTGACAGATGCTAGGCAGTGTTTAAAGATGGTTCTCCAAAGTAGGGGGCTTGGTCAGGGATGAAAGTTAGTGCTAGGGCCTTTTTGTCCCTTTTAATTTTCTCAAGGGGGAGTTTGGTCATTTTCCATATTTTACATATGATGGCTTGATGGGGGAACACCTAACTGGGCAGGGAAGGCCTAAAATTCATGGCTGATTTAGCTCAAGGGGGGTTTATTTTCTAGTCCCCTCATTTTCTATTGTCTAGGAGGCTACCATATTTTGTATATTATGGCTAAAGTCTCTTGCAGAGGCCTTAGGAAGCTAAAGGCTCTTACTAAAGACTCTTATGAGGGCTTGCCAAGAAACTTTTCAGCCTTGAACCACCAGCTTGCTTCACCGTGCGCTCCGGCTTCACTCAAACTGCCAGCTTGCTTCACCGTGCGCTCCCGCTTCACTCAAACTGCCACCTTGCTTCACCATGCGGCATCCAATGATTTCTCTGAGCATTTGAAGTTCCCTCTTTTTCATTGTAAATCATGACCTCGCTTATAGCTTAAGCAATTGATTTAGACATATTCCTAGGGGTGGCGACGAAGTTACCAGAAATCTTACTAGGGAGGGTGAGACTTTCCTTGTATGGGGGATTATTGGCATCTTTTTTGAGGCCCATTTATATCTTCTGTTCTTTAATGAAATTAAGTCATGATAAAAATAATCATTCATACATCTTGATTCTTTTCTTCCCATCTATTTGCCATAGCCTGTAATAGCCATGAACAAGTCCATTTTTTCTTCAAATCCCGTGTTGTTTGTGAACCAGGTCCTCGAACTCTGCCCCTAACGCAACCTTAGTGTTCTTTCTCACAAACCAACGTCAAGACATCTGCGATGGTTCATGTTTTATTGATGTTCTCTTTTCACAATACCATGGTTTTGATCTCCTCATATTTTATAGCTGTTTGTGACAGTATTGAACATCTCGTTTTTAACAACTCAAATCCTACAATTCAATTCGAACCCCATGTTTGGTTTAATTTCCTGTTCATAAGTGCACTTGGTTTCTATGATAGAATCATGCCCTTGAAAATATTCCATTTTTGAATGCCCTTATCTTCGTCACTTCCATGTGTTATTTTCAGTCTAGCAATTGCTTTCTGCTGTCAGAGAAATCTTACTAAGAATAAAATGTGCTTGTGTTTGAATAATCTGAGATCTTCTTAGATGTGCCACGATCATTATAAATGACTATTTTATACTTATGTTTTATGATAAGATCTCAAAATTTTTGTAACATTCTAAAAAATGTGAGGATCCCTAATACGTATTTCTTTAAGGTTTTGGACATGTATTTGATGCTGTAATGTGCCATTCTTTGGTAAGAATGTCGTCATTTGGGCATTGTTAGCTTGATATGCTGAAAGGATGCTTCAAACGGACTGGGTGATGCCAAAGTCTGTTGAAGACCTCTTGTGTTCTTGGCATAGGGGAGGTAGTGGGAAGGCCGGCAAAGTTGTTTGGAGGCTGACTCTCATGGCCATCTTTTGGGTGATTTGGGGGGCTAGGAACGGGAGATGCTTCCGCAATTTGAGTAGGTTGGTGGATGAGGTCATCAGGTCAATTGAAGGGGCTGGTGTTGGGTTGGGTTGTGTATGCTGAGGCTGGTTTGGCCGATAGGCTGTTTTCACAGTTTCTTTTGCAATTTTGTTCCCGAGCTTGTATTCTTTTCCCGCTTTCTTTTGTTGCCTCTCAAAAACAAAAGAAAAGAAAAGCTGAAAACCGACCAAGTAGGCCCTGATAGAACATCTATCAAGCATGATTTGGTGCATTAGGGCCTGCTACATATAAATACAAAAAAAAAAAAAAGAAAAAAAAAGAAGGAAAAATTGAACGAATTTTATTTTGATCCTCAAAATAAGCCTAGATCTAGTTTAAAATTAGTTTCTAAGCATCTGTCATGGTTGAAAGGAATAAAGAAGTGGAAAAACAAGAAAAAATTGAAAATAAAAACTTCCACAACAGGTCCTTTATGACTGTATTGACACTTAATGATGCCAGCCCATTTTTTATTTTTTTTTTCATAATGTTCTGATTCACCCTCGTATGGTGTAATGGGGGGCGATAATTTCCTCTACGAAATGGCTGCTACAGCCATAATGTAGCCATTTTTTAATAACATTCGCTGCAGTGGAAGCTGGTGTTAATTATCTCAGTATTTCAAGATTTGAAATTTCAAAAGTCCATTTTGAAATGCATATTAAGATTCCTACCCACCTTTGTGTGGGAGATAAGTGCGCATTGACTCTCAGTGCACAATGAGAGCACACAATCTTTTCCCTAAAAGTAAATCATGCAGTATCATATGTCTTTTCCAGTCTATATCCAGCCATCTTACTATTTTTATGGTTTGATTTGATTTCAGGAAGCAAATGCTTCTTACAGTAACTGTGCCGCCAGCAGCCGTGCAAGTTGGAGCCCAGATAGCAATGACAGGTCTTCCACAGCATCTATAGGCAAGACAAGTAGCAGATTTGTGGAGTCTGGAGGCTATCCAATCTCATATGCTCCGAGCAAGCAGAGAGGATCCTCATTTGACATGGATGAGTATTTGGACCTTCGGAAAGCGGAGGATCTCCTCTTTGAGAAGTTGAGGCAAAGGCAAAGAATAGTTTCAGGTGGTCTCCTTCTCTGTGACAGAATTCTTCTTTAGCATGTACTCTCATATTATGGGATGTTGTATATACAAACATTTGATCATTCACCCTTTAGATTGCACGGACATGTCACGGGACTTGTATTCTGTTTTGATCGATGGAAGTATGGTTTCTAGGGGCGTGCTCCACTGGTACCACCGCCACCATAACCTATGGTGGTAGTGGGTAGATGTGGGGCCCACACGATGTGTGCATAAATTCCAAACTGTCCGTCATATTCATCAGAATATGTTACTCTCAGGGACCCCAAAATCAGGCTGATCCCTGAATCAGGCGGCAACAAAATGCAACGAATTGGGGGGGAATGTCCACCTTTGATTTGCATGGAAGGCGACTGTTTTGAATATAAGAAATCCTGGCCATTCAGACCCTTCATGTGGTCTTGAAGGTCTGGAACTAAGGCTGTTTCAAAATTAGGTTGGCCGTGTAAATCAAGGGTGGGTGTCCCCTCTCTGTTGCACACTAGTGTGGCATCAGGCTGAGTTTTGACACCTTGGGTTAATATGAGTGATGGATGGGTTGGAAGCCCTTAATACATTGTGTGGGCCCTACATATGGCCAATACAGTCATAAGCTTACGGTTGTACCGGTACCCATAAGCATACCCCTAGTTTGTATCTGTAATGTTGTACCTTCTTGTTTGGATTTGTGGAAATATAAAACTGAGGAGAGAATTGATATCCTTGTATGTGACATTTTCCCTCGTTTGTGAAAGATGGACTGAGAAAACCGATTTCTTTTTTAACGGGTTTCCTTAGATTTGATGTTTTTTTTTTTCCTTCCTCTCATCTATTTAACTTCCACCAATCCAAACAGACCAAATAGGGTCCATATTTGATAGGACAGCGTATTGTCCGAATCAGGAATTACTACGATTGAATGACCTGAGAAAGGTGCCCAGTGAATAGACTGTGTTAGAAATGATTTGAGATATGCTACATATGGATCGATCATTCATTGGAGAAGATTCAGCAGAAGATTTCCCAGTCCTAAGGGATTTGATTAGCTATTTCTTGTGCTATATAAGGATTTGATTCTTGTCACGTTTGGCCCGCCTGTAATTGCAATTGATTAGCATGCGAAAGGTAGTTGATGGATTTTTGGGATTTCTACTCGTAGGATTTTCAATAATAAAAAAAAACAACAAATAACAAATAACAATAATAAAATCAAGAAATGATACCATTTGCACTTGAAAGATCTCTTTCTTTCCCACACAAACACCAAAAAGGGGGCGACTATTGGAAACTCCATTAAGAGTAGAATTCTAAAGCACAATTTGTTATAATAGATCATCTTAATGTTTACTAGGGGAAGTGGCATGGCTTGATATAGAGAGGGAGAGTAGGAGAAATGGGAAACAAGGGAGAAATTGTAGTAGAGGTGTAGGGTATATATATATATATACAGAGAGAACAATGAAAGAGAGAAAAATAGGAGAAATTGTAAAAAGGTGTATGATACATGCAGAGAGACGAGAAATTGTAGTAAAGGTGTATGATAAAGGTTATAGTAGTGTAAGATACATGCAGAGAGAAGAGAACGCTGCTTCTATGTTTTTATACATGTCGTGGACTACTTGAGTTAATGGCTTGTGTCATTTTTGGTCTGCATCTTAACACGAGTGGCTCAACAAATGTACAGTATAAACTTCACAAAGCCACAATAGTGGCCCAACAGAGACTTTGCTGCAAGGTCTCTCTACTACCGTTCTTCGTATGGGCCACACCACACGAAAAGAGAAATTTAAGTGGGTATTAAAGAATTGAAAAAATGTCGGTAAAATGTGTTGTTATAGACTTTTTGTGGGTGAAATATGAACTGTGATGTGGATAACAATCACATAAGTTAGTTTTCAGAATATCCTTAACTCATTTAAAAAGTCTTTTGAATATTTAAAGTTTTCAGGTATGTGAAACTAATTAGGGGGCCAAAAATTTCCAAAAGCTGCTTCAGCTCTATATGGTATGGATTGATTTAAAATCCGTAGCTATTCTCTCATACTGACCATTAGAGCATTAGCACAACAATACCAGAGATAGCGATTCAAGCTGCTCATTGAGATGGCCCAGTGATCAGAGATTCTCTCTCCACAAAATGTTCTAGATTCCAGCAAATTCATAGATGATGAAGATCTTTCAATCAGCAGGATTCTTGCCATGTAGGCCATCCGTGGCTGCGGGACTTGCGAATCAAAGGCCTGGATTGTTATATCACATGATGTGTTATTATTGGGAAAATGGGGAAGTGGGTCTTTCCCTCTAGTGGACTATACCACAAGAAACAATGTGGACTCTGCAGAGTCAAGCTTAGGGTCTCACCTATGGTTTTTTCAACTCGGCCACTCAGACCCACTCGTTGTTTTTGAGTCTGCCCCTATTTTCAATTTGATCCAGAGCGTTGAACTCGATCCAGTTTGTGTAGACTACGGGCAACACCCAAGCTCAGTGGGGCCCACCTTGTCTAAGTGCAACATCCATTCTGTTCATAAGTTGATCTACCTAATCGTCACCGTACATAGAAAAAAAATAAAATCAGACAGATCCGAATCTCAATTCAACCACACCATGTGAACAATAAAAAAAACACTCCTATAACCTCTAAATCCACACGTTGTGGCCCACCCAAGTTTTATATTAGGCTGATGATCAAGATGTCTCTTCATCCTTGTGGGGCCCACTTGATGAACAAGTTGGTGGAATACAAAGAACATGATGGGCCCCACTGTTTGAACTGAGTCTTGGATCAGGTTGATCATTTAGCTCATGCACTAACATGATGCGTCGCAACTGATGGACGGAGTGGATGCCACACAAACATCACAGTGGGCCCACAGCCCATCTGTTGCACTCTCTTCCTACAAGTGAAGTAGAGATAGAAATTGTGTAATGAAGAAAAGCTTAAGTAGAAGATTTTCAGTAATAAGCTTACTTTTCTTGGCCTGAAGAATTCGCCGGCGAATCGATCCATGGAAAACAGATTCTGTGGAATTCAGAACTTTCAAGAAGTAGAATTTCAATTCAAGAGCGATAAAAATAAGATTTTCGATGAAATTCAAATGGTTGGTGGGATGATTTCACCTGAATCGAAGCTCGCGGCGACTAATCTGATCAGAATTAAGAAGAATATGGTCGCCGATGAGTGATTCCATGTCTCCATTTTCTTGCTTTCGGTTGGAGCTTTAAAAAATCATGAATGGGAAATGTAGAGTTCTTGATTTCTTTTGGAAAGTTATAAAGTTGTAGTTTTCATTGGTCTTGAGTAGAGAGTGGAGGGGTAGAATGGTCATTCTATCCAAGTGGGCCCACTTGAAGAGAGAGTGGGGGGATAGAATGGTCATTCTATCCAAGTGGGCCTCACTTGAAGAGGGAGTGGGAGGGGTAGAATGGTCATTTTATCCAAGTGGGCCCCACTTGAAGAGAGAGTGGGGGGATAGAATGGTCATTCTATCCAAGTGGGCCTCACTTGAAGAGGGAGTGGGAGGGGTAGAATGGTCATTCTATCCAAGTGGGCCCCACTTGAAGAGAGTGGGATGCGTATTGGCTAGTGACGCTGCTGGTAGCCAGTGTACACTTGTCGGTGTTTGTGGGTCCCACCATGATTTATGTGTTTCATCCACGCCGTTCATCCATTTTCCCCTATCATTTTATGCTATGAGATAAAAAATGAGGAAGATCCAAATTTTCAGGTGGACATCACAGGAAACAGTGTTAATTGAAAGCCCACCGTTAAAAACTTCGTGGGGGCCACTAAAATTTTGGATCAAGCTGATATATATATATACATATATTTTTCCCTTCATCCAGGTCTGCATGACCTAATTAACAGGTTGGATGTCGAATAAATATTATAGTGGGCCATAGGAGGTTTTTAATGGTAGACGTTCAATCACTACTGTTTTCCTGTGGTGTGGTCCACCTGAGATTTAGATCTGCTATATTTTTTTAGCATCAATCCCTGAAATGATCTGAAGAAGGGATGGGCAGCCTGGATATAAAACATACATCATGGTGGGCCCCACATATCACAGACTACTGTCAGACTATAATGGAAAAATGACCCTTCATAGGTCAAACAAGGTTTGTTTTTTTTGTTTTTTTTTTTTTTCTCAGAAAAAAATGAAAAGATCATAATGACAATTATGGCTAGTTTGATAATGGTAAAAATGGTGCCACAAACGGAGAAGAATGCTCACATGCACACCTTCTTACGTGAGCACCTGTGTGCACTTTTGCACACGTGTCATGGGCACAGAATCTGAACGGTCCACATGATGTGGCACCCCTTGAAACCTAGTAAGCCTAACTTTCGGCCCGATAAAAAACTCCAGTGGGCCATGGAAAATGAAAATAATTTCCTCCCTTGATTTGAATTTCTCTTCACGATAGCCCACTAGAGTTTTGGATCAGGCTGAAAATTGGGCCCATTGAGTTTCATAGGGTGCCGCATCACGTGGACCATTTAGATTCTTTGCCTATGACACGTGTGCAAAGGTACGCATAGGTAGGGCTATACACGAATCGAGCTAGCTTGCTCGACTCGACTCGAAAAGCTCGATTCGACTCGGTTCGAAATTGACTTTGAGCCTAGTTGAGCTGATTTTTTGAGCTCGAAAAAATTTCAAACTGAGTTCGAGCCTGCCCAAGCTCGACTTGACTCGGATCAAACCTCAACCCGAATCGAACTCGGATCGAACCAATTCAATGACTCGGTTACTTTGATATTGATGTTGCTCACCAAGTGTTTGATGAAATGACTCAACGAAGTATCGGCTGGTGGCAAGGAAGGTATGTATATGAAACAAATACCATATTTTCTTGATTTTTATGTTGCCTACAAGGTGTTTGATGAAATACTTGTAAAACCACTGCTGCTATTTTACATATAGTAAGAATTTGAAGGTATAATCCATGTGTTTGTGAAAATGCTACATAGGTGAACTCGGCTCAATCTTAGCTCGAATTGGCCCGAGCTGCTAACCGAATCGAGCCGAGCTGGCCAGTTAGGCTCAAGGATCGAGCTGAGCCAAGTTCGAGCTGAGGTCAATTAGTAGCTGAGTCGAGTCGAATTGTGCCAAGCTCGACTCGATTCGACTCGTGTACACCTTTATGCACAGGTGCTCACGTAAGAAGGTGCGCATGTGAGCATTCCTCACAAACCCACAACAGTTTTATATCCCCATAGCTCTCTCATCATACATCATGAACATCTCACTAATTTTAAGCTTGATTAAGTCAAGTCATTGGTCCATTACCATAATATTATTTACTTCCCAATCTGCATAAATAGGATTATATTCATTCCATCAAGATATCCTAACTTCTTACCGGCTTTAATAAATATATTGATGGATTGGAACCATGCTATACGGTTTTCACCATCAAACGTGAGGGTGGTAATCTACTAACTTGAATTGTCACCCATGATAGGTATGTTGATTACCGTTGACATTATTAAAGAACTTGATATCAATTGAATGAGATGAAGTAACCCCATGTGTCGTATGTAAGCATTTCCACTGCTTGAATCTACTCAAATAAATACTTGGGCAACCAACCCGTAGATCCTAACACTCTTCAGTGAAGGCTATATGGTCTATATATAATATAGTTTCTTAGTTAGGGAGGGTTTTCCTGTTTAAAGATAATAATAATTAAAAGTTTGCTTTCGATCTCTGATTGCAAAGTTTCAAACAATTAATATGGATACATAATTGAAAGTATTTCTCAAGAGAGAGAGATGGAGAGGTCCTCCTCCTGATGTGAGATTGAATATGAAGAGTATGAAGAGCATTCAAGAAAGCATGAACATACAAACCCTCTTAAAGAAAATGACTTAAACGCATGGAATTAAAAAAAAGTCTAGATGGCCTTCGTATCTAAAATGAATATTTTTATGGTTATGAGTCGATTTATGCAATACCATCCGGAGAGCCAAAGGTCGTCTGGTAACATCCATCTTGTATGACTTCCTAACGAGTGCTCATGATCCCACATGTATTCTAGGGAGAAAGAGGCCCACAACTCGCAAACATAAGCATACTAAATGCTATATCCCATAAACCATGTATGGTCTTATAACTATCCTATAAAATATCTCTTTCAATTTGATTGGTATGGAAATAAAGGAGTGTTGCATCAGGTTAGTTTTTAGCATCAAACTTTTGCCATAAATTTTTTTCTTATGAATTCTATCTTAACATACAAGTAATGAAAATATATTATTACGTGGATATGTAATATCAGAATGATCGTTAGTGTATGACAATACCTATATTCTCATATTTATTATAACGACCCTAATTTTTGTGACCACACTTGAGAACTTGACTAAATAAATTAATACTTGATTTTTCTTTCACTAACAAAACGAAGCACTTTGCCTATTTAGTAGAAGTACTTTTGGTTAGGGCTGTACATCGAGCCGAGTCGAGTCGAGGTGGGCCAAGCTCGGCTTGACTCGTCCATGCTATACTCGAATTCGAGCTCGAGCTCGCCCTAGAGCTCAACATTGAAGCTTGGCTTGTTTGCCAAAGCTTTCGAGTCGAGCTAGTGGTTCGAGTTGAGTCGAGTTTACCTCGGTAGGGTAAGGGAAAGAAAAAGAGGGAATGGGGATGGGTTGGGTTGGGTAGAATTTTTTAGTAAAAACTTTTAAGCTTTAACTTTTTTTTTTTTAATACCTTAAATGTATAATATATATATTTAATATTAATATAATATATATTATTAAAATATATTACTCAAGCTGAGTCGAGCTCGAGCTCGTGCTTCGAGTCGAGTCGAGTTGAAATACACCAATGGTCGAACTTGGCTTGAACTCAACTCGAGCTTTAGTAAACAAGCTTGACTTGCCTTGAGTCGGCCTTTCAAGCTGAGTCAATCCGAGTTGAGTCGAGCCGAGTCGAGCGAGGTTTTCGAGCTAGCTTGACTCGTGTACAACTCTACTTTTGGTAGAGGGATATGTTAGTGTATTAATTATTCACATTGCAAAAATTATATTTTTACTGAATACACAAAACCCTAGTGGAGCATTCCAGAATTAGGGCTTTATCTAGTAAACGCTGCAGGAAATTCCTGTAGAAAACCCTAAACCAAATAGTAAAGAGAGATAGAGAGAAGCCCTGCGAAAGAATAGTCTTCGCCAGTAAGTTTTCATCTTCCTTTTTTTTTTTTTTTTTCCCTATAAATTCTTACATAAAAATCCTGGATCAAACCAATGGACATGGTGATTCACCCTATGCCCATTATTTTGATCTAAAGGAGAAGTTTTAAGCAATTGAAGATAGTTTTGAACAAAGTTTTTACAACTAGGATGATCAACCGTGGGTCCTTACTCTTGCTTCGGTGTAGACTCTTAGGAGTTTCAACACCTGGTCAAGGGTTCGAGTAGCCATAGGTGGTGAAATTTCACTATGGTGCGAGTGTGTGGGGGTATGTGTGCGTGTGTAAAAAAAAAAAAGTAAAAAAAGAAAAAGCAAAAAAAAAGGATGATCAACCGTGAGAAATCTAGTTATCTCAGTCTAAGGAAATTCGAACCGCCTCGAATCCTAAATTGAACTGATGAATAGATTTCCCACAACAATCCGCGAAGTGGTATAATAAATAATAATTTTTGCCGAAATCAAATTTCAACCACCAATTGTGGATTCTGGATATTTTGGATCTGAGTGATCCATTGGTTATTTCAAATCCGACAAAGAGAAAAATAAATGGATGGGTTGGACCCAATTTCGAGATCAATAGAATTCACTAAAGTTAAGAAAGAATGGAAGAAACCCTCGTATTTTTGGAAAGCAGTTCGTGTAACGAACAGAACCTATCTGACTTCGACCAATTAATTGAAGGGTTTGATCGATCGAAGATGGTCGATTTTTGGCAAGCGGCTAAATTCCAAAATTTGCAACTTGGCTCAACTAATCGAACCCGAGGTTCGATTGATTGAAGGGATCCTCGAGCGATCCCGATTGATCAAACTCATTTGATTGAGGATGACCAAATTTGTCCAACAAGCAAACTGATTTAATCTGACCACGCTTGATCAATTGAAGGTGGTCAAAAGTGTCCAGAGACTTAAGTAATTTAATTCGAATTTTATCGATTTATAGTCGATCGATCGATTGCATTGATCGACAGTCCCTGTTGTGTTTCCAAATTTAAATTTAAGAATTGGTGTTTAGTCATCTTGCTTGAATCAAAGGTGGACCCTACTAGTTGGAGTAATGTGATTGAATTGTGGTATGCTAAATCATCTTAATAAAGATTTTAAGTATAATTTGAACGCGTTTAATTATTCGAAGGATTAGACCTTACTATAAATAGGTCTGTGAATCTTAACGTGTTTCATATATGCATGATTAAGATAGATGATTTGATTGTTGAGATTTTCTTATTGATATACTTGTTGTATGATTGTTGAAATGTTGTGTAATGATAATCCTTACTTTATCATGTACACCTTAGAAGATTTTGATGAATGCTAAACATATACATATGTCAATCATTGATATCATGAATCTGTGTTTCTTCCAAGAAAGATATGTATTTGTTTGGCTGTAGAAGTTAATTCATAGGCATTGAGCATACATTAAATACATCTATTGAGAATACATGTACACCATGTGCCTTGAGTTCCTAAGGGATTTCCCTGGGTTATACCTAGTGGATTCGTTGCCAGATGTCCACGAAAGTAAAACCCTGCTAATACTCATGGAGTGAATGCCAAATTGCTCATACTTACCTAGGTGGATCTCTTATGGGTATACTGCTCATGCCTACCTATAGTGGATATCTGAAGGATACAGTTTTCGGGTTGATGGATATCCAACCGAAGCAAGTGAACGATTACCCCACTTGACATGCATATCATGACATCTACATTTATGCTCATACCACATATACGCTATCTAAGTTTGATTGTGCTATGTATGAACTATGCCAGGTTCACTTATTAGCCCAGCCAGCTAATGTTATGGATTAACAACCGTACGACCTAATTAGGTGCCGAAAAATGAAGGTGGGTTGGTGGATAAAACTCAAGATTAATGACCATATTTGGTGAAATACGAACTCGCTACATTCAATGACTAGATTCATTCTAAGAGTTTTAGGTTCCATTTGTCATATACAATGTTAAATGGATTAAATAAATAATTTCTCATAGTACAATATGGATGAATTATGACTGATTATTTTAGTCGAATATAGTCTCAAATGGGTATACTTAGATTGATTTTGGTTGTTTACTTTATTAGTGTGAATGTTATGGATAAAGTATTAGTAAAAGGAGTGAAAACAATTAGATATATGAATGTTAATGTGGTGATAATCTAGAATACATGTAAATTGTGCATCTTAATATCTGCATTAAATCCAGTACACTTAATGTACGAGATATGACATGTATGAGGGTACACACTCTGTATTTAAAGTGCGATGCATGGCATTTATTATGCCCAAAAGTAGGGGTGCACACGGGTCGGTTTGGTCTGCTTCTGTGGTAAAACTGGAACTGAACCGTTTCTAATGGTTCTAGGATTTTTGGAACCGGAAATGGACCGTTGGCACCCTAGAACCGAACCAAAATCGGACCGTCAAAACCAGTTCGGTTTCAGATCGGTTCCACGGTTCTGGGGCTTTTATGTCCACCATGTATGAGCGTACATACTCACTCTTTATTTAAAGTGCAAGGCATGACATTTATTATGCCCAAAAATCGGACCGTTTGTCATTCCGGGTTCTACCGGTTCGATGTACACCCCTACCCAAAAGTCATAAAAATTTATACAAAGACATCGTATTTATTTTTAAAGTTCCCAACATCTATAATATAGAGTAGTGCTCCAAAATTGCAAATATAGAGATTGCCTTGTTGAGTTGGGTGTGAATCAGCTTGACTCGTCCGAGTCAAAAGTGAGTCAACAATTCCGAGTTGACTGGGATGACTCACATCAGACTTGCCTTGAAACCAAAATGAGCAGCATCCAAGTAGGAAAGGTCGGGTTTTCACGTTAGCACACGTGTGGATCGGCAACGTTCCGTATGCATGTAGACTTGCAAAATTTCGATTTCATGTAGGCCACAAATCAATGATTTTCAAAACTAATGGCTCACACCCCTCCACCTGAGATTTATATCCATCTCATTTTTGTAATTAGGCCCCAAAATGATTTGTAAAAATGGATGAACGGAATGGATGAAAGACATACATCATGATGGGTCGAGTAGCCAATCCGTTTCCCGTAACCACAAACCACAAGATCTCGTCCATACCATCTTAACACGTGTCATTCTGCAGTTGGACACCCCTCATATCTACTGAGATTTCCATGCACCCTCTTCTACTGGTCCTTGCAAAACCCACGTTCTTCAATGGAGGCAGGGAGGATTTTAGGAGGAACACCTCTTCAATCCACACCGTTCATCATCTTTTGTGGTCAGGGCAGCTTCCACACCCCCAGTCAAGGTTAGTGTATATTATATTATTATTTTCATTGAGAAAATATAAGTGCTGCTAGAGTACTAAAATTATGGTGCTCCTACTTTAAAAGGAGCCGTAGGATTGTGACCATGAAGAAATCACATCCGTTGAAAGGTCCATATGGATGCTTATAACTTTTCTAGTATGGCTCAATGTGTGCCATCCATTAACTCAACCACCATTGGATGGTTAAGATCATCTGATCAAAGTGATTTGAGAGGGCTTGGCGATTGAGTTTGGCCCAAACATGATCTACGGTGAAGATCAATGATTGGACCTCATCTAGTATAGTCAATATTGATTGTCCATTTTTACATCCATTGACTGAATGGCTAGGATCATATGATCAAAGTAGTTTGAGAGGGAGAGGGGTGGATATTCTAAGGTAAGCCCCATGTGATGGACAATATGTATCAATTTGAACGTTTTTGGTATAATTAATATAGATAATCCATTTCTGTGACCTTTGATTAGATGGTTAGGATCATCTCATCAACTTAATATAAGAGGGAGACGCCATTAAGGGCCCCATGTAATAGAATATTCATATAAATGATCAAATTTTTTTTTAGTACAATCAAGATTGATTGTCCATTTCCATAGCCATTGACTGAACCTTTTATGTCAATTTCCTTGACCTAGACAATGTGTTGTACCCATGTTAGTGTGCGCGGTGGGGCCCATATATGTGTGGAATCCATTGCGTCATCGCGTAAACAAACATGGAAAAAATGATGATTTTCATCCAAAAAAATAGGCCAAAATATCAAACATGGCGAAATACTATATATATATATATATATTATGACCGTGCAAATAGATGGATAGAAAAATATTTTATAGTACAATAAATTGCAAACAGCTCTACCCTAAGAAAATCATGCTTCTTAAAAATTTGGAGGGTGATGACTTGGTAAAAGCTTACTAAGGTGATATAGAGCTCTTCTCTATCCAATGTAGGACAATAAAAGAATGTAAAACTAAATAATAAAAAATTATCCATATATGTTTTGGACAGTTAAGATCATCCAATGGGGGAGACATTCAGCTTATTTCCATTGATGTAGGTTCACCACACGAAAGATTTGGACCGCGACAAGGTCAATTCCATATATACCATTCATTGGGCCAAACAAAAGTTTAATCAAGCATTGTAGCATTGTAGATTTCCTCTTCTGAAATAGTTGTGTTGGGATTCTCACCCATATTGTCTCTGCGACAGAAAGAGATCGGTATGATTCTTCTCTTAGTCGGCTGTTATGTGCATCCAATCTTTTCAGTGTATTAGTCATTATTTTATTTTATTTTATTTTATTTTTTCCACTTTTGTGAGGGAAAATTGTTCATTTAATGTCCTCAAAATCATGGGATCATGTTCATGGCATGCTATATAATGAGATCCATTAATTTGCATGATTTGGTCCAATATCCATTGTCTATATACTTCTTTCAAAACATACAAGGATTTTTTTTTTTTTTTCACATTGGATTGGGAAGAGCTCTATGTGACCTTTATATGTAACTTATAAAGGAGCCTTATAAAGAAGCTTAGCCTTTGAGGCTCAAGCCCTTCGTAGAAACTATGCATTGAGGAGCATGGGAGTGGGTGTGTTGTATGCAATTTTTCATACGCGCGATGTGGTGTGGTGTGTGCAAAAACCATTATTAAAAGAAAGAGTCTCCGCTCTCTCTATATACCGTAAGTAGAGAATCGTGATCAAAGGTAGGGAATATTATTGCCTGCCTGTTTAAAAGATCTTATTTTACCTTATGCAAAGAAACGAAACCCAACTTAAAGGAATGCATTAAAAGAAATAATAAAAAGCTTATACATGAAGAAAAAAAAAACCCTAAAATAAAATTGGTTAATATACATGGAATTGACAATAATACATGGAATTGACAATGATAAAGATGAATTCAAAGCGAAATGGTTAAACTCAAAGCGAAATGACTAATCCCAAAGTAAAATGGAGTGGAGCTAGTCCTAAAGATAGTGACTGCACGTTTAAGGTAGGCCGCTTGAAATCTTTGGACTTTTCTACTATTGATCTAGTGTATTCTTGTGGGGTGGAACTAGTCCTAAAGATAATGACTTGGTCGTGTTCAACCCCTCCAAAGATGCACCTGGTCTAATACAAAATAAGATCTTTTACCTATTCTTGAACTCTTTTGAACTAAATAATATCACACCCTGATCCATAGCTCAAGTGGTAGACCTCAAGCCCTTTGTAGACACTATGCATTGAGGAGCATGGGAGTGGGTGTATTGTATGCAATTTTTCATACGCGCAATGTGGTGTGGTACGGGCAAAAACCATTATTAAAAGAAAGAGTCTCCGCTCTCTCTCTAGATACTGTAAGTAGAGAATTGTGATCAAAGGTAGGGAATATTATCGCCTGCCCGTTTAAAAGATCTTATTTTACCTTATGCAAAGAAACGAAACCCAACTTAAACGAATGCATTGAAAGAAATAATAAAAAACTTATACATGAAGCAAAAAAAAAACCTAAAATAAAAATGGTTAATATACATGGAATTGACAATAATACATACACCCTGATCCATAGCTCAAGTGGTAGACTGAGTGAAACATACCTCATTTCAACATATTGAGGTATTGGTATCGATTCCCTAGTGGGGTTGGCTAATAGTAAAGTGTGAACTGACAGTGTGTGTACTAGCAAGCTAACAAAAAAAATAAAAATAAAAATAAAAATTGACAATAATACATGGAATTGACAATAATAAAGATGAATTCAAAGCGAAATGGTTAAACTCAAAGCGAAATGACTAATCCCAAAGTAAAATGGAGTGGAACTAGTCCTAAAGATAGTGACTGCACGTTTAAGGTAGGCCACTTGAAATCTTTGGACTTTTCTACTATCGATCTAGTGTATTCTTGTGGGGGTGGAACTAGTCCAAAAGATAATGACTTGGTCTTGTTCAACCCCTCCAAAGATGCACCTGGTCTAATACAAAATAAGATCTTTTACCTATTCTTAAACTCTTTTGAACTAATAATATCTGATACCAAAAAATTTCCATCTAAAGTTACCAATTAAAACCATAGATTAATCTGGCATAGCATATTTGAAACCTTTGTAACGAAGCATGCCAGGGATTATTCTTTGAGTGTAGACACAGCTGAACTTGGGACTAGTCTTATAGAAAACCCTAGAAATAAAATCGATTTCCATGCAAAACTCACTCTCTTCAGTTGATGAAAAAAATTATCTTTGGAAACCAATTCCCATTTCCTAGCTTTTCTCAAGAAAATGTCGACATTCGTTCCTCTGCAAAATAAGATTTTAATCCATTTTCAAGGTTGAGAAGATACACAAGGCGATGATTTTTGGTGCGCATATGTGAAATCCATGAAAAATTGGAACCCATAACATGCAATGGATGGAAAATCAAAATTCATGGTCATTCACCTATTTGTTGGGGGTCATCATGGATCGATCTTTGTCTGGAATTCCTAACCATCATGATCATATCCATGGATGGCTTGCTAAACCAATGGTTATTAAAAAAAAAAAAGCCAAATTATAGATGGTTTGGATCATCTGATTGTATGATTTTTGCATGGTGGGCCATGAAATTTCTCATGGACTCAATGGACAGTTCAAATGGAACTATTAGATAATCATAAATGGCCCAATGCAACTAGGAGCACTATAACTCATAGTGCTCTAAGATATGTTTATCATTTTTCTTTAAACTATGGTTAGTTATAATAATACATAAGAGAATCATTTGTGGAAGTTCATTACTAAAATACTGTAACAATCTCTCTCTCTCTCTCTCAAATCAAAGCTAGTGGATTTTGGATCTTCTATTAGATTTTAGTCATTTGACTAAGTTGCTTTATAGCTTGTAATCATTCTAAGAAGAATACAAAAGGAAACAGCCATTTAGTGAGGAGAAATTTAAAACTTCAACTTTATTAGCCTTTCTTTTGCTAATATGATTATATGGGTGGAACTTTCTTGAGATATCCATCCATCCAACCCGAAAATGAAAATCATGATTATCCAAAACTCAAGTGGGCCCATCATAGAAAATAATTGGTATGAGACATCCATGATTAGTTTTGCGTGAGCCCACCGTGGTATTTATATTCCATCCAATCCTTTCATCTAATGTGGTTCATTATGTAAAAAATTACCCAAAAAATCTAATATTCTAAAACTCAAGTGAGCCATACTGCGAGAATTTAGAGGTTTTTGTGTAATTTTAAATTGGGTGAGTGTTAAATCAACCTAATTTTCTGGATCAAGGTCAAACAAGTGGTGGATGGGGTTGATTTCATGCATGTTAAATCATTTTTCTATTTTAAAATACTCGCTTTGACTCATTCGCTCAATCCCATTTCCTTTTGGTGATTTATTTCAATGTTTTTGAAACAAATCAACTTGATTTCAAATGAATTTTCAAACGACTATTGAAAATCAAGCTGAATATCAATAATTCAATTCAATAAAGAATAAATGACCAAAGTAGAGCTATAGCTCCGGCTCATTTATAATGAGCCTTTTGCACCATAAAATTCAATAATTATTACTGCTATTGATGGTGGGGCTCAGGTGAGGTAAAATTTTTTGAATAGGGTTAGCCTACTAGGCTCGAAGCAAATACTTTAAAATTTTCGCCGAAGCCAACTCCAAGACCGCCGTTGACAGCCCCTAATTATTTGTTTTTTATTATTATTTAAAGGGTGTCATATATATATATATATATATATATATATATATATATATATATATATATATATATATATATATATTCTATGCAGTCGAGCTCATGGGAACTTTCCATGAGGTCGAGTTGTGTGGGCCCCACCATGATAAGTGTTAAACATCTACCCCATCAGTTAGATGCACCATTCCATGGTGGACCTGGGGCTTAAAAATCAAGTCAATCCGTGACTTGTGTGGGCCACACCACATACAAAAGTTGAGAGGGGTTACCCTCTATTTAAATATTCATAATCATTTGTTGGCCCCACCGAGATATGGTTCACAAATCCAGCCCATCCATTATGTGTGTCCCACTTGGATGAGGGGTCAGACCAAGTTTCATATGCATCCAATTTCAGGTGAGCCCCACCAAGTGCTTTTATATGTTTTATTCATATCTTCACATGATTTTAGATGGTATGGCCCACCTGAGTTCCATATATGGCTGATTTTTGGGATATCCCATAATTTAAAGGAGATGCATCAAGCACGGTTTTGATGTTCGACATGCATCACGGTGGGGCCCACACAACTTGACCTCATGGGAAGTTCCTGTGAGCTCGACCGCATAAAACGTTTTCCATATATATATATATATATATATATATATATATATATATATATATAAAAGGTCGACCTTATGGGAACTTCCCATGAGGTCGAGCTGTGTGGGCCCTACCATGACATCAATACTGTGCATTTTATGGTCCCCTTTAGGTTATTGGATATCCCAAAAATATATGGTGGGCTATACCATCTAAAATCATTTGAAGACATGCCAAAATATATGAAAACATTTGGTGGGCCCACCTGAGTTTTGGATATATATATATATATATATATATATATATATATATATATATATATATATAAATATATGAACTCTTGTATTCAATGCTAAAGTGAAAATTTGAAATTTTATGTGTTCTCAGCAAGGAGCAGACAGACAGCTCTGGTTTGCATCCAAACAGAGTCTGTCTTACTTAGATGGCAGGTAATTTTCGTGCATAGACCCCCTGGCGCATGTTAGAGTAACCTATGATGATCCCATGGGAGGATTTTCTCCATTCCTCTTTGCCACTAGCTATGATTTGCATGGGTACTTCTGAAAATATCTTCTATAGTATGAGTTTGCTACCATGTGGAAATAGTAGGGGGTGATTCACCGTTCACGTGGCATACTGTATGTCCACGGAGAAGGAACATCCAAATGATGGGCCTCTGTGGATGGTACATAGCCCAAAATTATTTGATCGGAGGATCCTGACTGTCCATCAAGTGGACCATTAAAAAAAGAGAAGCATCAATGGTCCAAATTCAATTGGAAAAATCAGATGGTTAAGATCATCCACTCAATGTGAATTTTGGGTATGTGGACCGTCTAGATTGATACAGCCATGTGTGCTGTTGAATGATGGAATCCTGCCACTTCATAAATGGTGGAAAACACACACCCTACAGTGGACCCCAGATCAGTCAATTCAAACATGCAATCCATCATATCCATGGAGCGCATGTTAGCAGTGTCTCTGTTTATATATATTTTCAGTAAAAAGTCCCAACTCGTGCATAACTATGCACGTGCAGAGAACTTTTTGAAATGAAATTCATTGAAGTGGGACCCGTGGCGCATTATGCACCATGCTCATGATAGTGGATAATCTTTTTATAGGGAATGATTTTATACTCTGGCTACATAGCTCGATACGCAGGCACTTAGAAATGGTACACGTGGCATATATTAACTCAATCGAACGGACTACATTGTAGAACCCACTGGCTCTAACTTGCTGCCCAAAAATCAGATTGGCTGAATGATCCTAGCCTCCAATTTGTGTACACTTGTTTCTTGACATAAGGCCTTTGGTTATATTTCATTTTTAACCGTCCAACAAACGGCCGCTAATCCAACGGTCAGATCGTCGAACAAGCGTAATATTTGATTCACAATGGATCTAAAGTAGAATCCCTAATTTCGACGGTTTAATTTGAATTACTTGTATTCCACGTATGCAACTTCTAAGTAATTTATAGTGCCTGTGTATCATCTATAGCCCCCACCAGAGTATCACTGGAACTTTTTGTCTATCCACGCTAGGGCTCAGGCCGGGCTTTGGCTGGACTATTTTTGCCTGTCATGGGCCCGGGCCAGGTTTGAACTTACATTGCACAATATGGAGCTGGGCTTGCATAAGGCTTGGCTCGGTGTGTATATATATATATATATATATATATATATATATATATATATATATACCTGTGTGTACACACACACACACACACACATATAATATTTGGTGAATACTAACATATGCACCATGCTCCAAATTCACCCTGCAGCCTCCCGGGCAACTTGGGGTTTGACCCACTGGGCCTCTGGGACCCGGAAGGAATTGGGGGGTTCATTGAGCCCAAGTGGCTAGCCTATGGCGAGATCATCGACGGTCGTTACGCAATGCTAGGGGCCGCCGGCGCAATTGCACCTGAGATCTTAGGCAAGTTGGGCCTAATCCTGGCAGAGACTGCCCTCCCGTGGTTCAAGACCGGCGTGATCTCACCGGCGGGGACCTACAATTACTGGGCCGAATCATATACGCTATTCGCGCTAGAGATGGCACTGATGGGCTTTGCTGAGCATAGGAGGTTCCAGGACTGGTATAACCCAGGGTCCATGAGCAAGCAATATTTTCTAGGGTTTGAGAAGTACTTGGGTGGGTCAGGTGACCCAGCATACCCAGGTGGGCCATTGTTCAATCCACTGGGGTTTGGGAAGGATGAGAAATCAATGAAGGAATTGAAGCTGAAGGAGGTGAAAAATGGGAGGTTGGCCATGTTGGCCATTTTGGGTTATTTTATTCAAGGGCTGGTCACTGGGGTGGGACCCTACCAGAACTTGTTGGACCACTTGGCTGACCCAGTTAATAACAATGTCTTGACCAGCCTTAAGTTCCACTAGGGTTAGGGTTAGGGTTGTTGAGGGAGTTAGTGGGCACTCTTTCTCTCTCTGTTATATAACTGTCTGTGGTCAATTGTAAATATTGTAATTGGTGAATTTCCTACAATATATGGAGAACTTGAGATTTGTAATTGGTACCATGGATTAAAAATACAACAAAGCTGCTGGACTCGACACCCGGTCGAGTCAACTCAAAGCTGCATCAAGTATCTACCCTACAAATGGTGTACTTGTAAACTCTATGGAAGAGAAGGGGAGAGATTGAATCAATAGAAGATTAAAAAACTCTTAAAAAAAAAAGATTTGACTCTATGCGACTTGACTCACTAAGTTGACTTGATGTGACTCGACCATAATTTAAGAAGATATGTGAAAAACTTGACATGGTGATATGGTCATAATCCTATCTAAGGGTGCACATGGAACTGGTAAACCGGACCCGAACCAACCAGACTGCATGGTTTGGTTTCGGTTCTGATGCGTACTACCGGTTCTTTTTTCGGTTCCAAAAATCAAAGAACTGGTTAGTTTGGTTTAGTTCTCGGTTTGGAGTTCTATAGAATTGAACTGGACTGTAGAATCGAGCATTGGATCCGAACCTGAAACACTGGATCACTTAATCAATAATTTTTTAAAAATAAAAAGCAAAAAAGAAGAAGAAGAAAACGACCTAATCTTTCTTTATTCTCTCTATCATGGCCTCTTTGTCTCTTGAGAACCGTACAATTGGACTAGATTATGAAAAAAAAAATCATGCAATTAGGTTGGATTATAAAAATAAACCATCCAATTGGATTGGATTATAAAAAGCCTAGAACCGTAGAGCCCAACCGGAATTGAACCGGTTTTTAATGTTCCAGTTCCGATTCAGTTCTAGGGTACTGCAAATGATCCGGTTCCGATTCTAGCTTTCTTGGAACCATCGGGAATTTTTTGGTTCTGATTTCACCCCAAAACTGGACCGGGCCGAACTCTGTGTACCCCTAACCCCATCACCATTAGAGGAGAACTTGACTTGGAAAAACTCGACCAGACTACACAAAACCTCAATAAAACTTGACTTGATTTAGCACAACCAAACATTATTATTATTTTGGAGTTTTTCCAACTATATTGAAATTTAGAAGTAATATATAAATGTTGTCTTATGTCCAATGGTATGGTCCACCAAAGGATAACTTCCAACCTTTCATGTGTGTTTGCAATCTTGTCCGTCGAATAAGTTAGAGGATCACCTTGTCCAAAAATTTGCCATATCAATTCATAAAATGGACACCACTTGTATTGGCTACACATTATTGTGATGGTGTGGTCCACCTTGTGAGTTTATAGGAAGGAGTTTGCGGTAGGTAATCCACCTTATTGTCCAACCTATTAAAAGAATTGGATTTCACATGCATATGATATATTGAAAGTTATTTGCTTGGTGGACCCACCTTGAAGTCCAACCATAAGTCCAATCAATTGGACTTAAAAGACTTCTATACAAATAATGTCTGATGGTGCTAAATTAGGTTAAGTTTTATTGAATTCTTGTCGGGTTAGGTTAAGTTTTGTCAAGACAAGTTTTCCTCAAGTCGTCGCCCTATTAAAATTTTCACCGGTCATGTTGATATATAGTCAAGTCGAGTGAGTCATGTCAAGCCGAGTCAACTTAGTTAAGTCATTTATTTTTTATTTTTATTTTTTATTTTTTCTTTTTGAGTTTTTAATTTTCAATTGATTCTCTATACTCATCTACCGAGAAACTTAGTATGCTTAAGCATTTTTAGTAAACTTTGTGAGGGCCTATTATGGATTGATGCATGCATCTTATCCACATTGTCTATTTGCTTTTTCAGATCATTGAAACCTTAGTGAGGTTTAATTTTCAATTGATTCTCTATACTCATCCATAGCAGTGGACCACACCGCACGAAATGGTAGGAATAATGATGCCCATCATTGAAACCTTACTTGCGCCTATTGTGAGGTTTATTTGTTATTCAATCATCATTTCATAAGATCACAAAGGCATATGGATATGAAGAGAAAATAAAAATATCAGCGATATCCAAAATTTCTATGTCCCTCCCTAAGTTTTCAATTCTTATTGTTCAATTCACATTGTTTTCTGTGGTGTGGTCCACTTGGGCTTTACATATATATGCTTCAATTTTTAGGTCACAATTTGCGTCCTCGAAACCTAATAGGGCATGGGACCCAAGTTGCTTGTTATCAAGATTACAAAGATCTTTAGTAATTTAAATTATCCTATGTATGTCAAAGGTGAGTTGCAATAAAAATAAAAAATGTCATTTTATGTATATAAGTTTTTATATTTTTATTATAAAATTTAATTCCAACTTATTTATTTGTATCTTTTACCATGCTATACGTCAGGGTTTCAAAAAATTCTTATGACATCTTATTGCTATATTTAGATCATATTGGAAAAATCATTTTCAACCTAATTAATGATGATGTCACAAGGTACCAACCCATTAGACTCCAATGCTTTTTAGTACTGCACAGAAAATGGTAATGAGCCATCCTCCTAAGAGTGTCAGTCATTAATGTAAAGTTCATCCTTACTAACCAAATTGTGGGTCCCATCGTTCTAAGGAGTACACTTTAATATCACTGTGAACTGTGAAGAAGTAATCCTAACCATCCAATTAATGGCTATCATATGAATGGCTAATTTTAAAGTTGCGTTTGATCCAAATTATCAGATGGTTGATATGATCTTATAAGTGCATGTTTTTGGTAATGGTACATCCAAATTCCGGTCAGCGATTTGGACGGTCAGGATTGCCGTAACAACTATACCATGTGTATAGGCTTTTAGCCGGAGTATTAAATAAGAGTATCCTCCATGTAATTGCCTCACTACAGATTGCTCAATAGCCCAGAACGAAGATGATTGATTGGTGACATGTGATGGACGGCTGAGATGAAAAGTGTCCATAAATCTCATTTTAGGCCTGATTTCGGGAACAGCAGTTCTAAACAGTGTAGCACACCTGCTTTAGATTCAGCTCTCCCACACGTGTTCCATATTTGCACGTTGGCCTTCGTGTGAATGAGAGGCTCTCACACGCGCGTGGAATTACCAAAAACAGTTAAGTGATAATCTGGTTGAGGCCGTACCGTGATGGTTGATACACAAGCACTTAGATCTTGTACACGTTTACGTCATCAACTCAAAATAAACCGTCCAAATTGAAGGCCCCACCGTGGATGGACCACCCTAAGAAAATTCAAATTTTTTGAGGTATCTAAACATCAATTCAATTCGATGAATTTGAACCGTCGGTTATATTTCAATACGATCTACTTCATCTTAAATTCGTGTAATTTTTGGTATACGTGTCTCTAAGTATGGTCCATATATTGATACAGTGTAATTTAATTTACCCATATTCCAAGTGTCTAAATTTTTAGTGCCCGTGTATCAGCCACCACACTCTGCCGGAGCATCAAAGATTTTTTTTTTTTACCGTTTTAGTATCAGAGGGCATCCGCGGTAATTCCACAATTTCACATTTCCCACGTGACAGTTGAAAATGACCGTACACGTATGATGAAAAGATCTTTCAGCTTTATAAACCAGCATTTAAGGAAACAAAACGTATTTACGACCGTTGGATTACCGTACTCCTACCCCTACCATACGTACTCAGAAACAGTTACCAACTTACCATCTACGTGCGGTTGAGATTGGTAAATCAGGTGATAGATCCAGTACAATCGCAGGCATGGGAGATACGGTGCCCCACACGTCCTTTTATTCCACGTGTAATATATGGTTTAGATCTAAGCCGTTAATTTTATGAATCAAATAGGTCGTGTTTGATTATAATTAAATCGGTGACATACAAATGGAGGCCGAACGGTAGAATCCATCAATGGATGAGATTCGACGATTTGGAAATTCTGATCAGGTAAATGCTTCACTAAAGGCTATTCAATGGTTTGTCCGTTAGGATGGTTGGTTCTGATCATCGTAAAAAAGTGACACGTGTATGGTACACAACATCGACATCTCGTAGAATGGATGGGACGCGGATTGCGTACTAACTCAGCACGCTCTGAGTAGGGCTGAAAGTCGGCCGGGTTGAACCCCGACATGTGACCGACCTAACAGTGGGTTGGGCTTCTACAGGATGTATTGAGTCTGATCTCAGGCTTGAGCTATACAAACACTAACTCGATAAAACTTGGGTCGGGCCCGGGTTGAGGTCTTGGGTTGCTCGACTCAACCCGAACCCGATCAATATAGAAGTTACTTATAGATTATAATTGAGTGTGAATTGTTGTAACATCCCGAAAATCGAGGGTCAAGTAGTAACTCAACTCTCGAGTTCCAGAACATCACTTATGCAACAAAATGAATGATGATTGAATATTGACTGTATTAGAGTAGTGAACATGAGTGAGATTAAGCCAAACAAAGATATAATACTCTGAGAGCGCTATCCTTCTCAAATCAGTTAAATTTGCAAACGGAAGATTGTGATAGATAGATAAAATATATAAACTATGATGAGTCTCCTCCACATCTTCCAGGCACATGAGTGTGATAACATTACCATGTTAAATAATTACAAGTACAATCCTAAAATATACCAAATGTGTAGGTCCTCCACCAATATCCCGATTAGAAGCCCCGTCGATCGGGACACGGCTCACGGAAGCCGTCAGAAGACAACCAATACAAGCGACATCGTAGTCATTGCAAAGGTCCGGCTCCGCCTCAGAAGTAGCGTCGCCATCTAAAATCAGACAATGTCTGGTGGGTGTTCGAAACACCTTCTCATAACGTGAGAGTGAGTAGCTAACTCAGTGGAACAATAAAGCATAGATTAACATGTTATCGACTCGGTTAAGCAGTAATGATAAAGCACAATCAAACACTCCTAACTACTCTTATTAATGCAAGTATGAATGACATGATGTATGCCCTCACCACTCCCTCCCTCGTGCGACACCATTTCACGTTCGCGGCATGCTTTCTTCCCTCAGTGCTCCACATCTTCCAGGCACATGCAATGCATGGTGAGCATGATTACCGAGTTGTTATTAGTCCATTTCAAACAGCAGGATTGAGAAACTAAGGTACTTCCCTTGTATCATTCTCAAACATGATCCATTATAGGGTCGTCAGTCCTAGTTAATATCAGACGATGGTGTGTTTTCTAGGTCACTACAAAGGCCCGAATGGGATTTGTTACGCACAAAGGTTACACCACTCCCCATCACCTCTTAAACGATTCATCACTATACGTGAAACAGATTATTTGTCTAGTTGGATTATCTATATAAAATACCACTTGCGACAAAACTCTAAGGCTCACCACGATTTCAGAGTATGCTCGAGGTCACTACAAAGGGCTGCCAGGGCTGTTGCTTGCATTCGTTGCACCACTTCCCCATCACCTTATCAATGTAGGCCGACAACACGAATATAGTGTCCCATACCACCATAATCGGCTCACGAGTGAAAGGTTTGCTCACTTTGGTCACATATGTCACTACGGGGACAATGTCGACCACCATGGTGTCCCATACCATCATGCCCGGCTCATGAGTCTTAGCGGATCGAGGTACCATGGTTAAAAAGGATTTCACTGGTAAGTTTGGTATCCTAGGTTCAAACAGTAGCGTCCAAACATGGTGAACATACATTAGACAGATCGGGTTACTTGACGAGCTCGGCTAGCTCGAGCGCACAACAAGTTGAACGATATGAAGTGCATAAGCACTTTGCGTGGCCAACCACAATCAATTGTCATCCATAGCATGTGGAGTAAAGCATGATAAACAAAGTAATGCAAACATGCTAGTAGGCATGTTATAAAGCATGTTATAAAGCATGATATAAGGCATGTTGTAAAGCACTACATCAGTAGGAATACAAACACATATATTGCAAATAAGCGGTTTAAGTAGACAACCTCACAGAGGTAATCATATATGTCTCTAGGGTAGTTGAGAATCTTACCTCAACACCCTCCTAAGGCATCAACATCCAAACACTTGCTCACACAAGCATTTCCACAAACACATAACATACACTATTACATACTTAGTGTATGTTAGCAAACATATAGTAGGGCGAATCCTTTCACCAAGCAAATATTTTATGCACACATAATATATTTATACAACAATTAATCATGTCAAACACATCTCTAAATTATACATGTATACGGTATTTCTCACAATACAGTATTTCTACATACATAGTGTATATTAGTAAAACATGTATTTAGGCGAATCCTTTCGCCAAATAAGTATTTTATCCATATATCGTATATCCATACAACAAATAATCATGTCAAATACATTTTCAAAAAATATACGTATACGGTATTTTCTACGAATACCTAGAATATATAAAATTTCATATTCTACATCTTTAATCAAAATAGAAAACAGAAAGCACTTTGTACATGTGCAATTGCATGCAGATCATGAATCTATCATTATCTGACATTGAAAGCGTTGAAAACCATAACTTATACACTTAAAGTCCGCACCTCGTGTCGTAGAATCGTAACGGAGTCGATAGGTTTGCTAAGCTTTCGTATTCCGCAGTTTGGCAACCTATAGAATGAAATAGGTTAGCTATTTCATAACCTATAACCTTCACAGCCCCAAAACAGATTAGGGTTGGGTTTTCTTATCTAGAAACGACGTCGGGATCGCCAGGAAATCGATGAGAAAGGGGTGGTTGAACACGTATAGCAGCGGCAGGGAGATGCTCCTACATCTCCCAGACATTCTCTCTCTTTTCTCTCTTTCTCTCCTAGGGTTTTCTCAAATTCGTATGGCTGCAATGAGAGAGGGTTTAAGGTCCTTATATAGCCTAAAAACTTCCCGAAATAGACTCCAGGTCAAAGTATACTTATGTTATAACCAAAGCGGACCTGTTTCAGCTCAACGGAGGACTTCTGGCGGGCCTCCTTGAGCCAAAGGTCGAACTTAAGCTCACTGACTATAGATCTAGGTTCTATTAAGTTTTCGTTCTAGTAGGGTTCTCAGATCACGCGTGGCGGACCAGTTTCAGTTCGACGGTCAGTGGGTCTCGATCGGAGATTCCGAGTACATGTAAATGTGTATGAAATTTCTCCTGATCCGAGGGTGTAATTTGGTCTGATTCTGACGGTCTGGTTGCTTAAAACTGATCCGCAAGCGACGAGTCTCAGATTACTATTCAAGATATTTATTTTTGTAAAGAAACAAGTGTTCTCACACTCTCTCGCTCCGGACTCAAGCGAACATTCGTGGGACACTGACTGGATTTAATTTTCGAGATGGTTGTCAAGCCCAGCGAGGCGGTCCTAAGTCCTTAACTTCGTGTTAATCGGACTCCCGATGTGCGGTCCAGACCTGATACGGAGTTTCAAAGTACTCCCGAGAGCAGTTGGGTAATGAGATTGATCCTAGATTTTAGGGTAACCTAGCGTCAATGATTCTACAAGTTTTAGGTCTTGCAGATCGTATTTAAAGTGGATCAAACGGATTTCGTAGCTAATCTAGTTTAACACTTAGTTACTTTGTCTCATTTCTAAAGGATTTAATCCTAAGTGATTTCTGGTCGAGGTGGTACTCAGGCCTTTGTAGTTTGTATATAAGGTGATCCAAGTTATAATACTTAACTCGCTTAAGATAGGGTCTAGGGTGAAAGTACTTAGGAAAATTGAAAGAACAAGGTGGGATTTGTGAAGGATATGGGTTCAGAAGCGATTTTAGACCGTGGGATTCAGTTCTGACAGGTTAATAAGGTGTTAGGAGCGACCCATTGCCTAAGGACGTCTAATCCCAGGTTAGCAAAAATCCGGGATGTTACAATTGTATGTGTTGAAGACAGGAAATTTCGGTGCTATCGGGTCTCATTGGTCCACATCATTTCCGATGACTCAAGCTAACAAGAAATGCTGGATGATTTCTCTCTCCCAAATAGATCGTGTGCTGCACAACACGACTTTTAAATGTGTAGTTGTCATATATTTTAGTTAGTTTGTTTAGAATAAATGAAGTTCTTTACGATAAATAAGTACGTACATGATTAATAAAATTATAGATATAAAAAATAAAACTTATATTAAAATATAATAAAGTAATGCAATCATTAAAATATTAGCATGTATCTACCCGATCAACCCGATCGAACCCGCTTGGGTTGGGCTTGGGTTGAGAATTCTCAACCCGAGGTTGGGTTGGGTTAGGGTTGAGGTACAAGAACCTTAGGTTGGGCTAGGGTTGAGCACCAACCCAACCCAACCCAACCGACTTTCAACCCTAGCTCTGAGTAAACTCTGTGGGGCCTACCCTGATGTATGTGTATTATCCACGCCGTCCATATGTTTTTCCTTATCCTTTTTAAGACATGAGACCAAAATTTCAGTATTTCCAATGCTCAAGTGGACCACACCAGGGAAAAAGTGGGGATAATGACATGCATCGTTGGAACTTTCCCAGAGCCCACATTCATGTTTATTTGTCATCGAAACTTCTAGTAAGATCAAATAGACATGGATGAAAGGAAAACATGAATATCAGCTTGATCCAAAACTTTTTTGGGGCTCAATGAAGTTTTCAACGGTTGGTGTTCAATTCAAACTGTTTCCTGTGGTGTGGTCCACTTGATATTTAGATATACTTCAATTTTGGGTTCATACCCTAAAATGAACCGGTAAAACGGATGGACGACGTGGATACGATACACACATCATTGTGGGTCCCAAATAATTTTACTCAGTCTTGTGTCAATGGTTCAACCGACAACCCTATGTGTCAGATGCATAGGACATTAGAGCCGTGCAAAAGGTTGGGCCCCACAAGAAAGTTGTCCTGGCCCAAGATCTGATACGATCCGTTCATTTTTGATTCGTATTGTCGGTCGGTCGCTCACTGATTTCAATGGTTTTACCCATCTGATGAGTAGAACTGCCAGATTTTCAGGACTGGGTATATTCATGGTGGGCCCCACCTTTTACATATACTAGGGTTTTTTTTAAAAAATATTTCGTACAAGTTTAAGTGATCCAAGCCTTTTATTTGATGGGCTCCACTATGGATGGTTCATATTCTAAGATTTTCCTACTTTTGGAAATCTCGACCCTTCAACTGTTGGGCAGCTACCAGACTCTTGAAATAGAGGCTTTAAAACTGTCCACAAGCTAAACATATCCGAAAGGCTTTTAGATGGGGTATCCATTGTTTGGCCCATCATATTAACGGTCAGGATCTCGTACAAAGGCCTACTGCTGAATGGACCAGAATCATCTGCAACACCTGCTTTCAGAGCCAGCTGCGAAAAACACCCAGGCACTATATATGGGGCCGAACATGTTGTATGTGCAACATCCACTCCGTCCATCAGGTTCTAACTTCGATTATAGGCTCTGGGGCAATAAATCAGCAAGATCCACAACTCAGGTGGGCCACATCACATGAAACAATGGAGATGTGATGCCAACCATAGGTTTCTTCGTGGGGCCATCATGGTCTGTATATTTCATCAAACCCATTCATCTGATGTGAAACATCGGGATGAAGAGAAGATACAAACATGGTCTGATCCAAAACTCAGGTGGGCCACACTGCATCAACTTAGGAGGTTTTAGGAGCAATTTCTTATTGGTGTGGCCCAAGGAGTTTTCTATGGGGCTAATCTTTTATACCCACTGTTCAAAAAAAATTAAAAAGGATGAAGTTGATAGTTTGCACCTTCATATTATAAGACATTGGATCAATTTTTTTTTTTTTTTGTCTAGCATTAAATGTAGATCGACCATCATATGGAGCCTACCTTTGATGAGACCATTCATTGTGGGAGCTAACCTTCAAAGCTGGCGTCCATCATTCAAATGGACCATTTATCATCAGGGGCCCACCTTGATGCAGGTCATCTGTCATGTGGGGTCCACCATCAATGCTAATTGTCCTCTACGTGGGCCCATTAATGTTCACTATCCATCACCCATCACTTGAAGTCCACATTTGATGTGTCTCTAGTCTGGGCCCTACCTCCATCATGTGGGGCCCACTTTTGATATCCACTATTCATCATGTGGGGTGCACATTCAACCAGTATGCGGGCTCGCCTTGATATGGACCAATCATTGTGTGGGGCCCCACCTTCAATATGGGGTGTTCATCATGTGGGCCCACCTTCAATGACCATCATTCATCACGTGGGTCCCACCTTTGATGTGGACCGCCCATTAAATGGGGCCCACTTGATGTGTTATGTTTCGTCATTATGGGCCACATTTTGAAGCGGGCCATCCATCATGTAGGGCCCACCTTTGATGTACATCATTCATTATGTGGGCCCACCTTGATGTAGACCATACATCATGTGGGGCCCCACATTCAATATGGGTCATTCACCATGAGGGATCCACTTTTAATGTCCACTATCTATCATGTGGGTCCCACCTTTGTTGTGTATCATTTATCATATGAGGCCCACTTGATGTGGATAGTCAATCATGCAGGGCCACATTTTGATTAGAGCCATCCATCATGATCTGCCTTTGGTGTCTACCATCCATCACGTAGGTCCCACCTTTGTTGTGGAACGTCCATCATGTGGGCCCAACTTGCAATATGAGTCATTCATCATATGGGCCTACCTTTAATGTCAACCTTCCATCATGTGATCCATGTCCAATGTTCACTATCCATCATGTGGGTCCCACCTTTGATGTAGACCATCCATCAAGTAGGGCCTACTTAATGTAGATTGTCCATCATGTGGGGCCATACTTTGATGCAGGCCATCCATCATGTGGGACCCCACCTTCAATATGGGTTGTTCATCATGCTGGCTTACTTGGAAGAGATTGTAAAGATGATGGAAAATGGTAATTACTTGAAAAGTTTAAGGATAAATTTATCCAAAAATTAGTAAAAAATGTCTATCCACTTAAGCCAAATAAACTCTTTTTCAAAAAGTAATTCCATCCCAATTAATAAAATCAGAACTTTTACTTTCTAAACAAATAAGTTCTCTAAGTAGACTTTTACTAAACATTCTAAAAGCTTATTTTTAGAAATAAGCAAATAAGCTCTTATTTATAAAGATGTTAAACACTTTTTTAGATTTGTATGCACAACCAGAACCCTCGTGATGTGTTAGCAGATGTAAGATTAGTCCAATTGGCTAAAAAATTATATTTAGATTAAAATTGGACATTTGTGTGATGGTTATATGCGCGACAGGTAAGTAGTTTAAATTAAACCAAATATCTCGTGACTTCAGACACCAAAATAGAACAATTAAGATTGGATTTGTGAAGATTAGCAATTTATCTAGTTATTGATTGCAAAGAATTGAGCAATTGGTGAAATGAAGGATTCATTATTCTATAGAGTTCTTTTTGCCTTTGGATAAGTGACTTTTAATTAAGCGTGTGATAGTTTACACCGTTCAACGATAATATAAGGATGTGTATGTTACTTCACTGATTTGTGCATATGTTTGTCAATCAGGTGCGTCTGTGTGTCATTGAGTTGATTGAGCCCTTGAATGCTGAAGACTAAAGACGCATGAAGACTTAAAGTATCAAGGAGTGAAGAACAAGTAAATTGAGGTGCATTAGTGACATTAACCTTAGATTTAAATCAACCTAACCTCTAAATGATCCTAACTTTTATAAATAAATGTTGATTGATCATCATATATCCTTAGGAGCCAAATTGAAAAATAATAAGTTAGGCTATAAGAGGTGCAAAGCTGTTGTTTATAGCAGCTTTCGAGTGGTCCTAGATCCCATCAATAATCTGTTTATGGGTCTCGATGGCATTGAAGACTAGCTCAATGAGATTAAAGAAATAATCCAACAACTAAATATAAAATTCATGGATTTTCTCGATGTATTTGAAGGATAGTTCGATCCGATCGTAGGACCACCTTTTAATCCTATCGACAGATTTATTATCTAGCAATTTTATATCCATTGGAAAACATTTTCTAGAAAATGGACATTCATTTCTTGGGCAAAATGATGATTTTTGAGTGAGTTAGAAGCTCTAGCTTATCACGTTACTTCCTACCACTTATGGGTTATCATCCAAAGGGATCCAAGTCATCTTCATGTGTTTAATCACTCTTATTAGCATTCTAAGCTCTTTATGTAGATGATCTTATTTCCTTACATTCATTAGATGTTAGATACCAATATAATAGACAAATCAATTGTGTTCTAAACCTCTACAATGTTCATCTAGGTGAATCCCCATTTGCAAACAAAATAACCCTTTAGTTGTAGAAAATTCAACCAAACCTCTCTCATTACCTTGGTAGCCTCATTGGAGCATTGTATGTAATGTAGCTGATCGAAGGAGCTGAATCATTCATATAAAAGATTAGGGGAGTACAAGAGAAGTTGATTGAAGTACGAGAGAGCATCAATCAAGCATCTTAAGAATGTGCTATAAAAGGGCTTAATCCAACAAGTAATTTGTCAATTGTAAGAATCCACATACTTTTGTGTATGATTGAGTATAGAGTTTATGACATAAACTCGTGTAGGTTATTGTATAGGACTGTATCACCACCAACATAGGTGAGTACGTGCATAAGTCCTTACGTAGGCCTCGTATAGGAGTGTACGTATGTTAAGTCCTTGTGTAGGCCTCCCATGGAAGTATACATTTGTAAAACCATGTGTAAGCCTTCGGTAGGAGTGTATACTTTTAAAGATTATGGGTAAACTTATTGAAAACTCATAATATAGTGAATACCAATATATTTAAGGAGAATGCGTCCATTGGGAGTAGAGTATGAAAATCGAACATCCTGATCCATAGCTCAAGTGGTAGATTGACTGAAAGATACCTCGTTTCAACACTAAGGTCTAGGTATCGATCCCTAGTGGGGGTGGCTAATAGTGAAGTGTGAACTGACAGTGGGGTGTACTAATAAGCTAACAAAAAAAAGAGTGAAAATCGAGCCACTATAAATGCTTGTGTTTATAATTGTCATTTAAGCACAATTCTATTATTAATTATGTGTTTGATTAGTTAAAACATATGAATACTTGAGTTGAATTGAATGTTAGATACTTAATTCGCAAAGTACATATAAGTTCATTATCTTGTATTGACTAGTTGTTTAATTGGTATATTTTTTTATAGTATATGTAATTGGACCCACTTTGGGTTGGAAGCCTTAGTATTATTTTTTCTTATTTAAATTAGAAAATTGTTTAAGTAGGTAATTAGATTTTAGTTGTAGATTTTTAAATTGGTCTTAATCACCCCCCTTAAGACTTGGTCATAATTTTATAGGTCTGCCAAGTTTCCGCATGCGTTGTAGTAGACAATTCACCCAGTTTCAATTGGTATTAGAACGGGTAAGTCTTACAGGGTATAATCGTTTAGAGTTGATTAAAAAGGGTTTTAGAATCATGTCTAACAGTATAAAGATCCTTTATTAATAAAAGTATCTTTATACCATAAAAAATCGTTTAATTTTGGGCATCGAAGATTATTTAATATTTCACTAGTTTTTTGTCTAATATTATTTGGATCTTATACAAAATGTTTAATAATTGTATATAAGAGGGTATTAACCGCATCTTGTATGAGTTGTCTTTGATCTAAAATTAGTTGTCCATTTTTTAGTAATTTAATAGTGGATAATAAGCGTTATCTATCTTATAATGACATATAGTTATCCCACCAGCTTTTAAATTGGTCGGTAAAACTTGAGATTAATAATTGAGTGGCGGTAAAATTATCAACGCTTCTATTTCGTTTGTAAACAGTAGCTACCATGGTCATTTCATGAACTAAGTTAATGATATTATACTGTATGTTCCATTCGTATATAGAGTCACTAGAATAAATACTTTAAGTAATTTGGTTACGTTCTTCAAATTATAGATCAATTGGAGTGAGTCTGGAATAATAATTTTTAGTTATAGGGAAATGAGTGGTATATTTAATCTCATTAAATTCTAGATCAGAGTGAATTTTTTTAAAGGGGATATATGTTTATCAGTATTTTTGTTTGATTCGGAAGTAGATATATTAGCTAATTTTTATTTTTATTTTTATTTTTTTGTGATTTTTTCTAGCATTACTTATGTTGAATCTTTAAGAGTAAACTATATGGTTTTGGAAAATTCATGTGATTTAAATAGAGGTGCTTGATTATTAATGTCAGATGAAAACTGTATAGAAATAGAGTCTATTAAAGTATTATATAATTTTTTAGTTAGATGTTTTATCTTATTTGCAACATTTTCTATTGTATTTGTTTGGTCTCATATTATTTCTAAGTATTGATTGGAATAATTATTTTGGTCTATTATAGTTTTTACTTATTTTATTATGGTGAAGTTAGTTGGATTAATTGATTCACCATTTTGTATGCTTATAAAGGTGTAGCTTGGATTTAGGTATTTTTTTATATTTAATTGAATTACATGTAGAGGAAGATGTGTGGAAGTAGTAGTTTTATTTTCTATTGTCTTTCATTCTTGAGTTGTTTTGTAGTTACATTTACTTATTTAGACTTTAATTGTGTAGAATAGGATTTATTACGCTAATTATTAAACCATTGAAAGAATGAGATATTTTCTTTATATTGTTTACAATATTTAAAATGTAATTCTTCCACATAATCTTTTTTATATTGTCGTGCAAATATTTTATAATTTTTTTCTATTTTGTTTATTATAATCTTGATTAAACTCATTATTTATAAATCGTTTATTTAGAGTAAATTCTTTTTCTATTATAAATATTCTTAGATCCATTTGTGATTGTGTTGGTGATAAATTATCTTGATATTCCTAATGTGTTATATAATATGGTTGAGTATTGTTGGATTGTATTCTAGTTCCTTGTATTATAAGTCATTCTGTAATATTAGTTCTTATTTCGTCATCTAATCGTCTACTTCTTATTTAATTTCTGGTTGAGTCTGTGGTATTTATATTCTAGAAAATGATAATCATCTACTACTGTCGTCATATTGTATGTTTAATGTGACATGTTTAGTAGGGTTAAATCAAATTTCTATTGATTCACCTGAATGCTCAATTATTTGTTATAAATTCCTATTTTCTACTTGTTGAGAAGGTTGTAATTGTATTTAATTCTAACTTTTTAGTAATTGAATTTGATTCCATGTTATTGCTTTTGAGACTACTGTATTTGCTTTATTTATATATGTTTGTAATAATATAGTTTGACCTTTATGACTTCCTTTAATAGCTCTTGGTACTATACTAGTATTCATAACTTTATAATAAATTCGATATACTTATGCCAATGGTAGACTTCCATTCATTAATTGGTATCCACTTGTTTTAATATCAAGTGTTAGTGCATGTAGAATGTTGGGATATCTTAAACTTAAGGAAAATTTTGAATAACAATTGAAATAAATTGAACCATTACATAAATTAGATTTTATAATTTATAATACGGATTCGTGAAAATTTAAATGTCTATAGTTTTTTAAACATATTAGAATGCTGGTATTTAATCATTTTCTAGTTAATGGTTTAACTGCTACGTGTACTAATTAAATATGGAGATAACTATATTTCTTTTTTATATGTTTTATAATTACTTCTTCAGAAAATAATTTTATTCTTTTATAGTTATTATTTAATCTTATAGTTTGTTCTTTAATTTTGATAGCATAATCAGATATAAATTTGAATGTTCGTATCTTGTATATTTATTTATTTGGTATTTTTGGCAGTTTTCAATTTGTCAAAATTTTATCTATATTTTCATAATTTATTTAAGAACTATGTATTATATTATCATTTAATACAGAGGAAAAACTTTCTTCTTATTTGTATGAAGTACTACTATTGCTACGAAATATCTTATCCATATTATACTAATATTTATGACACTGTTTAGAAACTAAACTATTCAGTTATGGGTCCCTTGCGGCCATATAGTATCTTCTTGCCTGGAGTCAGTACGGGTCCACACCTTCAAACAGTAAATCGATCTAAACATTGATCATAAAACATTGTTGATCAGGAAAAACACTATTTGCTACAGTAGTGACTTATGATATAGTATATAATAGTGTGGGGTATAGTGCAGAATAGTTATGTCAATTGGCTCTGATACCATTCTGGCCATTGTGATCGTTATTTATAATAAGTAATCTATTGATTAAGTAATTTAAAAATAATAATTTGAATAAAATAATTAATCCTATTAATATTAAAATGGCTGTTGGGAAAAATATCATTTTTGATAACACCAATAAATTTCATATCCTAAAAATATAAAAATGAAAAGGAAAATGCTTAAAGAAATATAAAGATGCATTTTATGCTTAAAACTTTGAATAATGAAAACTTCTATTAATAAAAAGATTAAAAGACTTAATACAAAGATTGTAAAATAAATATTTATAAATTAAATTTGTTTGGAAGAAATTACGAGCTTGTGGAGATACATGATGCAGGGTTACACTTGTTTTACAGGGATTGAGTTAGTAGAAGAGGCTTTATTTCTCTAAAAATTATGAGTGAGAGTGACTAAGTGATACCTTCTTCTATAGAGGAGAGAACTTTATATAAATTATGGATTTGAGCTTGGTTGAAGTCCGGAAGTTGTCTGAAAGATGCTTGAAGGGAACTATGTTTGTTTTTTTCAATTATCTGCTATTGTTACAGTATTTCCGTACTGCCACAGTAACTGCTACAGTTGATTGATACAGTAATTTTATCTGTTTGTCTTCTTCTAGAGCTGACATGATATAGTAACTGCTATAGTTGATTATTACAGTAATCTTGTCAATTGTAAGAATCCACATACTCTTGTGTATGATTGAGTATAGAGTTTATGACCCAAACTCGTGTATGTTCTTGTATAGGACTATATCACCACCAACATAGGTGAGTACGTGCATAAGTCCTTACGTAGGCCTCCTATAGGAGTGTACGTATGTTAAGTACTTGTCTAGGCCTCCGATGGAAGTATACATTTGTAAAACCTTGTGTAGGCCTTTGGTAAGAGTGTATTCTTTTAGGGCCCGTTTGGACGGACGTATTAGGGTGGAGTCGATAGGATCCGATTGCACTGCACATATATCAACGCATTTATTGCGTCGTCAGTGGATTGTCGGATATCCTACGGTTATCCGCAATCCAGTTTTCAATGTTGGGGCCTGTTTGGGAAGGGTAGCCGATCCACTGACTCATTTCACGTGTCCTATTTGGACGAGCAAGGGGATAGGATCAGCACGGACGGTTACATTCCGGGTGTGAATTTACCACTGATTCAGTCTTCCATCTAAATAACATGGTGACGCCACGTCACCAAGCTCTGTGGACCCCACGATGATGTATAGGACGTATCCATGCCATCCAACCAATTTTGGCATTCAGGCATTGGCGTTCCAAGTATATGAAGATATATCTACATTTCAAGAGGACCCACCATAGACAAACCTTAGGAGTGGATAAACCCACCATTGAAACATTCATAGGGCCCACAATCATGTAATTTTGAGATCTACATGTAAACTTGTGAATATACTACTGATATGAAGTGACAACAAAAATATCCAGTAATCTTCGGAAACTACTCTAGCCCCAATTAGAAGTTTCGAGTGGACTGGATGTCACCGTCCCCATTTTTTTATTTGGTGGGGTCCACTTGAAATTATGATCCATATTAATCTCTTCATAACAGCTATAAAATGATCTATATAAATGGTTGGACGGTATGGATACAACACATCCATCATGCTGTGGTCCACAGAGGTTGGTGACGTCACATCAGTAGCGATTTCGCTAATGGTTAGTGCTGTGGGGGGGCATTTCGTAACGTACATTTTTTAACCCTCCATTCTGGCCATGTATATTTTCAAAGTATTTAACAGTATGAAACGAAAAAAATAAAGTATATCCCAGACACATTTTAGGCTGATTACAGTACATAATGTAAAATGAGCATCCATAAAAAAAAAAAAAAAAATTTCCTGCCAAATTGAACCCAAGGTCAAACACCACAAAAAGAACCAAATATCCAACAGAAATATCCTCATAGTTACAACACCAATACTATCTAAAATTTTAAAATGGTAAGCAACGTTAAAAAAAAAAACCAACACGCCAATCAACATGGCGACGACTCTCTCGCCATCAGATGGGGCAAGATAATCCGTCGACGTGGACCTCTCCACCACTTCCGTGTGGGTCTGGGACACCTGCTGAATAGACGAGGCCGTAGCGTCATGGATGTCCATCGCCGCAGATGTAGCGGCAACCTCAAAATAAGGTGACTTTGTCAAAGGCCTGGATGGTTGACCTGCCTTACCGAAATAATTTTCCAAGCAAGCCACAGCCTCCTTCCAATTCCGAAAGGCTAGGTGTCTGTCCCCACTGAAGCCCTCTACCTCTACTTGAGCAACATCCCATGTGACGTATATTCCCAGATGACATCCAACGAGCATAACATAGTACTTATCTTTACTCATCTGCAATGACATGCGGTTATGTTGGTATGATATATATCAAATATCGATTAGAATTGCGAAATAATGCATACCGAATAGAATGAATCCAACCACCCTTACTAATCCTTTTGAAGAATATAAAACTTGTATATACGTACCCTTATGATGGTAAATCAAGTGTGTGGTCCGATCCTTCGTTCAGAGTATAATGCAAGCATGTGAGTATTTGACACCGAAAATGTTATCAAACATTTATAGTCAGAAACCTCATCAGTCAACATGGTTTACAAAACGTATATATAGTAGTTCATCAGTACCCATAAATTATCCAAACAAAAAAGGAAACAAAAAACTCAAACATAATATTAGTTATTGTTGGGATGCCTTGCACAAACCTTAGGATCTAGCCTCCCGAAACAAACCAGAATTATGGATAATAAAGCAATGAAATAAATCAAAGCATCAATCACACACCACACAAGAGATTTTTACGTGGAAAACCCTCAAGCGGAGAATCGTAAAAATACGGGACCTCGTCCCAGATCAACAATCACTATGAAGTAAACGTTACATCTTCTTCACTCACGCAGAGTGGATAAACAATAAGAGAAATAGAGAAATACGGAGAGATCTAACCGATTATAGGACATACAAAATGTAGATTGCAAAATAGAGAACCTCCACGAGCACAATCCCTTCTATAAACTTCCTCTCTCTCTTTCTCCTCTCTCTCACCTTTGATAGCCCTAAACCCTTTAGTGAATCCCTTGCAAAGCTTTAGGAAACCTTCTTGCTATTTTGTGATACTCCTCTGGCAACCCCTTTTATAGTTTTGGGAAACTCCTTTCCGCATCCCGTAGTCGAAAGGACTCAAATCCATAAAAATCGCGAACAATCAGTGTAACCTACGACTAGTCTGGAAATTCCAAGACCGTCTTAGCCTCCTACGGCGTGGTCGTAGCTCACTCTAGGTCTAGACCACCTACGATTGGTCGTATAAGGTCCTATAAGTTAAAAACATGTTACAACTCGTTGGACTTTGAGTCGTGCCGGGGCTCGAACCTACGCCGGTCGAGCACCTCAAACACTCGAGAGGGGCTCTGACCGGTCGAGTATGAATGGGAGTAAACCCCATCAAATCTCCCTTTTTTGACCCCGGTTCGATCCACCTTCTTCAAGCCGACCAGGTTTCTACAAACCTCAAACTTGCCCTCTCAAAGCCTTGGTCATCATGTCGACCCATTATCATCCGTGTGGACTTTCTCAAGTCGTAACACCTCTTCCAAAGTATCCCACGATCATGATGATATGAATCTCTATGTGCTTCGACTTGGAATGCCGACTTGGATTCTTGCTCAAGTGTATAGCACTCGACTATCGCAATAGACCACGTGCTCCTCCGCAGGTACCTTCTGTGGAACCTTTTCATCCAAACATGATCTTTACATGCTTCGTGGTCAATGTATTCGGCCTCAGTCGACAATGCTACGACCTTCGTGTTGCTTTCGCCAAGAAACCGCTCCCCACATGAACGTGAACATGAACCCCGATGTAGACTTCACAATCTATGTCACACCCATATCCCCATCACCCCTCTAACACGGGTTTTCATCACCATAACATAGGCTCAACTGGATGATGATGAGCCTCTTAGATACCGTAGTATCCATTTCACCGTTGTCCAATGCTCTTTGCCGGGATTGGCAAGATCAGCGGCGACAACACCAACCGCATATGCTATGTCGGGCGTGTACACACCATAAGCATACATCAAACTTCCTACACCGGTGACGCGTGGGTATCTTCACATCTCTTCCACCTCGCCTTCGTCTTAGGACCGCACTCGCTCAATCACCCATCTAATGGAGTACTTGGCCGCCGTAATATATTCATATTGAACATCCAGGACTTTCTCAATATACCGCTCTTGTGATGACAAAGCTTCTCCACTACACACGGGTTATCTCCATTCCTAGGATCTGTCTGCCCCAAGTCTTTCATCGCAAAGACTTGCCCAACTCTGTTCGTGTCCATACCACTTCTTGATATCTTTTCCCATGATGAGCATGTCATCAGGTACCAAACAGTTAACTAAGAAATTACCATCCGAGAACTTGCGCGTGAACACACGGTGGTCAGACTCCGTTCTGTCATACCCATGTTTCAACATAAACGAGTCGAACTTCTTGTACCATTGCACACGTGGAGCTTGTTTCGGCCCATACAAGCTCTTCCTCGGCCTCTTACACACCATATGCTCCTTGCCCTTGACTTCGAACCCCTCTGGTTGGTGCATGTAGATCTCTTCTTCGTGTCACCATGGAGAAAGGCAACATCTAACCGCTCTATCTCCAGGATCCATGCTAGCCGCCAACCCAAGAAACACCATGTATGGATGTCATCTTCAACCACATCTTGAGAATATCTCTCGAAGTCTATGCCTTTTCTCGACCAAACCCTTTTACACAGTCCCTTAAACCTCGTCTCCAAATCTAACCTCAATCTTCTTTGAACACCCACTGTTGCTGATAGCTTTCTGCCCTTAATCAAGTTTACCATATCATAGGTGTGGTTCTTATGCAAGGATTCCATCTCCTCTTGCATAAGCAACCACTCCTCCTTATGCATGTCGGCAAGGGCCTCGAATAATCTTCGGCTCTCCCCCATAAGCATAATGTACTCATGCGGCGAGTACCTCTTGATACTTAAATTTCGTAGTGGTCCCTAGATGACCTCCTCACATGGAGAGTGTCATATGTGACTGGGGTAGCCCCTGAATCCATCTTCCGAAGGAACTCCCCGTCCTCTGCACCTTCTTTGTATTCCCCCCGTCATCGGTACCATGGGAGGAGTAATCGGATCCATGTCCTCACTCACTCAACTAGTTGGTTCTTCTACCAACACCAATGTCTTCGATACACCGATCTTCAAAGAAAACCACATCTCTGCTCCCGACGAGCTTCTTCTCGGTCGTCCCATAACTAGGGTTTTCATCACCGTACCAAGAACACAGTATTTCTTCATATCGAGCTTGGACCTCTCATCCTTTGGTACGTGAACGGATGTCCCAAACACCCCGAGATGACCGTACGATGGATCCCGTCCGTCCACACCTTCTCGGGTACTTCTCCATTCAACATACATGGAGACTTGTTTATCGAAAGGAACATAGCGGTGATTGCTTCTCCCAAACGTCTTGGGTAACTTTGGGATAACATGTATTGATTCTAATGGTGCATTCATTAAATACATTATGTCAAATATTATTCCAAATACCCCGAGACTTGCGGTACTCGTGAAAGTCGCCAATGTATTTCACCACATTGTCGGTGCGGATGCACTTCAATGATCTACTGTCTCTCTCTCGACCATAGCATGAAATATATTTAAACACACCAAAGACCTCGTCCTTGGATTTCAAAGCATAAACCCAAACCCTCCTAGATGCATCATCTATAAAAGTGACAAAATATGTTTTTGTATCAATTACCACAAACATTAAATAAATCAATGTCAAGCACTTTATTAACAAAAATTAAATGGCTATCTTCTGTTTTCCGATAAACAATCAAGAATAGGTTTTGAGAATTCCATATTTCTTCCTCGCTTAATCAAAACCCTTTTTCACTCATGTGGCCTAAGCACTTTGTGCCACATGTCAATAGCCAAATCTTCATGCGTTCAACCCACCCTTGCACATACGACACTTGCCTTGTAAACCGGTGCAACACTTCTTTCTCTAAATGTCCTCACCTTGATGAGCTTCCATCGCCCACCAAAGAACGGCTTTCATAGCCATCATCATCCAGATCTTCCGTCGACATCAAGTTGAGGCGAAGGTCTATGCCTCACATCCCGAGAACCAATGTGCGGCCCACATCGGTCTTCACACAAATATCACCGACTCCCACGATCTCAAACGCCTAGGGTTATTTCCCATCTTCACCCCATAGTCACCCGACTTGTAGCTTGTGAAGGAGTCCCTGTGTGGAGTCGCATGAAAGAAGCTCCGAGTCTATCACCCGGCGGTGCCACGACTCGTGGCCGTGAGACATACGTCGTGATCTGTAGAAAGAATAACTACCATGTCGCCATCTGGAAGCGACCGCAGTGGAATCGATTCTTCTTCTTCCCTTTTCCTTTCTTGTCGTTTTTCTTACCACGACATTCATGCTAGTGGCCTTTCTTGCCACAATTCCGGCATTCAACCTCTTTATAGCGTTACTCGACTTACCTCTTGATTTATCTCGGGCCTTCCCGCCCTTCCCGGTTTCCTCTCCCCGTTCTTGCGTCACAAGCGCCTCTTGTTGAGTAGACCCACGAGACTTTCTCCTTGTCTCCTCATTGAAGAGACAACTGAAGTTCCATGAATATCTTTCCGTCTGGCGCGGAGTTACTTAGAGACACCACCAGATCACCATCGATGAACTAAGCAATAGTAAAGCTTGCATTCATCATCCAGACCATCTTCATAGAGGTGAGTTGGTTCACTATATTCTTGACCTCATTCATATGCTCGGCCACGAACCACCATCCTTGAACTTGAGATTTACAAGTCGCATGTAAATATCTTATTACAAATTTTTCTTCCTCTCATACTGACCCTTGTAATTTTAGCCATAGACTTCGACGGTTTCTGCGTTGACACATGGTGAAACACCGGAATCATCCAACCATTGTCGATAAACCCCATGCCTTTCGATCCATCTTCTTCCAATCATCATCGGTATATCCTATTTTGGATATGCACGAGATTGAGAATATAGTCCTTTTTAAAGCAAGTCCTCCATCTTAGCCTTCCATATGGTCCGATTAGAACCATTGGGCCGATCATCCTGAGCCACCTTCCATAACTCAAACCGATCCTACCCGTTCAATGAACTTAGCTCTGATACCACTTTGTTGGGATGCCTTAGACAAACCTTAGGATCTAGCCTCCCGAAACAAACCAGAATTATGGATAATAAAACAATGAAATGAATCAAAGCATCAATCACACACCACACAAGAGATTTTTACGTGAAAAACCCTCAAAGAGGTAAAAACCACGGGACCTCGTCCAGATCAACAATCCACTATGAAGTAGAACGTTACAATCTTCTTCACTCACGCTTTGGATAAACAATAAGAGAAATAGAGAAAACGGAGAGATCTAACCAATTACGAGGACATAGAAGCGCTTTTGGGTCAAAGTGAGAACCTCCACGAGCGGAACCTCCCTTCTATAAACTTCCTCTCTCTTTTCTCCCTCTCTCTCACCTTTGATAGCCCTAAACCCTTTAAGCAAATCCCTTTGCTTTAGGAAACCCTCTTGCTATTTTGTGATACCTAAAAACCCGGCAACCCCTTTTATAGTTTTGGGAAACTCCTTTCCGCATTCCGGTTGCGAAAGGACTCAAATCCGCCGATTTCTGCGCAAAAATTTTCGTGTCGTAACCTACGACTAGTCCCGTTCCAGGCGGTCTTAACCTCCTACGAGTTAGAAACCTCACTACGACCGGTCATGGTTCCTACAAAACGGTCCTATATATAAAAACAGTTCATCGAACTCGCACCTTTAAATTATCTCGAACCTACGGCCGGTCGAACCTCCCACGACCGACAGAAAACCGTCAAGACGGGAAAATATTATCGTTATTACATGCCTAGATAAGGGGAAACCAAAAGAAACCCAGTGACCACACACTGTCAGACGGATCCAACACCTCCATCACCAAAGTGATCACGGAGAGTTTTCTTTAACCACTCCATTCGACGCTCAGGTCGGAGATTGACAAAGAATGACGCCAGTGACTTGTCATTACTAAGGATTCGATCAACTTCAAGAAATTCAGAGTTGCTCAGACCTTTCACCTCCTCCAGCACATTAAGTACCTTACCTGTGCGATCGACCTCTTCGACAAGGCTAAATTTCATCATACAGTCGGCAATGGTCTGCAGAGAGGTCCCCAGTACGTCACATGGACGAGGAGGGCGCGATCATTTCTGTGTAACTGTCCCTCGGGTACTATCGGAATCAGGAGTGTGAGTGGGAGTGCTGCAGGAGTAATGATGTCCCATCGCAGGACTGTCCGATGGTAATGGAATGGTCCCTATAGAGTCAGTCACATAATCCTCTGATAGGTCAACCATATCATCCATATCATCAACATCATTAAATGCTTCATTAAGAAGTCGCTGAAGGTGAGAAGATGATGCCGATGCTACCATACTCCTACTTCCTTGCACATAGCGTCTCGTGGCTTGGTCGGATCAGCAAATCACTGCAAGGTCATCTATCCTTTTGATGCGTTTGCCACGGAGTCGTTCAACACATCGGTGGGACTGCCAGATGAATAAGACAATTGTAATTAATGACTAAAACTATATACAAAGGTCATGCTAAGATGTTAAAAACCAATTTCACTTCCCCTAAGATACTCCTCCCAGACTTCATCTAGAGCTGTGACCACCATCCTCTCATTGTCCCAACCAAACCCACTCGCCGCCAGCATGTCTTTCACTGCATTATACTCTCTTTTATAATATCTCAACCGATTCGACATGTTTTACCACTGGACGGCTACGCCAGTATGTTTCGTTACTGCCTCGGCCGCAATTTGGTACGCTTCCCGCTTGAAACCGTTATCAGCTCTCCGCCCTAATGCGACCTGTTCAATGAATGTGTCAAACAAAATCTGATCCATAGCGTTAGTCCATTTGATCTTGGTGGTTCGGGATAGAGGCTCCGCTAGAGATTTCACCATCTTCTCACATGGAGAACTTCAAGTGGGCACTGGCGGTGTTTTTACGGGTGATTGTAGCAGTGTTGCTGTAAGATTAAAGGAGTCTGTCATTTCACCTGAATACGGAGTATGTATTATATGTTACCAGTGTCAATCATCATCGTGAAAACAACAACTATTAATATATACGATCACAGTATAAATTTATTGTTCATTCTCAGTAACCAACAAAGCACCCAGTATGTAGCTGGATGATTTTAATGTGAAAAATGGGTGAAGTTAGCTAAACCTGAAATACATTATAACCAACTACTGTAATGGAATTGAAATAGGATGTATCGACTATCGACTCCTACTTTTGTGCTGAGCATCTGCCTACATTCTGGCTGCAATGTCATCGCGCACTTGATTCCAAGCATCTTTTTCACGCTGAGTTACTCGAATGAACCATTAACATTAGTCATTAGTTGATACCTCTACAGTTGTAGGGATATTCACCCGATCGGCAGCAGATACACCAACGAAATCGGAATCCAGTTGAGACTCATTTTCAATACGTATATAATTGTGTAGGACACAACAAGCTATCACAATTTGGACTTGTGTTTGAAATTCGTATTGCATAGCGTTCTTCAATATCGAAAATCTGCTTTCAAAATACCAAAACAACGCTCAATTGCATTGCGCAATTGTGCGTGTCGATAATTAAATAGCTCCTTTAGGTTCGCAGACGCTCTCCCAGTTCGATACTCTTATAAGTGATATCGAACGCCCCGATATGGAGCCATAAAATCCGGCGAATGTGCGTATCCAGCGTCGACAACGTAATATTTTCCTATACATTCGAATCATAGTTGTATTAAGTGAATAACCAGATGCAGTCATAGTTATGAATTAAATTGACACTATTTTAACAGATACGCAGTACCGTTTAGGACAAGCAAGGGATCATCTGATCGGGTCATTGCGTTGTGTAGCACCCTCGCATCCGAAGCAGAACCATCCCAACCGGCCAATACATATGTAAATTTCATATCGAATGAACATGCTGCCAGGACATTCTGGAAGATGACCCCTTTACGATTGCAAAAACTCGCCTGGTCAACTGCCAGAACATGTGCGGGAATGTGTGTTTTGTCAATTGCATCAACACAATCCTAAACGAAAAGAATCACTTATCATGAATGAACCGCACGTCGGATTGAAGTGAAAATTACAGGCTTAGAAAATAGACCTATTGAAAAATTACCTGAAAGTAAGCAGACCAATTTAGATTTGTTTGGATCTCCGACGGCGTCTCTGTTCCCGTTGGTTTAACAAAGTCGGGGTACATTGATACAATTGCCTGTAGAACACGGTGAAAGTGCCGACTGATAGTCTCTCCTGATCGAATAAATCTGTGACCTAAAACCCGGTTGTGAACATTGTGCCCCAACGTGTGTAGGAAAATGACTACTTGTTCTTCAAGACTAACATTACGAGTATCACTGAGTCGTGTCTTCTCGCGTATCAGCGTACATAGTTCCAAAAATGAATCTCGATTCATCCTAAGTTGATCTAGACAATCTCCGTCGCTAGCCCGAATAATGGAATTGATGAACCTCGCTCGCTCATCATCTCCATGACGTGCTGGCTGTTTGAACATGTATGAGCGACAATATTCCCCAATAGCCTGTACACATGCTGACACAGTTTGAAAGACAATTACCCTCTCAATCTCACATACATCACTGTTTTGTAACTAAGAATGTATTCAAATGTGTGTGTGTGTGTGTGTATATATATATATATATACACGTATAGACAATCCATATACACATGTGGATTCTCACACACACTTGCTATTAGGTTACACTCACTGGACAGTTGAAAGACCAGCCGTGGGGCTTTTAGAAATATTAGATTCACCCAGCCTTAACACAACTTACACTAAGAGCTACTCTGGGTTAAAGCCCTAAAATTATGTGGTTTGGATATGCTCCATTTATGGGTGAAAGCGCTAAAATGATGTGGTAAAACAAATGGACGGAGTGGATACAATGCATAAATGACAGTGGGGCCAACATAGTTGAGGCACTCAGTAGGCAATTCGCTTCTGGCACTTAACGTGGGGCCCACCTTCATGATTTGTCATGTATCCACTTTCTCCATCTGTTTTTTAAGACCAATTTAGGAAGATTCAAATCTGAGGTGGACCAAGCCGCAGGAAACATTGGTGATTGAGCAGAAGCTCATTAAAAATTTCAAAGAGCTCATTATAAGGTCTTCCTAATGTATATTTTCCATCCAACCTGTTGATGATGTCAATAATACCTGAATAAAGGGAAACACAAAGATTACCTTGATCCAAAACTTTTATAGCCATAAAAAGTTTTTAATGAAGGGAAATTATGAGTTCCAACAGGCCACCCGATTTAGAAAATATATTAGATCCGAATTAATGCAAAACCTAATCTAGAAACAACAAAAAAGGCTTCAATATACATTCAGTTTCCGAATCAACAATTTATCTAATATAGACATAGCACAAGGAAAAATACTCATATGAGAACCTACTCCTCGACAGTCATAGAGAACCCCTATGACAAAATATTCATAGATAGTCAGATAACCCAAATTCGACTACACTCTGAAATTGCACAGGATTTTTCCCAAAAAAGAAAAACAACAAGCGGACCATAACAGAAATTCTTGAGGAATGGGACACGTCAATTTCAGGCCTCATACTGCATTAAAATTTTTATCAACTTGATGCATATTGAAGAAGATAGCAGATTGAAAAAAAAATGTTCTTCATAGTTAGTCAGATAGCTGTATGCAGTCCAAGCAGTGAATAGGAGCTGATGCAGGCCTTGTTTGGGTTTCTCTGCTGCATTGTTGTAAATGGCAGCTTTCTCATCAGAAAAACAACAGATACTTGATTTTGTTCAGGTATCAGCCATGGGTTTCTTCATGTTGGAGAATGGTTTGTAAATGGGGTACAACAACATGTATCTTCTAAGAGTGGTTTAAGAATAGATGTCTGATAAAAATAAAACCCCTCCCTCAGTGTTGGTGGAAACATCTCAATTGTACTCCTAGATGTCTGATAAAAATAACACCCCTCCCTCAGTTTAGACGATGGTGACGCTGCAAATAATTAGTAAAAATTCACCATTTCATGGCAGGAAATTTATGAAACATTAAATGGTTGTGAATAGAATGTAATATTCTGTAGAGACTCAATCATCCATCACATACAAGAAGGTTATATCTCTCTAATATAGTTTAAAGAAACCTTTAAAACATGTTTTATGCACAGGATTTTTTGGAGAGATTTTTCCAATCAAATATGTTGCATTATAATTGACTTTAAATTAATCATGACTATACATGTTCAAGCTTGCATGGTTGACAACTTGTGGGAGGGGTTTTATTTTTATCAGACATATATTCTGTCAATAAAACCCACATCAGTTGTTATAGCAGTTTTGGGGAAACATACCATAACTCAAATCATTTCATAAAATTACAATCACTATGAAAAAGCCACATCAACAATCGACCAAAAACTGATTAACATTGTCTATTAAAATATAAAAATTCCAGGTAGATGTATATATGGGTTATGGCCCATCCTGTTGGGGTACCGATTCAACGTAGATGAACCTGTTTTTCAGTGAACCATGGGCCCTGATTGCACACAATGAGAAGATTTCTCCAAACAAACAGGCCCTACATATTCTTTATCAGTTACCCATACAGGAATAAGAAGAAGACACGATAAATGGGAGAGAGCTTACAGAATGATGACTAAAATGTACTGTTTATCTGGTTTCGCTGTAAAGGAGAGAATGGTCATCAATTTATATGACTGCGCTGAGTGTTTTCCTTGCAGAATCAGCTGAAAAATTGTTGACGAATATGTTTTGGAGTCATTAAATTATTGCAAGTCTAAAAGAAGATATTTTAAATTAAATAAATTAACTGGAGAACAGGGGGAAAGTAAACAACTAGAGAACCCAATATGCGGAGCTTCTTCTATCTATATTTGCAGTTAATTTGAAGGACATGACAGATGCCCATAAGGTCATCTTGTTGAAGACAAAATATATAAGATTAACGTGTCCAGTCAGTGCCGACTAATAGCACCCTTGATTTATCAATTTTCAATCACTGATGCAACAAGGGTAAACCACATTTGGCACGCAATCACCATCACACTCATGATTAGGGAAACTCGTCCTGTCAAATGGTTTACCAGTTGCATATAATGACTGGATGGATGTGCCTCAACAACTGAGGCCTGAGGGAAATGGACTGAGTGACTTATTTCATACATAATAAGATTTTTCTCCAAGATGCAAACTACATATGAACCTTGAAGAGGCCGACGAGGTAATCTCTCTTGAAACCTAATTTCAAGCATATGGACCACTTTGATTGAATCCTACGAGAAATTCACTCATGAAGTATATATTCACATGCTCAGAAATCATACAAATTTCACTGCTGGAGAGTTATATGAGAGAGGTCCAAATGTATGCATTTGGGTAACAAGGTGGGCTATGTTAAACAAGAAGAAGTCACGAATCAACTATCCAGACCTCATTTAAATGCTCAGTGGCATACGATAAATAAGCAAGCTTCCTCTGTCATTTGATAGCAGGTTTTCATATACATTCCAATGCACATCAGGTCATGTTGTTAATAGTAAAAAATGAGACAAGGTGTCCAGTACCTCAGATTACTAATAGTAGAATCGAGTCTCAGAATCTAAATCACTGATGTACCAAGGGTAAAATGGAATGGCAAGCATTCAGCATCACACCCAGGGATAGTACATCACTGTCCAGTCAAATGGTTCACCAATTGGATATAAATTTGGAATGGATGTGCGTCAACAACTGGGTCCCAAATAGAAATGCACCGTCCAACTTGTTTGATAATTTGCTTCTACTTACGAAGCAAATTAAAAATAATTACTCCATGAAGATAGCAGATTGGATAACATATATAATATTCCCAGGGATATTGCATTGTCTATCCTCATCTGAGAAAGAGTAAAGAGTGATCTACCGTAATATTTCATCAATTTTAATTGTGGAGGCACAAAATGCATAAACTGAGAGAGGGGAAAGGTAAGAAAAATAATATGGACCTTAGCAGAGATCTTTACCTAAGCCCCAATATCCAGAGACCATGAGCATTTACAATGAAGATTACAATGAACCCTTTCCAAAAAACATTACAATCAAATCAAAGCACAAAACCTTGAAATTTGATAGATAAATGATGCAGGACATGAAATGTAAATATGATATGCAAGATTTCAGGCTTAGATCATACCAATTCAGAAACAATTACACAAATTTCACATCCCACATGAAAATCCAAACGTTCAATTAAAAGGGAATTTATGCAGGTCCAGGCCTACACATGATAGGGCTGGATCAATAAAAATTATGAAGCAAACGATACTCAAAGATAAGAAATAATCCTTCACACATACATAGTAATCAGTCCCTAATCCAAGGAATTCACCAGTTTCAAATCAAGGAACCCTAGGGAAAGAAAAGGGGCATATAAGTTAGGGAAAACGTAATCTAGGGCTAGGTTTCATGAAAAAAGGCTATGAGAGGATAAAAGAGGATAAAAACCTGAGCCAAAAGACGATCCCGCACGTGGACAACAACAATGGCCCAGACGGACGTGCGTGTGATCCCGGCCGCACGTGTGTGGGGTCCACTATTCAGAAAAAGGCCACCTTGGCCCTGGTTGGCCAGGGATGGACTCCAAAACTCCCAAATCTCAGCTCGATCCGATGTACGATTTGTGTGTGGTACTCCGCCGAAGTTTCAGCCCTCCTGTAGGGCCAAATTTTAAAATTCTGATGTGGAGAGGAGAATTGCTGCAATAGATGATTGATTCAAAGTGTAGATGATGAGGTGAGATGAGAAGAAGGGATGATAGAAGATGGGTAGTAGAGATGGCGATGGATGGGGGCGAATCGGGATAGATGTGGCTTCGCACCATGGTAGTTAACCCTTCGATGAAGGGAGGGCTTCGCACCCAATTAGGCTTCACAACTCAGAGAGTGGGAAGAAGCAGAATTTTTATTAATTTTTAATGTCTCAAAAAAGCTACAAGGGGTGCCTATTTATAAGAAAACCCTATACCCCAAAAACTCGCACCATGTGCGCAACCTATTACTTGGCGATGAAGAAAACTAAAATAAAAATCAAACACAGAAATCTAAAGCGTTCACAATGTTCTAAATAATAACAATAAGTAAAACCTAAAAAATGAAATCAATCCGACGAGTGGGTCACGATCATGAGATCCCATGATGGGCTTTTCTTGACTATCGGGCCCACTTTTCTGAACCAAAACTTGTCTTCTAGCTAGGAGGCTCTCCCTGGATGTCGTCATCGAGCCAGATCGATGATGGGATCCTCTTTCTGCGTACGTACGTGCGTAGGGATGGTGGTGTGCATGCGCGTGTGCGCGAGATGTCCCCATCAATAAAGACCCAAGAAAGAAACCAAGTTAGCTTTGGAATCATCCACCTCCTATAATGATTCATGGTGATCTCATCTCCTTCAAGGTGAATTAGAATAAAAGGAAATGTGTTCAAAAGTTTCCATTTCCCACTCAAGTCAAGCATACAAGCTTAAAATCTCACAAAGACAATCCACCTAATGTGCAGCAAAACATATTTTTAGGTTAAACCTGTCTATAGCGGTTCAAATCTAGCAAGAAAACCATGTTTCTTCAAAAATACGAGTAAGAAACAGGCAGGAAAAATCCAACAGTTCAATTCCTAGGCAGAATGATAATTAGTCAAATTTCAAATAATAATAAGTGTTGGGGACAAAAGATACTAAGTCCGGAGACTCGGACTTGGTGCCTCGGGTCGCCGAAGGATACGTTGGATTCGAGGGAAGGTTATAAACTCATTAAGCTGAGACAAAAGTTAAGTCGGCTCGGACAACGAACCAACAATCCGGGCATGCATCGGGCCGACTCACTTGTTGGATCGGCCAAATGAAGGAAAGACAGCGCAGAACAAAACGTCATCCCGAGTATCTCGGGATGAGATCTCCGATCCCGGAGGTCACGGGATCGGATAAAGACCAGAGACAGGTGAAATCCAATCTCCGCGATAATGGGAGAAGATCTCGCACACGATACTGAGAGAAGAATCCTCATACGATAGAATGCTCCAGCAACTATAAAAGAAGAACCTCCATCGTCTTGGGAGGTACGCAAAAAACTCTATCCTAGAACTCTCCAATACATTAAGACCCAGATTCCTAGCCTGACTTTGGCATCGGAGGGTCCCCTGCTTTAGCCAGGGTCTCCTTTGTCTTCTTGCTCCGCAGGTACACGAAGGTCTAGAAGGACGAAGCAGATTTTTGCATCAACAATAAGAATAACTGATCAAATCCTTTAAACTCAAGCTACAAAACCTTGAATCAGCATCAATTAATGAAACTTACACCATTACATTAGGAACAAAAACAAGACTCTAAACTCAAATGATCTCACATCATGCTAAATTCTAGGGGGGAAAAACTGCAGTTTCTTCACAGCATCACGAAACACTATTTCATGGCAGGAAATTTACACGCCAAAGGTCACTTACAAGCCAAAAAAAAACTACAAATCAACTCAAAATTAAGCTAATAAAAGCCTCAAATCTGCTTCTTTTGAAAGAATTTCTACCAAAACTTCCATAAAGAAGCAATTTTTAGCTAAAATATAACAATTAAGACACAAGCTACAAAAAGAACTGCTATTTCTTCACAACAAGCATTGAATCAACACTTCCCAAGGAAAACTACAGGCTAAAGTTCAATTCCAATATATATAGAGCCCAAAATCAGCTCATAACAAACTGAACAAAGGCTCAAATCCATCTCATTTGAAAGAGTTTCCACAAATACTACCAGGAAAAAATAACCTTTTCGCTCAAGTCCTTCCACCTAGACTCGACCTAAGCAGGAAAAAAAAAACATCTTTTTCTTTTCAAAACTGCCATTAAAGAACCATTTCCTAATTAAAAAGTGAAAGCTTCACAATTAATTACATGAAAGAAAAGGGATCTCAAATAAGCACAAACAAAGATATCAAAAAGCCTTGAGCAAACTCAAATCAAGCTACAAAAGTCCTCAAAATGGGTCCCATTTGAAAGAATTTCAGACATTTGTCTCCATTAAAAGATTGTTTTCAGCTCAAATCTAAAAGTTAGGAACAAATCTAGCCAAAACCCTAATGTCACGGAAACTACAGGAGCTCTACAGCTGACAACTCCGTTCTAAACAAGAAAAACAAAACTCAAATCCACTTAAATCAAGCCACAAAAACCTCAAATCTAACCCCATCTGAAGGAACCCTCACCATCTACTCCTATAAAGATTACAATGAACCCTTTCCAGAAAAGGCCATAGGAGGAAGAAGCAGTACTTGCGCGTAATAACGGTGGTGGTTGTGATGGACTCAGAACCTGAAAATACTTGAGATTTATGAGATTGTAGGGTGGAAATGGTCCTTCCCGCCACTGCTCCTACCATATCCAGCGACCTTCGATCCCATCCATCAGTCCGTACGAAGGACGGGGAATGGGCTCGAGGCAAATCCAGCGGAGAGAGGAGCGAATCCAGGCAAATCCAAAGAGAGAGAGAGAGAGAGAGGCAAGATATCCATACATTTCGTGCAGTCCAACAGTCAATCTAGCAGGACAGGCCAGCTTGCTCATCTCTCTCGTCCAAATAGGCTAGCGGTCGTACTCTGTAGGATTAGATGCTCCTATCCAACCTACTACCACCGACTCCACTCTAATATGCCCATCCAAACGAGCCCTTAAAGATTATGAGTAAACTTATTGAAAACTCATATAGTGAATATTAGTATACTCAGGGAAAATACGTCCATTGGGAGTGGAGTATGGAAACCGAACAACTATAAATGCTTGTGTTTACAATTGTCATTTAAGCACAATTCTATTATTGATTATGTGTTTGATTAGTTAAAACATATGAATGCTTGAATTAAATTGAATGTTAGGTACTTAATTTGCAAAACATATATAAGTTCATTGTCTTGTATAAACTAGTTTCTTAATTGGTGTATTCTTTATAGTATATGTGATTGGACCCAATTTGGCTTGAAAGCCTTGACGTTATTTTTCCTTATTTAAATTAGTAAATTATTTAAGTCGGCAATTAGATTTTAATTATAGATTTTTAAATTGGTCTTAATCATCCCCTTTAAGACTTAGACATAATTCTATAGCTCTGCCAAGTTTTCGCATGCGTTGTGGTAGATAATTCACCCAATTTCAATTAGTATTAGAGCGGGTAACTCTTGAAGGGTGTAATTGCCTAAAGTTGATTCAAAAGGGCTTTAGAATCATGTCTAACAATAGAGAGAGTTGTGACATGGAGGGTACATATTTTGATTGTATACATATACGTAGATTTTTCAAAAAGTCGAAAGAAACCCGTTGTTACATTTGTGAGGGTTATAGTCATGCTGCCTCCTCATGTCCAAATGTATTGGCAGGAAAACGGGATGAGTCTGAGGATTTTAATTCAAAATTTAGAAAATCTAATAGTGTTATAGACCTTAGATCCATGCGAACCTTAATGGTCTCCAACACCTCTACTCTCTCTATACTTAGAGACATGGGAGAAGTGTTCGGCCATAACTTATCGGATGAAGAAGAGATATCTTCCTCCAATAGTGAAGAAGATGATAAGGATGGAGATGTTGAAGTGCAAGATACCTATAATCAACTTTTCAAGAAAAGTATGAAAATTATAACGATGATGGAGTTGATAAAGGCTGAAAAGATTAAATTGGCTAACCGATTAGAACAAGTGGAATATGAAATTTCCTTCCTTGCACAAGGAAAGAAAAATCTTAAACATTGATGAGACTTTAAGGAGATACTCAGACATTGAATTAGAACTTGATACAGTTAAATTTAAAAATTAAACCTTAAAATTTCAAGTTTACAAACTTAAATCTTATCTTACTAATGTTAAGGTTGCCCAAAATGAACATATAGGTAATTTTTTCGATATGGGTAAATCTTTTGGGGACAATAGAGGTATTAGAAATAATAGGAATATTGATATTATAACATCTATTCCGATGATGATTCAAAAGGATTTTATGGCTTCAAGGAGTAAATCTAAATCCTCTCCCGTGTGCCATTTGTGTGGAGAAAAAGGCCATATGAGGTTTGAATGCTAAATTAATAAAAACTGACAATTCATCTCAGTCCTGAACTGTATAGGTAAATTTATTCAGACTAAGAGAATGATATACTAAGAAGAATCCTATTAGATGATCATTGAAAAAGAAGAAATTCACATCCCCTTAAAAAATGTACACCATATGAGAGAGTTAATGAAAAAAGTTTCCCTATTAACTGAACATACTAGGAAAATTCTTAGTTAGGGCAATAACCACAAGGGTAGGAAATAAAGAAGAAAACTTCCTACCGAACATAAATCCACCGTCAGAGAAGAAACATTTATTATGAAATTGATATGGGTGCCAGAGAATTCACAACCATGTGGGTGGTGAAGAGGGATATGTGATCTTAAAGATTTATGTGGGTTTATTGCTAAATATAAGAGATTGAGCATCATTTTATAAGCATATAGGTATATCTAAGGATTAGAGCCTTATTTTGTGTTTTGTAGTTATATTCAAGGATTATAGCATCATTTTCTTTTTGATAGTTTATCTTTAAAGTTGTTTAATTTTAAGTATCACATGTTTATTACTAGATTATCATTGGTCATTGTCATTTCAAAAGATTTATCTTTTTTAATGATCATAATATGCATACTCCATGTTTTAATATTATATGCACTATATATTCACTTGTTAGTATATACTTATAGATATATTTCTGATTTATAGAGCTTTCATTTTTTGTGCTTAATTAGTATATCTATAAAATTGAATTTATGTCAAATACTGATAAATGTGGGAGAAAGATCAAGTCCCACTAAAACAAGTTCAATTCTATTTTACATGATTTATTTGTTGTTGCATGAAATTGATGAAGATAAGGGGGAACATTTAAGGGAAAGTAACGCAAGTGTTACATGTATTTGTGTATTTGAGTTGTAAATCTTTATATTTAACATATAATATTTTAGTCGTTTTAGTTTGTCATTGATATGAACCATGATAAGGTCTAGATTAGTTTTTATCATGTAGTTCACAAAGGAGAAAATTGTTAGTGCATTGATTTATGCACTTGTTTATCAATCACGTGTATCTATGTGTCAATGAGTCGGTTGAGTCATTGGATGCTGAAGACTGAAAACACATGAAGACTTAGAGTATTACGGAGTGAAGAAAAGGTAAATTGAGGTGCCATGGTAATCATAACCTTAGATCCAAATCAACCTAGCATCTATATAATCATAACCTTTATAGGTAAACTTTGATTAATCATAACATAACCGTACAAGGCAAATTGGAACATGATAAGTTTGGCTATAAGAGGTGTAAAAGTGGTGTAAAATACATAGTCTAAAACAACGGATTTTGAGTGGTCCTTGATCCCATTGACAATCTGTTGATGGGTCTCGAGGACATCAAAGACCAGATCGACGAGATTGAAGAAACAATCTAGCAACAAAACATAAAATTCCTGAATTTTCTTGATGGGATCGAAAGATAGTTCGATCATATTAAAGAACCTTCGATCCCATCGAATAACCTTTTGATCCTATCGACAGAGCTGTTATCGAGGCATTTTATAGCCATTAGAAAACTTTTTCTATAAAATGAGCATTCAGTTCTTTGATAGTTTTTGAGTAAGTTGGAAGCCTAATTGTATCCCAATATTTCTCAACACTTAGAGGTCTTACCTAAAAGGATCCAAGTCATCATGCATGTATTTAATCACTCTTATGAGCATCCCAAGCTCCTTATGAAAATAATCTTATTTTCTTACATTACTGAGAGGATAGACACCAATCCGGCTAATAGGCAAATCTATATCTTTTAAACCTCTTTATGCCCATCTATGTGAATTCCCACTTGAAAACCAACTAAGCCTTTACTTGTAAGAGATTCAACCAAACTTATTCCATTACTTTAGTAGCCTCATCGGAGTATCGTATGTAAGGTAGCCGATCAAAGGAGTTGAAGCATCTGTATCAAAGATCGGGGTAGCATGAGAGAAAATGATTGAAGCATGAGATAACATGGATTAAGCATCTCAAGAAGGCACTACAAACGGGCTCAATCCGACAAGTAAGTTATCAATTGTAAGAGTTCACATACTCTTTCATTGTGTAGAATTGACTACAGAGTTTGTGACTCGAACTCGTGTAGGTTCTTGTGTAGGACTGTATCACCACTAACATGGGTGAGTACGTAAGTTCTTATATAAGCCTCCAACAGGATGGTGTATTTGTAAAACCTTGTGTAGGCCTCTGACAGGAGTGTACAAATGTAAAGGTTATGAGTGAATCTATTAAAAACTCATAAGATAATAAATACTGGTACACTCGAGGAGAGTACATTTGTTGGAAGTAGAGTAGGGAAATTGGACCACTATACATGTTTATGTTTACGATTATCATTTGAGCATAATTCTATTCTCAATTATGTGTTTGATTAGTTAAATCATATGAATGCTAGAGTTGAATTGAATACTATGCACTTAACTTGCAAAGTACACGCAAGTTCACTATCTTGTATAGACTAGTTGCTTGATTGGCATACCCTTTATAGTTTGTATGATTAAACCTACTTTGTCTTTAAAGCTTTAGTATTATTTTGCCTTATTTAAATTGGTACATTATTTGAATAGATAATTAGATTTTAATTGCAGATTTTTAAATAGATCCTAATTATTTTCTTTAGGACTTAGCCATAATTTTATAACTCTATTAAGCTTCCGCACGCGTCGTTGTAAACAATTCATACAATTTTTGGATCGAATATTGTTGAAAGAATAATGATGTGTTGAATTGGAGTGGTGTCGGTCTCGAGCTCCTCATCCTCCGCTGAATTTATAAATGTTTCATGCAGTTTGCTAAAGACTTGTGTTGAAATTAACCTTCATGATCTTCTCTCAATTAATTGACTAATTAAGAAACATGACCAATTATATTGGTAACTTAAAATGAGTCTTTAAGATATTTCTGTAATCAGTCAATCACATTATATTTCTATCTTGAGATGTGTCTTTGTGATTTTTGTGTAATTAACTTACTTCAGGATGTGTGTGGCTAATTATGTTTCACCATGTGTTATTATTGATCACTTCCTTAGCTAATCGTGTATCCTAGAACATTCCAATTATTCTTATACATGTGTATTCACTTGAATTCTACCATGTTTTGTGAGAAGGATCACCACCAGCTAAAAAGGTGGGTGTAAACGTCCTCTTTAGGCTATTATAGTGCCTATAACCTCTTGTTTTGCCACATGTCTTGTAACAACTTTTACTTAGATGTGTGACATGTATTTCTAGTGGTAGCCTTCCCTATAATTCACAATATCCTCTTACTGATTGTATCTGCGGTAAGGATTTCGTTATAATTTTTTGTATGGTGGTGCCACCACGTGTCAGCTTACTAAGTGTTGAATCTGACCATAACATGGTTAAGTCGAGTTTAAATAAATATATGCCATCTAAACAATTTCATTGTGATACTGTATCAACCATCATATTCAATCAGAACTCATTTTGCAACAAACGACATAGGATAATGTATAGGTAGTGTCTTTGGAACCGTATACTATAAGACATTGTTTGGATGCATGCAAAGTCCTTAAGTTGTAAAGGGATTACAAGTAATTTGATTATAAGGGCTGTTTGGATGCATGTATTTGCCTATAAAGGTTTTACAGTTGTAAATAGATTATGGCTTTTAGCTATAATCTGAAACTAGATAAAAAGCCATGTTTCATATTATAGGTAAAGTCTTTACATCTAAAAAAGCATTATACATGTTAGAACACAATAGTTAATATATACTCTTAATATGTGGGGCCCACCGTAATATGTATGGTACATCTAATCTATTCATCATGTACTTCCCTTTATTGTCTCATGTGGCCCTAAAAAAAAACCCGCCCATTATCAAAAGGACCACATAAGGGAAGGATGGGACGTTCATCATTAAAACTTCTAGTTTACATTTGAGGCCCATCATAATGGGTAGAAGACATCTAATCCATTCAGTGTATGCATGCTTTAATGCTCTCTTAGGGCCCTAAAAAATCAAGTCTTTCTTATGTGATTTGCAGATTTTGGAAGGTTCACCACCTAAGCTCTATAGTATGAATACCTACTTTACTTATTGTAAACACTTTACCGACTAGCCAAACAAACAATCTATTTACCTGTAACCACTTAAAAGTCAAATAGAATAGCATGTAAATCGATTACACCTGAAACTCTTTTAATGTATAAGGTGTTTACAACTAAAATTTTTATAGGCATCCAAACGACCCCTAAGTGTACTGGGTAGGGACCCAGAACCAGCCAATTAAGTGGTGTTGGGCACTGCGGGGCGTACAGTGATGCATTTTTTTTTCGTCCATGCCCTCTATTAAGTTTTTCAACTCATTTCAGGTTATGAGCCCAAAAATGAAGCAGATTCAAACCTCAAGTGGACCACACCTTTGGAAACAGTGGGGATAATGACATCAACCATTGAAACCTTCCTATGACCTATGGTAATGTTTATTTGCCATACAATCTGATGATAATCTCACATAGATTTGGATGAAGGGAAAAACTCAAGTATCAACTTCATCCAAAACTTGTGTGGGCCCCCAAAAGTTTTTTTATGTTGGGCATTTAATTACCCATGGTTTCTTATGGTATGGTCTTGAGCTCTAAATTTGTTTCATTTTTTGGCTTATGTTTAAAAATAAGCTGATAAAATGGATGTATCGTGTAGATAAAAGACATACATCATGGTAGGCCCTACAATGCCTAATGCCCCCTAGCTGGTTTGTGTTGGGGCCACCGTCTTTCGCTTCCTAGTTTGCATCTTGCCACCGCTTGGACTCGGTTCAAACTGGGCCGAACTGCTAATCAAACTGAGCTGAGCTGACCAAATAGGCTCGAGGATTGAGCCGAGCCAAGTTCAAGCTGGGGTTAGCCACTGGCCGAGCTGTGCCAAGCTTAACTAGTTCGATTCTTGTACAACTCTAGTTTTGTGTATGATTCATGATTCCTATAGAATTCGTGTAGTTTCAAGTTAATTAGTAAAAGAATGTATCAATTTTAGTCAATATCCATGTCATCCATATCTCATTAACAAGCAATAAATTTCAAATACGAAACAAATGTTGATTTGCCAGTTACTTGTTTCATGGCTTTAATTTGAGCCGTAAATCTTACTTTGGAGATGAAAATATCCACATTAATAGCAAGACAGAATCCAACATTAAATAGATCTACAGATAAGAATATTCTTCCATCTGTAATGGAAATCACATTAATAAGAATATAAGCTGAAACATCCCCTCATTCTTTCATATACTAGGGGATTTAACTTAGAAACAAATATATATATATATATATATATATATATATATATATATATATATATATATATATATTCCATACTAACGGATTTGTGTCCATGACCATGGGTTCCAATGCACGAGATCCTATAGCACTTACCAATAAAACCCTATCAATTAGTATTACATAGAATAAATCAATTATAGACACTAATACAATTATTATTAGGGCTTTGGCCTACGGAATCACACAGATATGGATTTAGGATAACAATCTAAGAGCACTAAGCAATCACAAGAAACACAAAAATTTAACGTAAAAAACCCTTGCGGAAAAAAAATCACGGTACAAAGCGACAAAAAATAAGCACAGATTACAAAGATAGAGGACTTACCCGGTTTGAGCAATCCTCAAACCTCACATTTTCTCTACCTCTTGAAACCCTAGATCCCCTTTAGAAACCCTAGAACCTTTTTACAAATACTTAGACTTTTAGTCCCTTGTCCACCCCTACTTATACACTTAGAAACAAATGGAAATGAAATAGAAAATAAAAATTGCAGAATTTGTGTTTCCACAAATGAACCTGCGTAAACTTTCGATAACAATCCAAGAACACCAACAATTATATCGCGAAAAGGAAATAAGATCTTTATTTAAATACTATATGTTAGCCTTTGAAATTTCTGTTTTAGATAATTAAACACTATTACAGGTGTATTTAATATGCATTACAGGTTCTCACTCTTGCTCCGATGGTTGACTCTTATGAGTTTAAACCTTGGGTCAACGGTTATGAGTACCCATAGGTGATGAAATTCCACTATGCTTGAGTGTGTGGGGGTGTGTATGCGTCCGTTATTAATAAATTTTTAAAAAAAAAAAAAAAAGTACTTTAGCAAATATAATAATATCCCAACGTACAATGTCCCACGGTAAATACCATATCTATAAAATGTCAAATCACCAACCCACCTCCTGTGTGAAAATAGTGGACGGTGCATGACTGTTCATCATAACATGTGTTCTTGCTTCTTACACGCCTGTTATCATCACGGCGGCCCCAACCTTCTGCATGACTCTCAAGTGTCTTGTACGTACGTGATTAGTCGGGACGGAAGCTATATAGCTGGAGTAGATACGTGTCGTGCGATCGAGCTCCAAGTTGTACGAACGGTTCAAAGGAGATCAAAGTTACATGGGCCCCACAATGATGTATTTATTATATCCACACCGTTCATCCATTTTTCGAGATCATTTTAGAGCATTAATCCAAAAATAAATCATATCCAAACCTCAAATGGACCACACCAAAAATAGCGGTGGGATAATGATTTTCATTGTTAAAAAATCTGTAGGGCCCACCATAACGTTTATTTTCCATCCAATCTGTTCATAAGGTAAAAAATACATGGATGAAGAGGAAAACAAATTTCATATTGATCTGAAACTTCTGCGACCCCCAAAAGGGTTTCAATGGTAGACGTTCAATCTCCCACTGCTTTTTGCAGTGTGGTCCACTTGATCTTTAGATCTGCGTTATTTTTCGTCTCAAGCATTAAGACGAGCTCGAAAAATGGATGGACGGTTTGGATATAACACATACATCATGATGTGACCCACAGAACTTGCTGACGTCAATACACCATCTATATAGCTGGTGTGTGGTACACCAGCCAATCCGCTTCCAGTTGGGACATGGATCTGAGATTTCCATCATCCCGCAAACGGACGGCTGAAACAACTTTTCCCAGCGACTCCTATTCTCTTGATGATTGAGTTCCATAAAATCTAAGTGGTGGGGCCCACCTGATGGAAACCTCAAATCTCTCACACGTGTGGCTTGTGCGTTGATGAGCAACGCTTAGAAGTTATAAGGCCTCCGGCGCACACGTGCTCCTGAACCGTACCGAATCATGTACTGTTCATGCTAACCTGAGCCGCCAGGGACACGCTTAGGTGGTGGGTCCCACATCCAGCAGCTGATTGGTGTGTATCACTTTTCCAAGGGCCAGACGACAGGGTGGCCAAATCGCTACGGAGATCCTATGAAGCGTAGGAAAGAAGAGGCGCATGTTAGCTGCAATCCGGAGCTCAGTTACGTATCTAGTTCTAGGCAATTTCTCGGCTTAGGAATTTCACGGGATATTTTCATATTTTTCATTTCCTCGTGATTTTAATGAAAAAAACTCCCAAAAATAAAATATTTAAAATGCTTATTATAATTTAGAAAATTTAAAAAATATAAATATGTAGTAATAAAATAAATTATTTTAATTTCTATATGGTTTTCACATTAAAAAGCAATAAAATCGAGAGAAATTAGTACGCCCTTTGATTATGAATATATCACGATACTCTTACGATAATATCGTTTAGCCAAATTATCGCGACAGTTTCAAAATATCAGGGACATCTGTCTCGTTGTCGAGAGGACAGAAAGAGAATGCACGCAATGCGCCAGACTATTGAGGAATCATTTAATACTCAGATAGAGCACGATGATCGATACGCACGTACTCGGAACTTCTACACTTGGGCAATATTAATTCAATCTAATCCGTTTGATTTTTGTGGCCCGCTGTATAAAGCTAACCATTTAAAAATCAGATTGATTGATCAATCCAAACCCATCCGTAATTGAAATTAATCCGTTGATCCTGAACCATTGATTAACTCCAGTTTAATCCGTCCACTGAATACTTAAAAACCGGAAATTTAGTCAGTCGAATTCGTTGAAAAAAAATGTAGACCACTCATCCACTCCTGGGACACGATTTGGACGGTTTTAATTTGAATAAATACATCACACATAGACAATCTCTAAGTGCGCGAGTAGCAACTGTTACGCTCTGCCGGAGTATCAAATTCCTGACGCGATAGGAAGCGCACGATAGCGATACCCCCCCTCACGCGAATCCCGAGGCGGTGGGGTGTACGGCAATTGCAGTAGTTATGCTTTGCTCCTCCGCTACAGAAGGACGTGGAGGAACCTGATTGAGCCACGTCACTGATCCGGTCTCCCGCAGAGTTATGGCATTGTCTAGCTTTTTCCATGCAATGCACATTCCACAAAGCGAAATGGGAAGAAAACAAAAGCAATAGAAAAAAGAAAAAAGAAAAAAGAGAAAAGAGAAATGCTTTGATACTCTGCAGTTTATGATTGATGATACGCACGCAGTCAGAAATTACTGAAAAATTGCTTACGTGGCATGTCGCTAATTAAAAGTAACCGTCCGAATTATGGGCACCTATATGGATTTATAACTAACAAAATATTAGCTTAATTTTGAGTTATTTTTATATCATGCGTACAATCTTTATATGCATGTGTATCAAGCAACATATGCAACCAGAGTATCAAAAAACTTCTTAAGCAAAAAGAGAAAATACATAGACAAGGAAAGGAGCACAAAAAGAAGAAAAATGAGGTGGGAGATTTTCTTGGTGAAGATAATGGTAATCCAACGGCTATTGTACGTAGAGAGAGTGGAGCAGCATCCAACGGCTACTATAGTATCCTCTTTTGACCCATTTCATTACATCTATTTCTCATCAACTTGATGACTCTCTCTCTCTCTCTCTCTCTCTCTCTCTCTCTCATTCATGTACTTTTCTTGATGAGCTCTTTCATTCTCTATATCTAAGGGCATAACGGCTAAATTTTCATAGTTTTGAAGTGATGATTAGCATTTTAACATGGTTATGCTTAATGGGTATTTTTCATTTTAATCAAAATCAATCTCTTCAATATTGTTTTCTCCTCTTGATTAGTAACTAATGATGAACATAGATGTATAAGTGGATAAAATAATGCTGCATTAACAGCCCTTCATCTTTGATTATCTGCCAAAGTGCTTTCCAGTTAGTGGATTTCCTCTTTTCTTTCACCAAGATTCTTAGTACATGTCAAGTACACATTGGAGATTACTCATCATTATCATCTAATCCTTATCCCAACTAATTAAGGTAAGCTCATCACGAGCTGAAAATTATGAACTTATAATTCGAAATGTGAATTTTCATAAGCTCATTTGAAATAAATGTTACAAATTCTCATTAGTTATTATTGGATGGCTGCTTACATGTGTACAAAAACTTTCGACGTGTAGCATTTTTGTAGACCAACAAATTCCAAAACAAGGGTGGTTTTGATTGAATAACAAGAGTAAGTTTTATATTCATTATACAATACTCTCCTCATATCTTACGGTGAAGTAAAACGAGGCTGAAGAAAATAGTAATGACTCACTGCAGAAGTTGAGTCCTTACTCATGCCTCAATGTTAGACTCACGGGAGTTTCAACACAAGGTCACGAGTTCAAGTACCCATTATGGTGAAATCCACTATGGTGTGAGTGCGTGTGTTAAAAAACAATTATAATTTTCTTTTAAATTCAAATAGCAAGAACCATAAAATCATGGAAAAACATTTTATTTTCTTGCAGTTCCTTGTAAACAAGTCCTCAATGATAATATGGAGTGTGTGTGTAACCCAGATCCATAGCTCAACTGGCAAAGTGAGTGGAGATACCTCATTTCAACACTTGAGGTCTTGGTATCGATCCCTAGCGGGGGTAGCTAACATGGAGTGTGTGTACTGACATGGGTGTGTACTAACAAGCTAACCCAAAAAAAAAAAAAAAAAAGTCCTCAATGATAATAGTGAACAGCTAGGAACATAGAGATACAAGTGTATTTAACAGTTGCAAGAGTAGTAACAAAAATTCCATAATGTTAATTAATTAAAACTTTCAAGTTAAAATGCATACTAAATGAGAATTGGAAGTGAGACTAATCTATGTGTACCATAATATGGAGAACTGAGGTTAGGTGATCCATCCTCTTTTGGTTGTTCAACTAGGGGACACAAAGTTCAGAGGTGGGCCACTAGATTTCACTACTTGAAAAGTAGATAACCAAATCCGGGGATTACATTCCTCTTTCCTATGAAGAAAATTGACTATGGGCCCACATCAAGACTGATGGAACCACTCATCTAGCTTGGAATGATGCATATGATCATATGTGAATTGGCCCTTAGCCAAATGGGCCATTTTGTTATTATCACTAATTTCGATTATCTCCTTCTCATGCACATGACCAACATCACCCACCTGTTATTTCAGCAATTGGTGATTGCATAATCAAAGAAACCCATGTTAAGAAGATGGTGGAACCCACTTGCAGTATGCTTGGAAGCAACCCCAAAATTGGAAGCGGCGGTCTGGGATCAGCATTTTCATCAAAATGATAGTCTGTTGCTAGTGACAAAACAGAAGAAGTGAATGGCATTGGACTGGGTTTCACTATTTTCACCCCTCTCTGAATGTTAAGATTAAAATGGTAATCATCCCACCACCATTTTTGACACAAACATTGATTTGGGGCACTTCCTACCACACTGATAAAAGCTAGCAAGCTTTAAAAAATCAGCAAGAACAAAAGGAAGAGAAGAAAATACCTGTTTCAATCAAGAAAATGTTCGCTGCGGTTCAAACGTGTTAATAAGGAAGAACTTAGTGGAGAAAAGGGGGCTATCAGATTCATGATTATTCAAGATCGACTGCAGTTTTGCAGATTGGCAGCCTCGAAAACTGTTTGAATCCGATACGGATTTTTCATACATCCCAAATAAATACAGACTCTACTCAAAAACTCCAGGACTCTATCAGTAAAATGCGAAATTTGAACAGCTTGATGTCTCCCGTTGATGGAATGGATGCATGGTTTTCTGGCACTGGAGACGATCTTGTTAGGGACCCCACAAGCCCACAAAGTCAGTATCCGAAGATTTTCACCTCTCTGGTTAAAACCAATCTTGAAACCGACGGATTTAACCGGGCCCCACCAAAGGACGCCGCTGATTAAAATGGCTTGAGCCCCCAGAAGCTCATGCATCAGAGAATCGGTTTCAGGACTGCCATCACCATTCGCCTACCGCAAGCTTGGAGAATAGTAAAGTGGGGAGTTGAGATACCCTGTCGGAGGCGACGGAAGCATAAAAGGATTTGGTGAAAGAATGCTGGGGCCTTCTGGGGGACCTTGCTTCGTAGAGCTAGCATTCGCCACGGGGCAAGACATTAGAAAACTGGATTTTGGTGGGCCCGCAGGCGGTTCCCTCGAGAAAGTGTTGTGCAATGGTAAGGATGAAAACACTTTCATCGGCCTTGGATTTGAATTCAAAGCCATTGGAGGCAAAATGCCCACAAGCGGCTGCTGCTGCTTTCCTCTTGTTCCCACGGCATATTTCCCATTGCCCTTGCCCGAATCGGCTTCCAACTCGGGAGAGTCATCAATGACAATCACCTCCCTCATGGGATTGGCAGTTTGCATAGTGGAAACGGGTTTCTGGCGTTGGCGGTGGTGAGGAGCTGTCCTCTCGACATGGTATGCAAATGGGGAGTTGAGTTTCTTATTCAGCCTTCTTTGTTGTGGTTGCGAGTCAGTTTTTAGGCCCTTCGGCCCCGGCTGCAAGGCAGGCACTGCAAAAGCTCCCATGCTCATGGCCTGCTGATGACCCTCGGCCAAATGTAGCGGTGTTTGGTGGACCATTTTTGAGTTACTGTGATTTCGGTAACCATTTGGAACGCCGACATTGAAATTCGGTAGAGGATTGCATGGATTGCTGTAGACAGCAGAGCCATTGGTAGACTGGCGATAGAATGAAATGCCATCCTGATTGGGGACATTGCCTGTTGAGAATCCAAGAAGCGTCAGATACTTTGCATTGGAATGATCGTGTGGGCCGAAAGCACCGAACTGCGGAACCCTTCGGAGTTGCGTGGCCTCGTCTTCCTCCTTGTTCATCACCATTAGGTTCTTTCCCATCAACCTCAAGACGGGACTTGGAGATGGTTGGTGAGGATCGGCCTGTGAGGACTGGCCAGCAGATTCGAAATTGCTGCAATTTGGGAACTTCATCACAGCATCCAAAGGCAGCTTCATGGAAACAGAACCGATGGGTGATTCCAAGCCAGGAATGACCATTTCATCCATTCTCGAGGTTGGATAAGTGCTGGAGGAGGTAGAGATTTCATGCCCGAAATATGGATTTGAAGCCGTTTGCTTCGCTTTGATAGGCAGCATCATGGGGCCCATGAAGTTTCTCCGCCTCAGGAGCTGCGGTTCTTGATACGATAAGGTGGCAGCCCGAGAAGTGCTTTCCTTACGTGAGCAACAACATGGCTGATCATCTGAAATTTTAGAGAATTCCTTAGCTGGAGGAACTGCAACTTTCAGGTTCTCCCTCTCTGACTTCATTCTCTCCAATTCAGCTACATTTGCCACTAATGGCAATGCAATATCTTGAACCGGTGGAAGCCCCACCGAACATTTGAATTCGGATCTTTCCATTGGTGGCGGGGAGATGGTTGAGGTTACGGAAGCAGGAGATCTTGACAGGTCCCTATCAACTGACTTGCCTTGATCTTGGGTGAATTGGGGTCCGCTTGACGTCATCGACATGTTGTCCTGAAGACCATCGTGTCCCGCATTGCCAGGACTCGGCAAACACCGTCCTGATCCTTGAATAGGCATTGGGTCAGGCAAGCACCTGGGGTATTGGATATCGGACAACGAGTCATCTTCCACCCTAGAATCAGCCTCCGCCGTCATCTGAGAATTTAGCCCTGTAAGCTCATCACCGATTTCATCAACATACCCAATCTCCCGATCCTCCATGAATGCTTCAGTTTGGCTTGTGTGCCCCATATATTCGTCCTCATGAGATGGTGATTGCATGTAGGAATGAGCAGCTAGTGCATTTCCATCTGAACTCTGCGCTTCGCTAGACCCTCCTGCCATGGTGTCTTCAACGGCTTTCTCGGAGGAAGACGCAATGTCCGTGTCCCCACTGACCGGGACTTCTTCAGCGGAGGATTCCCAGTCGTCTGATTTGGATGGGGTGACATCCACACTTGGGGATGGATGAGGACTGCCTTCATCTTGGGAATCTACCATATCAAACATCCCAATGCTATAGCATTCAGCTGCCAGATCCAACCTTTTTGAAGTCGTGATTTCCGGCTGCAAAGACATGCTCATGGCCTGATCCCTCGTGTGCCAGGATTCCAGTATATTGTTTCTGCCCATAGACACTTCATCGCCACTCTCCTCTATTTCAGACTGTCTCAAACTCTTCAACAAATCTGAGCTGGGTCCCAAAGTTTCGCTGGAACCATGCATCATATCAGCATCAGAGGGAAAGTGCTTAACCGGTCTGCTCTTTTCAACCATCCGTTTATCCTCTTGAGACTTCTTATAAGCTGAACGCTTGTCAATCTCGCTGCATTTTCTTGCTTCCATGGAAGGAGATGGTTTTCCTAGTAAAATACTCTTCCGTGAAGTCATGTTTTTTTTGGCTTTTGGAGAGAAGGGTTGGTTTTTGAATGGTTTTGGAGATGACCGGGCAACACCTGCATTGATTTCTACCCTCTTGCTTCTTGGAGAAGCAGCGTAACTCTCCGAAGGTCTTGAGAACTTCAACACACTGCCGTCGGCAGCAATGGAAGCACTTTCAGTTGATCGATCGAAATCACCCTCAACTGATTTCAGGGATTTCTCTGCATTATCCATAATGTTGGTGGTATTCGACAGAATCTCAACTCTCTTGCTTCTTGGGGAGGTGGCAGGATTCTCCGATGACCTTGAGAATTTCAGAATGTGGCTTCTCTCAGCAGGAGGATCTCCCGACGTTGGCTGGTTGCCCTCAATCTGTGGGTTTCGAGTTGCAGGTGGCACTAGATCCCCCACAGCTCCCCCACAGCCATCCCTATTGCCGAACTTCTTTAGATGGCCAGTCCGTTTGGAGCATGCCCACTGTCTTAAAGTTCCAGACTCACTAGCTTTGATTGGGTCCCGTGCTTTCAGTAATTGAGATAAGGACTTTTCCTTCTCCTCATGATTTTCCATCCAGTGTTTCCGATCCGACGCCTCACAAATCTGATTACCAACAATCCATTGATGATACACTGAATAATGGATCTCATGCTATTGAATTTGCGAAAGCATTTCAAACTAACAGGAAATTAGATGTTCAGACCAAAACATGAGAAAAATCCGTAAGACGGGATTATAACCGGCAACATGAATGCATCTTCTAACTAAGTCTCGTGTTACAACCATTCATTGAAAAAGGAAATAATGTAGTTTCCCGGTATTCACGTCATAGTTATGCTTTCTTCCATGTGCAACATAAAGGTAACGCAATAGCTAATGAAATCACGATTTGGTAATTTTTCGTTCCTTAGAATAAAACATGAGCAATCCAATTTGAATGGGAAGCAATCCAGTGGTGTTTCCAAAAGCTGTTAAAAATCCAAATTGCAAGCTCTTAGAATTACTGAATTCTCAGAAGCAATGACGAAAATCCAATATCATTTTGAAGATTCAGACATGCCCAAGAATAACAAAATGAAAACCCAAATATAATTTTGAAGGATACGGCATGCTGGAAATGAATAACAAGCTCCAACATGCTTGAAAAATCATATAATCCCACAGATGATGATCTAGGCCTGTAAGTATACACGGAATTCATGTAGAAATGGAATTTGTTTTCCACTGACAAGACAATTGGCCTGTTTATAAACTTGGATTCCTTGTGATGATCATTACTCTAATCCACTTATAATTCTCTGGCACAAGAAATAAGGTCACTGTTGTCTAATGAATTTGAGAAATCCAGTTGCCATCCAAATAGGACCCCATTTTCGGAATCCTTTTTTTTTTATGGGGAAATTATTGTTGGATAATCATTACATTTTCCATAGGATACGCATGGATTCCACCTATCCAAACATGCCCTAAAACAAGTTCTAACAATGAAGTTCCGTCATCTATATCAGTAGGAATCCTACATATGTAACTCAAAATTAAAGCCGTTGAAAACATTAAGAGCCAGAAAGAGAAAGATACCTCATCTTTGTACAGCTTGAGAGAGCACAATTTCTTGCTCTGAGACTTAAATTTCAGATGTTTAGAGCATTTCCCAGCAAGTCGTTTCTTCTTCTTGCCAACCAGATGGCTCTTGCCTTCCTTGGAATCCTTAGCATGCTTCCTCAGTACAGAATCATCTCCTACCAATGGTGCCACTACATCACTAAACTTTGACAGAATCCGAAGCTTTGTTCCGTTTGAATCCACATAGACTGCACGATCATCCTCATCTTCAACAAAATCAACTTTGCCCAGTCTTTGTCTTTTGGTTTCTGGGCGAACCTCACCGTTAGGCATTAGCAGGCTACATTCCACGGCCCAGTTCGTGCCATTCCTCCGATCAAGATCTTCCAAAGTGCAGCTGGGGGCAGTTGCACAGATATCCACCATCGACCTTTTCTTCCTCAGTTTAACTCTATGCTTGCTAACGTCTGTTGTGGCCCGCTTGGAAGTAGACTCCACAGCCAAGCACTGATCAATATGAGCATTCAAGGTGGTATTTGAAGTGGAAGAGAATATCTTGCAAACAGGGCAAACCTTCGAAGCCATGGGTTCCGAAGCCACACTAGAATTCGACACTATCTCTTCCGCACGGCTGGATTCAGAGATACCGCCCAATTTCACTATCAACCGGCACTTCCTATCAGAGGGTCCACACAAGCTTTCTATCTTTTTGGAGGTGTGGTGATGACCCGCAACTTCAAGTTCTACAGAAGCTTCCAAGGAACCACTGATTTCATTCACCGAACGATGAATTTGGTTGGCACATTTTGAGATCTTATCAGTTTGGACATGACTGGTAATCGTAGATGCAATAGCTCCAACTACACCAGCCTCATTTGAACAAGATCTACCATCCAAACTCCCATCTGCTGATGATGGAGACTGAGCTTGATCTGAAGATTCTAAAACCAAGCAATTGATACCATCAGCTTCCGAATCCAACGAATGTGCATGTTCCTTTTCTAACAAATCACCTTCAGCTAATGTTTCATAGACCTCTACACTGACTGTCAATTTATCAGGTCCTGCACCCTTCGTGCTACACTGGGTTCTTACTGAATCAGGAGGTTCGAAAGGCGGCAATATATCTTTGATGCCATGCTTCAAGCAAAGTTGCAGATATCGCTGAGGAAATGGCCAACTCACCTCTACGTCCTTGCTTCGCGCATTGAAAACATAATCTCTGCAAGCCAAACGATCGAACTTAACATGAATTGAATTTCTCATACATCTTATTTTACTAACTCATATAAGCATGAATAACAGATAGGTAATAGAAGAAATCCTCCAGCAAAGCATCTCAACTTGTTATCATATGCTAGGAGTTCTAAAAGAGAAGACATCAACCATGCTCATAAGCAAAGATGCTACTGTAGATCGACCGCCAAGGAGGAGATTGGTCATTCTTCCAAAATTTGGAAAAAAACCCATCTAGTGGATCTCAGGCCGGGGACATGAAATCACAAAAGAACTTACAACGGAGAAGTGTACTTCCAAATTTCATGAAAGACTTTTTAAATCATAATCAAGCACGTTGTATTTAGCTCAGGAGGAAAGAAATCAATTAAAGATTTCATGAATTCAACCAAGAAAGAGAAGAAGAGCCAAATTATTAAAAGAAAGTAACAGATTCAGCCCAGCGTTGAACCGATTCGTATACTAAGCTTAATACCCTTATCATCCATTTCAGATCCACCTAAAAAATCCAATGAAAACAGCGGCGGCAACAAGAGCTATCATAGGGATTCAAGCTATAGAAGAAAACCCAAGAGATGCCACAAATGAATTGCAAGATTCAGCCCTTCGTCGAACCAACTGATTCATAAAAGAAATAAAAATCCCAAAAAAGAGAACCACTACTGTCAACAAAATTACAAGAAATTGTCACTTGTAAGCTTTACATCCAATTCAAACAGTTAGAAATGTGTGTGTGTGTGTGTGTGAGAGAGAGAGAGAGAGAGAGAGAGAGATCAATTCATTGGGGGAATGAAATTAAAGAAGACCTTATGGAGAAATGAGGGAGATGGGTGTCTTGGGCAAGGCCTGATGTCCCAAGATGTGGAGCAGCAACAGCAGCAGTCTCCTCTTCTTGCAAGGAAAGCTTGTCAAGATCAGCAGCAACAGACCTTTCATCACCTTTCAGACCTGGGATCCGGCTGGTAGAACATGGGAAATGATCTGGTGGTTGATTTTCAATGGATAACATCTGAAGAGAGGCTTCTCTTTTTTAATTGCTGCTTCTCCTTCTCTTTCTCTCTCCACAACTGGTACAGTCCCAAGAAGAGATTTGCTGGAACTGGGACTCCTCCTCCTCTTGTACTTAGCCTCCAGCATAACCAAAAGCCTCTCAAATTACCCAACACTCAAAACTCTCCCAAATCAGCCCCTTGTAAAAAAAAATATATATAAAGATAAAAATAGACCTTTTTCTCCTCTGTCCTCTCTCTCTCTCTCTCTCTCTCTCTCTTTCCTCCTTTCTCTCTCTCTCTCCTCTTCTATGGACCCTTGATTTGATGCCTGAAGATAATGAAAACGAAACCAATGGTTGAGATCAATCCACACATGACGAAACATACGCAGCTTCTACATGCCTCTAGAATGTTATTTTATGTAGGGTACTCAAACAGGAAAATCGTAAGGACGAAACCCATGAAAAATTGAAATCAAACAAGCTAAAAACGCCATAAATCACGCATCTAGAAGCTTCTATAATGTAATTTTATGTGAGCAAAGCAAGACAATGAAGATGCCCAAGACCCACATGGAGTTATAGGCAAAATCATAAAAAAGAAAGCCTGTGGAGAAAACCCAATACATAAAATCTCAGACTAGGATTGGAGAAAGGAAGAAAGAAAAAAGAGAGACGGAGAGTAGGATATGTTATGGGAGAACCAACCAAAAAAACATATAGCTGTAATCACAAGCAAATTTAGAAAAGCAAATCCAAAGACCAGATTCAAAGAAACAAAAAATTACAGAGAAAAACAAGAGAAATGAAGGATAAAATAACACCACCACGAAAAGATTCCTAAAAGAAACGAGGAAAATAGACCATGAAATAACACAAATTTCTACTTCCAAGGCCCTCTCCTCTCATCGGTTTTACCAAAAAACTCATGAATGAGGAGTAAAACAAAACCCACATGCAATTGGGTAGAATCATAACCAAATCAAAAGAAAGAGAAAAAAAAAAAAAAAAGAGACCGGATTCAAGACTCTTAGAGAGAGAACACTAACAAAACCATGAAAAAGGTACGCATGAAGAGAACTAAAACCCCTCATCGAGAAACAAGAAAAGAAAACCCCCAAAGCAAAAAAATGAGAAGAAAACTCATATTAAAAACCAGAAAACCCAAAAGAAACCTTGGGACACACAATCACAAGCAAATGTAAAGAAAACCCATGACCAGATTCTCAAACAAAATGACCAAGAAAAGGAATAAAACACCATAAGATCATAAACAACCACCACCAAAACAAGACTTGGGTTTCATCATATAATCGAATTCCAAACAAAACCCAACTCCAAATTCTTAAAAACAAGTCAAAAAAAAAAAAAAAAACCAAAATCCTCCAATAATCACATAAAAGAAAGAAAGTAAATAAAAAAAAAATAAAAAAAATCAGCATAAAATCACACAGACCTTCTACTTCCAGGACTTCCCTTCTTGGGTTCTATCCCAAAACTCCATAGGCAAGAGAACAAAAGATAAGAAGAACATGATAGAGAAGAAAGTAGAAATGAGAGAGAGAGTAGAGAGAGAGAGAGATTTCACCACCTACAGTTTTTTAAAAACAGCACCACCCACGCACATCAAAGGCATCTGGTTCTCCACCAAAAGCAGATTTGTACAATTACAGCAACCCAAGAGAGAGATAGAGATGAGAAAGAGAAAGGAGAGAGAGAGAAGGGATGGGTTTTTCCAGAGACCTGTCCTATCCTATACCTACTCTACGCAAGGCCTTTTTTTAATTTTAATTTTTATTTTTGAAATATTCATGTATTTACAATTCAACCTTGCTTTTGCCTATAACTACAGTAATACCCCTACTTTAAAAATACAAATTACTCCACTCAAAGAAAAGCTGAACACATGATTTTTATTTTCTTAGTAAAGAGTTATTTTATACTCTGCAAGACAATGTCTCTTGATACTCAGGCACCCATAAATTATAAATTTTGGATGCATAGATTGAACCCAAACCGTCTAAATTATGTAACTCCAATATAAACCCAAAATCAGATTATTAAACAATATTAGCCTTTTGAATCAGGACCGTTGGATTTTTTCATCTTTCACCGTCCAATAAATGTCCACTAATCAGATGATCAGATGAATGCATAACAGTTGTTTTTTGAGAATGGTAGATCTAAAATGGGTTTCATTTGAATTATTTAGTATGCCGTGTTTGAAACTTCTAATTATTTTTTAAGTGCTGCGTATCATCCATCACACTCCGCCAGAGTACTTAAAAGTTTTTAGCTGTTCTTTTTAGTTGTCTTTGTACGGTAACTTATACGGTACATACGGGAGAACGGGTTTTACCGTAAAGCTGTCTTTCGGTGGTAAACGTACATTGGAATCATATCGTTTGGGGCCGTCCATATAAGGAATCCTATCATGGGTTTCTCATTTTCAAAAGTAATACCTAACCGACTTTTGTAATTTATGTACACCGTCTATTTTAAAGGACACTAAACGGACGGATGTAACCATCTGATATCCTTGTAACTTGAAATCAGATTACCTTAGAAGTAGGGATGAGATATATGAACGGTTCAGATTGATGAAATCCCCTTTTCAAGTTTTAGATGGGGAGGTGGATGTAGCATACTACTGTTGTACCGGATCTACCGTATCACTGTCCTTTAGTGTTGGAGTTTGTAGTTTACCGAAATGCCCTACTTATAATGTATTTCTTGGAATTCGGGAAGTAGGAAGTTTTCTCAAATGAGATGTTTTAGTACTCTGCCAGAGTACGATCATCCATACACAGGCATACGGACACTGCCCACGTGAATACATGTATGCCTATACAAGCAGTCGATGTAGTAGGTCTGACTGTACATGAGTCATAAATGGTTGGGATGGTTAAATCACTCAACTTTTAGGGAAATGGACCGTCTACAATAAACCTTACGAAAGGAACGGTTAACATTGCCGGATTTGATATGAAGGTGTACGGATGTTCATACGCTGCCAGTACACGAAGTAATTCCACTTCTCAGTTTCAAGCTGGTGCACGGTTCGAGATTTTTTTGGGGGTTATTTGATACTCCGGTGGTGTATGGTGTTGATACTCTGGCAATTAGAAATTATAAAATTGGAATATATTAACCAAAATTAAACCGTATAAATTGTAGAACCCACTGTTTTTAAGTTAAAAAATAATAATCAGTTTGTTAGAAAATCTCAACCTATGATTGGACACTTCATTTATGAAATATGACCATTGGATTTTTTTTCATTTGTAACCGTCCAATAAATCTATAAATATCTAATATTAATTAATTGGGTAATATTTATTTTTTGACCTCGATAAATTTAAACTGGTTCCCACGATTTGGACGGTTTGTTTGGATTATTTTTATGCCACCGAAGCAATATCTGAGTAATTTCTTAGTGCCTGTGCATCATTCGTCATAATCTGGCAGAATATTCTGGCAATGCTTTTTCAACACCGCAAATAGCTAATTTCCAACCGTGCAAGGGCAATCTGGTAATAAAACGAAGTTCTATGATACGCTGGCAATGTATGACGACCGCACGCATGCGCGTACAGCTAGTGTACAGGGACGCGGATTTCCAGCGTCAGTAAGTTCATGCACAAGGATTCTGGGTGGGGCCACTGCGATGTTTGTGAGGAATCCAATCCGTTCATCCGTTTTTCCATCTCATTTTCGAAGGTGATACGAAAAATAGGTAGACCCAAAACTCAAATGGACAACACCGGTGGAAAAAGTGGGATATAGTAACCACTATTGAAATATTTATATGGCCACAAAAGTTTTTCATATATATAAGATTTGTTGCATCCCAGTAAAAATGACCTCATAGAAGGTTTGGATGGCATATAAACAACAAGACAGAGTAGCTAAGGAAGGTATCAGCGGTAGGAATTCCCTTCCTCACTTTTTCATCTTGCAAGGCCCATTTGAGTTTTGGATCCTTCTAATTTTTAGATCATGTACTAAAATGAGGTCGAAATTTGGATAGATGGGTTGGATTTCCCATAAACATCAAGGTGGACCCACCTTGCGTCTCAGCGTTGTTCCTTGATGCGAAAGGGAACGGATTGGCTACTCCCCCTGACACCAGCCCCGTGGCTGATGGTCGGTGCTCTGTGGGGCCCATAATGATGTACTTGTTTCATCCACTCCGTTCATCCATTTTTAAAGATCATTTTATGTCTTGATCCCAAAAATGAGACGTATATAAATCTCAGGTGGACCACAGCACATGAAAACAATAGTGATTGGATATACACCATCAAAATCCTCCTAAGGCCCACTGTATTGTTTATTTGACATCCAATATATTGATTAGGTCATACAGGCCTAGATCAAGGGAAAAAACAAAAATCAGCTTGATCGAAAACTTTTATGGCCCCAAAATGTTTTTTAATGGTCGACGCTCATTCAACACTGTTTCCTGTAATGTGATCCACTTAAGATTGTGATATACCTCTTTTTTGGTATCATACTTCAAAATGATCTGTAAAAGTAGATGGACGGAATGGATGAAACACACACATCATGGTGGGGCCCACAGAGCATCGACCACCAGCCATTGGCTGGTGTCAGGGGGAGTAGCCAATCCGTTTCCGATGCGAAAGGCTTCCGCGGGAAATCCGCGTCCACTGTACATTGAACACGCGGCGTGCATGTATTGGCAAAGGATTAGGTTCGGCGCTGACTGTAGGTCTCACCTTGATGTAGGTTAGGGTGTACATCGGGTCGAATCGAGTGGAGCTGGCCTCAGCTCGCTGCATGACCTCACCTCAAACTCAGCTCAGTTTTTGAGCTTGACTGGCCAACTCGGCTGGGTTTAGTTAGCATATAGGGCAGCTAGTGCCGAGTTTGAGCTAAGATCAAGCTAAGTTTGCTATCGAGGCATATTCACGTACACCTAAATTGCACGTTCAAAATCTTGTTGCATTTGAGATGACAGTAATAGTTTTACACATATTTTATCAAACACTTTCTAAGTAATATAAGAATCCAAAAAAAAAGACAGCAATTTCATATATATACATTCATTATCACCGGCCACCCTTCTTTGAGTCATTTCATAAAACATCTGGTGAGCAACATCAATATCAAAGTAACCAGTCACCTAATTGGTTCGATCCGAGTTTATTTTGAGCTAGGTTCAATCCGAGTCGAGCCGAGTTGAGTTGGGGTCAGGTTGAACTCATCTCAAAATCATTTTTGAGTTAAAAAATTAACTCATCTAACTCAGCTTCGAACCGGGTCGAGTCAAAATTTTTTGAGTCGACTCAAACGAGCTAACTGAGCTAGCTTAGTTTGTGTACACCCCTCATTTTAAGACGTGGATCAAAAAATAAAGTAGATACAAATCTCAAGTGGACCATAAGATAGGAAACCATGGTCATTCAACACCCACCATTAAAAAATTCCTACGTCCACCGTAATGTTTATTTGCCATCGAACCTGCTGATACCTGACTGAAGGGTAAAATAATATAAGCTTGATCTGAAACTTTTGTGACCCACGAGAAGTTTTTAACGGCCAATCACCCCCGTTTCCTTTAGTGTGGTCCACCTGTAATTTGGAATTTCTTAATTTTTGGATTCGTTCTTAAAATGAGCTGGAAAAACAGATGGACGGCGTGGATGTACTACAAATACATCAATGTAGGCCCAACGTTGCCGCTGAGAGACTGACATAAAAAGTTAATCTGAGCAGATGATTTTACTTCTTCAGAAATGGACGGCCAAGATAAGATTTTTCCATCAGCTCTATCATAGGGAATTCAGACCGTTCAATCTATCTTGTTTTGAGTATCCGCACCGTCTATTGTGGGGTCCATTTCATAGACAATTCATATTTAAGTACAGATATGCGACGTACAAAGGGTATGATTAGTCATGTTCTGCCAGAGTGTCAACGTCTCTGTCATTAATAATCAGGAAAAGGATTGATATCTGATACTTCGCGGGAGCATGTAGTTATTGTACTCCACCTTCCATGAAGGCAACGCCTCATGATCGGAACGTCCATCTTCCAAACGAATGGTTAAAACCAAAAGTCCATAGTTCATATGCATCCTTTTAATGGGATGGACGGCTAGGATCCTCCAACTGATGAAAGTTTTTTTTTTTTCCCACATTTGCCGTCCATTGCGGGACTCATCAGATCACCAATGTGCGGTAAGAAGGCAACGCGGTCTACAGTTTCAGTGCTCTCTTGGACCATCATACATTTCTATGATCAAATTACTCTGGGTGACCAAATGTGCACGTACGAATGATACGTATGCAAGATCCAGACCGTTCATCGGGCAGAATCCAACGTTTATTTTCCTTGCCCAACGTTAAAAAATGCGAATTAATACGTCTATTGAGAAAAAGAGACAATTGCTAGAGGTGACTCTTTCTCCATCCGAGTTGACTCGGTTGGCTTCCTTCACTAATCCTTATAAATGTAGGTCGCTTTTTTAAAAAATTTTAAAAAAATCAGATGGGTGTCATGGACCATCTTTTGAGGACATCCATATCAGAAAAATGGTGGGGCCCACCAACACTAGTATTGAAAATCAATCTGATCCACTCATTAAATAGGCCATGCTTGTATGTTGACTGGAACTGCATGCCTGATGAGTGAACTAACATGAGTGAGGTGATTTTCATGCATGGTGGGTCCTACTATTAATTTGCATGGTACCAAATGTCCTGAATATATGGTGAGTCCTGGTGAAAGTTAAGCTTACATTACAAGTTAAGTCGTCCACTTTTCATTATTCAATAAATGTCCTGAAAAAGAAAAAAAGAAAATCCTTCAATGCTATATTGTTTCTCCTATTTCATGTAAGACCAAACAAAAGTCACTTTTTTCCTCTTCTTTTTAGGCTTTGCATTATGATTTTCTCCTAAAATCTAACATATTTCAACCCATCTTTTTATTAAAAAATATAAAGCCACAATTTCATACCTTTTGTTTTAAATAATCATAATGGTATCCAATAATAATAATCGGTGGTGATAATTATCGTTATGATGTGGGCCGTAACTGCTATTATGATTTTTTAAACCCTATTAGCTCTTTAATAAACCATTATAAGCTCGTAAGTAACTGTTTTTTAATAGCTTAGAGTTAGATGATGTTTAGGTTGCCTATAATGCCTGACGTGCACGCATTCGAAAATTGTACAAGTGTTATACATTCATTCAAGTTAAATCAATAAATCCAATGTCGTTAACTCACATTTTTAATAATGAACTTGTTTGAAATAGTTTCATGGGATTCAATCAATTATTTCAATTGCGGGATATTATTGAGAAATAGAAATTAATGTTATCAAAGAATTTTCACAATTATAATTTCTAGTGATATGGAATGAGTCAATCATCAACTTCAATATCTCATTAAACAAAAATGGTGAAATTGTTTTTCATTGATCAAGAATTTCCGTCTAGCAAGTATTATGATCATCTAATAAGAAGGGTTTCAATTTATTCAAATGAATGAAACAATCCTATCCTTTGATATGTGAACACTTGTTTGTGTAGATTAGACCATTCGATATTTTCATTTTTAGTTGTCCATTAATTATCTGGCAATCAAATGGTAAAATAACAAAATATGTGCAATTTAATTGGGACCCATGATTTGGGTCATTTAATTTGAAGTAGTTGTATCCATCACATGCAATTTTTAAGTGCTACACATCATCCATCACACTCTCCCAAAGGTAATTTTTGTGCCTCATTAAAGGTAGGACATGGACTTTGATGCCTTGGTTTTCTACAATGAAAGGTTGCAACTATCATAACATGACTTAATGTCCAAAGCATATGTGAAATCATTGATTTTCATATGGTGGTTGGGTTTGACCATGATCGAGACTTGCAACTATCATAACATGACTTAATACCCAAAGCATATGTGAAATCTTTGATTTTCATATTGTGGATGGGTTTGACCATGATCGAGCCCAAACCCATTAATGGGGTCAGGGTTAGGGCGAGAAATCAAGACAAAATAATCAAATAAATGAAGATTCGAGCGACACTTTTTTTTTAATTTTTTTACCGCCTATGAATACTCGAACCCTTGCTGGGTGTGGTAAGGGTTAAAACTCCTGAGAGTCTACCGCCAGAGCAAGAGTGAGGATCCAATCATGACTTTAACCATTGATTTGGAGTCTTTTTCAATAATCTAATCTGCTTGAAAAATCTAAATATTTTAACCCTTTGATTAAATAAAAGTTATAATTATTATCTATTTTCAATACAAAAGAGCTGTATTTTTTGGAGAGAATATTTTTATTGCATTATCCACCGTACAAGGCGAGATTGATCATCTAGACAATTTGGATCATTGAAAGTACTGAAATATCATATTACAATACCTTGGGATGTATTTGAGCATATCTTTATTGAAATAGTTATTTTCATTCTACTATTCTGATAATTTAAGCATTCATTAGGGATATTTTTGTATTCATTCATGAAATATTAGCCTTTCTATAGTTGAGATTATGAGAGACTTTCGTGCTTCTAGATTGTAAATGGGACTTTTGTATTCATTCATGAAATACTAGCCTTTCTATTTCGTTATCTTAACCATCTAATAAATGGGCCTTTCCTCCTTTAATAGTAGATATTGCTGTTTTTTTTTTTTTTTTTTTTACATTAACCGTGTTCATTTCTAAGCCACTCATTATTGGAGATATGAAGTCAACGGTTTAGATCCCATCTAAGAATGCCACGTGTTACAATGAGACAAGAGGTGCACAGATTTGGTACACCTGTGTGCACCAAACCGGTACCTTAAAATATTCAAATATTTAGTCATTTATGTGATTTGTAGAGGGTATTTCGGGAATTAGAAGCAGATATTAACTCCTACACGTACAAGCATACAATACATGCAGCACACGTATTCATATAAAAAATTATTATTATTTTTTTATTTGCTTTGCTTTAATATAAAAATATTATTACAACACGCCTCCCACTAACATAAAAATTTTCTCCTTGCAGCCTAAAAAAGAGAAAATATTAAAAAAAAAACCATTGTTTTCATTATTAAACTCAAAATTTCTCATCGTGTTCCTGAGGTACACAGAAAAAAATACGCCCTTTGGACAGAACCACACAAATGGATACCCAAAAAAAGATCCGAACCGTTCATATGGTGGACTCTACAGTAATTTCTTCCACATCACATAGCCGACTCTATTTCTAGTTGTCATTTAATGTCCATCCATAGCCGAACGGCTGTGAGTGTATGCAGAATGATATTTGCAATGGCCTGATTTTATCCACTTACGTGAGATCTGATCCATTCATCTGGGAAGGACCCAAAATTCAGCCTAGATTACATTAGATGGGCCCCAGAAGGAAACCATGAATGGTCAGGATAAGGATGGCCATTGATCATATTCAGCATCAATCTTTAGCCTGTCTGATGAGCAGACATGAATTTAAGGAGAGGCCCAATTGAGATAACTTGGGAGATATGTAAAATGAGAAAACAGCCCACCTGATAAACGGTCAGGATGCAACCTCTTAGGTGAAGGGCACAGTAGCTTCAGTGTCCATCAAGGACACGGAAGATTTTCATGCCTTTTTTCTCCCTGTCACGTCAGCATGGTTGAATAAGAGATGCCACCTTTTGATAGAGCCGAATTTTCAGGATTCTCTTTTTTTTATCAGAAATATCCAAAGTGCCCCTCTTTTTCAAAGAGAGATTAGACAAATGACCTGTCTGACAAAAGGACCCTCCCATTCATTTAAATTACGATTTTGCAATTATAATTGTGAAATGACGAAAAAGCCCTCAGGATATAGAGGCCAGAGGGTTCAGATAAATAAATGAATGGTTGAGATTATTCCTGAGATGATAGATGCTATTACTGTAATTTCTAATAAAGATAGCTTTAACTAAGTAATAAAGTAGCTTTTTAGCTGAATGTTTGCCATTTTTGTCTTCAGTTGCGTGAGCATATCATGGAATGCAGAGGTTTGGTGAAAGAGAAAAGCTATGGTACTCTGGATAGTGGTATGGATGATATACAGGCACTTAAAAAATTACTTGATAATTGTGTGTGTGTGTGTATATATATATATATATATATCAAATTAAATTATACAATTTATGGGTCCTGGTGTATATGTATCATGGACAAAAAATTATACTTATTTCTAGATTATAACTTAGCAACATCAGGTTTCATATATTAATTGGTTCAATTTGAGTTAATACATCCTATATATGTTATTGAGATTAGTTGTTCGTGATAGTCAGTGTCATCTTTCAATGATATAAACCATTTATATGATGGGCCTCTTATAGCTAAGGTATGTTTTAAAATAATTTTACTATTAAAAATTATAATTTTTTTTAAATATGTACAATTCTAATAACCTTTAAATAATTAGGGTCCTTATTCTTACACCGGTGGTAGGCTCTCAGGAGTTTCAACACCTAGTTGAGGGTTCGAGTACCCACAGGTGGTGAAATTCCACTACCCCGTGAGCGTGTGGTGGTGTGTGTGCCCGTGTAAAAAGTAAAAAAAAAAAAACACAAAACAAAAAACCTTTAAATAATCAAATAATTGAAATACCTAACTTTGAAAATTTTTTAAGTATTTTTATTTACAGCGTGTGAGCTAGGCTCAAGTAAGTCAAGCTGGCGTCATAGCATATGACAATAGCATATGACAACACCTATAGTTGAAACAAATTTCCTAGCCATTCATTTCATTTCATTTCATCTCGCATTGTGGCCCACTTTCTTGCAGCACACACATATGTTCACCATATACACCATGCACTTGGGCCCATGTAGTGTTGAAAGACACTGTCTATCACTTAGCCATGGCCCACCTAATAAATATCTTAGGGGGTGTTTGGAGCATGGGATTAGATGGGCTTAAGTGGGATGAAATTACCATAATGTAATGATTACACTACGTCCGGGATTGTTGACTAATCCCATGGCTTGGAGGCCATCCTACTTCATGTTTGGAATCGGATTGGCTACTCATCTTGCCATTATCGGTCGGTGCTCCCTAGGCCCCACCATGATGTATATGTTTCATCCATGCCATCCACCCATTCTTACATGCCATTTTATGGTACAAGCCCAAAAATGAGTTTGATCCAAATCTCAAGTGGACCGCATAGTTGGCCCTAGGAGGTTTTTAATGTTGTAATTTAATCACTACTTTTTTCCCATGGTCCACCTGAGATTTATATTTACCTCATTTTTGGGATCAAGCTCAAAAATTATATTTCAAAATGGATAGATGGCATGGATAAAACACATACATCATGGTGGGGTCCACATAGCACCAACTACTAGCTACATGAAACCTAATGTAGGATTGCAAAAACCCTTGCCTCGACACAACCCATACCTTATGTGAGTCCCAAATAGACGTTGCAATGATCCATGGGATCTTAATTAAAACCCACTCCTACCAAATCTCATTTAAACCCATGGGCCAAACGCCCCCTAAGATCTTACACACATGTTCCATATTGGCACATGAGTTGTGGAAATAACAAACCTCATGTTACAAATGTGGTGGGAACAGCATTTTCACTTTTGCTGTCTTCGAGTGCACACATGGAAGTAATTCCAGACGTGTGGGAAATGAAAATGTGTTTTTTCTTCCTGAAAATGATATTCTACTTTTGCTAGAACAAGTGAAGTTGCTATTTCAAGTCAGAAAATTAGAATTTGGATCATGATGGTAAAATAGGTTTAATCTATTTGCACGAAATGAAGTGTCCCGGCCAAAGAAATTCAACCAAATGTCGATTCGGGGTACTTCCAAACGCGGCCTTGATATTGGAAGATCCGAACATGAATAGGATGGAAATGTGCCTTGGTTTTTAGGGTTTTTGGCATTCTATATAGACATCACAATCCCTGCATCATGGGTAGTTTGGATGGGTCTGCTTTGATTTTCTTTTCATCAACGAATTGTGAAATCTAGACTCTTTTACATGGATTAAAATTTAAAAGCTTGATTCGGCTCGAATTACATGTGAGTAATGTGAAATTTGTAACGTAGAGGAAGAAGGAATTGACCTAATGGACGGTCCAAAAAGGTGACGTGAGTGCCAAGAACATCCATTCAGCAAAAAGCTGTGATTTCATTTATAACCTCTTCATTTACAACCTAACAATATATATATATATATATATATATATATATATATATATATATATATATATATATATATATATATATATATATATATATATATATATATATATATATATATTGGCTCTTCATTTATAAGATTTTTATATGCTATATATCAAAGCACAGATAATTATTTACTGATAAATTATTTACAACTTTCGGTCAAATGAAACAAAATATAAATAATTTACATCTATAAATCATTTACCACCTAAACTATTTATATAGTCATCCAAACAACCCCTAATGGGAAATTCATTAACCCACGATTGGGACAATCTAGATTGCAAGTCCGGATCTTTTGTAGGAAAAATTCATTGGATTTTCAAGAAAATTCATTAGCTTTTTTATTTTATTTCTTCAGGTACCCCAATTCCGTTAACTCGACTGAGTTGGGTGAGTCCACTCAACTTGATGAGTCGGACTAGTCTCTTTTGAAAAGTTTAAACAATCCATTTTTTCACTCGCTCGGCCCATGTCCAGTTCAATCGAGTTAACTCAGCCAAGTAGACTCTAGCTTTTCTGAATTTTCTTAAAACTAAGTCTCTCAAAGTCTCTTTTAATTTAGTTGGCCCCACCAAAAAAATATGTTGATTTGGGTACTTCAAAATATGGTCTTAACATCGAATCAAGTACAAAATAAGTTAATCAAGCTATGAAAATTCACCTATTATTATGAACTTTCCAATAAACAAAGAGCGGATATCATCCCGATCGTTAATCCACTCTCACTCTCAAAACCATGTAGAGAAACTCATTAAACCATACATAATGGCAACATTAGGTAGATGATTTTGACTCATTGCATGCGCACTAGCGACATCGCTTGGAAAATTAAAGGCTCATGAGATTACTCTATTTTATGGGTAATGTATTTGGACCGCATTACACGCTTTCTTAGAGGGTTAGAAATAAATTAAGCTACTAAGCATTGTTCTTCTTCTTTTTTTTTTGTCCATGGCCGACTTTATTGTTGTCGTCTTCTTTTTGTTTCAAATTCAATGAAGAAAATAAGAAAGTATCCAATGTTAAATGTTAATATTTGAGTTAGTTATCAACCACCCGACCAACCGTCGCATGCCACGGATGTGCTAGAGAAATAGGTCCATTCATTTCTTGTACCCCATTGAAGATAGGCCGGAGATAGTGCTTAGATGATTGTGGCCATTGATTAGATGTTTTTTGTCCATTGAATGTCGACAGCTATTTCAACTTTCATATGAAGAAAATCCTATCTTAGAGAGTATAGCTGAATTAGCAACAAGTATGATTCTTGGGACACACATTTTCAACAGTGGGGCCCAATGGATGAAGGGTGTGGATCTCATCCACATGCATAAAGCTGGATGACATACACATCGAAGAATTTATAAAATCTTAAAATAGTAATGTGAAAAATGTTCAAGGTAAAGTATGAAAGTACGACTGGACCTGATTTGACCTACATTTAGTTGAATAAGTTGGTGGGTACGGAATGACTTTTTTAATATGGGTTTTTTTAATCTTAGGGTTTTGGGTCACTCTCTCCTTGAGAGAAGAAAATTAAAAACTTTGATATACTCTAGAATGGTGTTGTGGATGATACGCAATTACTTAGAAATTATTTAGAAATTACTTAGAAATTACCTAGAAATTGCATCAGTGGCATACAGGTAATTTAAATTAAATAAATTAAATTACAGGTGTATGTTGAATAAAAAAGCAAGGGTATCTGTTTATCTACGCATCAGATTGATAGATACATATGAGAGTGTAAAAACTGAAAAATATGCGATGGTCCAACAAACTAGTGTCCATGAATCAAAGGTTTGATCAATTATTCCACCAGTCCGATTTTGGACCATGACTTAGCGATAAGAGTTCCACAATTTAGTCAATTTAGTTTAAATTTATGTATGATAATAGGTTCCACAATTAGTCATTTTAATTTTAATTTATGTATGACAATCGGTTCCACAATTAGTCATTTTAATTTAAGTTAATATATGCAATTAATGTGGGCAGTTTCTTAATTGGGATGTGGATTACATGCAATTTATTTATTTTGTCAGCTCATTAGGGCATGGGTCTGGACATGAGGCAAATCGAAAGCTAGAGTAGACTACACAACAGAAACATCAAAAATTTTTTTACACATACACTCACACCCCCACACACTTTCAGTTGATTAGGGCATAAGTCTAGACATGAGCTAATCATAATCTAGAGTAGACCACACAATAGAAAACAAGGGAATTTTTTTTAACACACGTACTTACACCCCACACACACCCACTCACTTACGCCAAACAGTGGAATTTCACCCCAATGGGTACTTAAACCACATGACCTCGTGTTGTAACTCTTGTGAGTCTACCACTGAGTCGTGAATAAGGAGCCATTAAAAAATAGGAATTAAAGTAGGCTATCATTGAAAGCTTCTTAGAGGCCTCAAAACCTCTGGATCAAGCTAATATTTATGTTTTCCCATCATCAGATCGGGATCATGTAATGAATAGTTTGGGTGAAATATAAACATTACCATTTAGTGTGGTCCACTTGAGCTTTTGTGTCTACCTTATGTTTGCACTCGTGCTCAAAAATAAGCCAATAAAGGATGAATGAAATCGATATAACACATACATCACAATAGGCCCCACAGAACTTATGTTGCAGGGGCCAAATTGCATGCAATCCGCTATTTTCCTTTGCCTGTGCATCAAGCATCAGCCAGCGTATCAAATAACTCCCCAATTGTGATGGAGACAAAACCCAAGTTGGAGAGTTATCAATTTCCCTAATATATAGGGTCTTTAGTCAAACAAGTTTTTAAACTTGCTTAATACTCCTAATGCATGTCCTTTTAATTAATCGTTTTTCCTATATAATATCCATTTGTTTATGTAGATTTTTATTGGATTTTGCAGTGGGCCATCACTATAAAATGGCCAGTGGAATGATCAGATTTAAAGAAATCTATCATGCCAAACCAAATAAATTCTATTGATTATTGTATTTGAGGAATTATAAGATCCCCATCCAACATTTTGCATATCATACTCCGGCTTCTCCAGTTCTGATTAGTGGAGCACATGGTTGTGTAATCTAAACTGTTAGCTTGGTAGGACCCACCATGGATGGACTAAGACCCAAATATCTTCTCAAAACAACAATTGTAACCCTTCATTTTGTAGCCCAAAAATAGACGGCTAGGGATATATATGAATACAATCCATATTCAACTGAAAAGATTGATGGCTGGAAACTTCCAATATCCGAGAATTTTGGAACATTGTCCATCCATTGGGGGAACCAACAAACCAATGGTCTAGATCACTGAAATCTGGGACCCACTTGGTAGAAATGAAAACTAGTGTATACTGTGAGAAATATTCGGGCCACCTATCATATAATATTTTATCTTTTATTATTATATATTTCTATGGCTGAGATTCAAAGACCCATTTTGTGGTTAAGGGTTATTAAAGAAAATTTTAAAAATTAAAAATAAATTAAAAAATAAAATAAAAATAAAAGAGAAGACTTTTCATAGATTTGAATGTTGAAAAAATATTCTTAAAATCATTTCACGGGAGACATTGTTTTTTTATAAACGATTTTTTGTCTTTCTTTGTCAAAAAGAGGTTTGCTAAGTCCACACGTCTTTACAAGTCATACCATCTACACGCCAGCACGTGTGCAAGCTTGCCACGTAGAATCAAAATCCAAAGCGTCCATTAGGTGGGGCTCACTGTTTAACTCGATTCTAAAAGGCTGTTTCTCTCATCAGATGGGACACAATATTAGAAATATGTAAATGGTTTAGAAACATTTTCGGCCAGTTTTTCCATCATCATTTATTTCATAAATTGTGTCCCACCTAATTAATGGACAGATCTTTTTCTCGGGTTAGTGTATCATCATATCAGAACGCTAGTATTTGACGGATTGGATTTGGGATAGATGTCCTCTGCTCGAAAACGTGGAGCTGTGTACGTGATGCATTATACAACGCATGTGGGCAAAAATCTCTGTCAAAATAATTCGTGTTTCACATCTTACATCGACCGTTCCCATTTCAATTGAGGTTTGCTGGAATACATCGCGACGTATCGTAGTCTGATACCTCAGGACTTTAGCCTCTGAATCTGGGGCATCTTCCAATGATCCAAACCGTTTAAATGACGAGTCTTACATTGGTAGAAAGTCAGAAAATAAAATCTCTTAATAGGATTATTTCAACACTTTGATAATTTTACTTTGAACACGAATAGTCATCATAAGCTTTATATAATCAAATGGGTTTAAATATTCAATGTGACGGTTACTTTTCAGTACAATCGAAGGGGAGCCCTGTCAATGAACGGTTTGGATCATTATAAAAACTCAAATCCAACAGTACGGCGGACTGTATCCGAGCAAATCTATTTAGAACTGTACCAAACATGTCATGCTCATGCATAAATACTGTGGATGAGAAAAGGACCAAAATGTCAAACTAATCAGAATATCCTAGCCACTCGATTTAACTGTCAGACCCCTTTAATTGGATGGCTAGGATCTTTTGATCTGTGTAATATCAGTGTGGGAAAATGACGAAAAAACCACCTTAATTTTGAACCATTGATCTAAGGAAGATCTCATGTACAATCCGAATCAAAGGAGCTCTCTGGTTAGAAAATTTAATCCTAGGGTCTAGAACGTACGTATTATAACTTGCAAAGGCCGTAACTTTATGATTGGGTATATGTACATATATTTATAAAATATATTTTTAAAAAGCTATTGACAAACTTTGTATATAAACCCATTCCAAAGAAAAATGTCCTTCAATAGTTTTTTAAATATATTAAGAGAGGGTTTTTTTTTTTTTTTTTTTTAAATTTTATTTTATAAGTTCTGAGTTAGAATTACCATTGGTAGGTTCAGGGCATTACAATTTTAAGGTTTTTAAAGTCTTGGAATGGCTTAAAATAGTGTATGGTCACGTGAACACTAACGTGAGAGAAGTGATCTCAAAATCGGGTGACTGACGTATTACATTAGCCTTAGGCTAATAACTCAAATTAGCCCTCAACTCGTTTTATTCTATAAGAGAACGGTAAATATTCTACTCCCCTAACAACTCTGGCCAAGATGGATGGCCCACGCAACGACAAATGAAGGTTAACCTGCTCTCGTTAACGGAGGTGCGAAGGTCGTTGTACCTTGGTAGAGAAGATTTTTTTCTTGAGAGAGAATTTGTAAAGAGATATATATGATTCTCTTGAATCGCCATCTCTAAATATAAGATTTCCACCATTGAGCCCTTAGCTAATTACATGATGAAATCTCTCCCACCAGCTAGATATCCAATTGTTATGTTTATAGTCTAATACACATGCAAGCCATATTTGACTCACCATGTATGTGGGTGTTGAATTTGTTCCAATGTGAACTTTTCTGATTTATGTAGTATTTTCTTTTTGTAGTCTTTTCAGATTGGAGATAGTTTGACTATAATAACTCTAACTCGGAAAGATTCAAGTAAATCGATTTTTAGTACCTCTATTTTATTTACGATCAACTGTAATTCATTCTTCTTTGACATTGTACTTGTATTCCAATGTAAAAGTTGTTCTTGTGTGCAGGTTCTATAGCCAATTAGATGAGGCATTGATGATGTGATGTGACACAATAATTCATTTTCTTGTTGTTTGACTTTGGCAACAATCTGTTCTTGAGTGTCATTGTCGGTCACTTCTAGTAGCAATTGTCGGTTGAGATTCAAAATGTAGAATATCTTCAAGATGGTAAGAAGAAATTTCAACTTGTCTTGTCATTTGGTGAAGTTTACACCGTCGAATTGGTCTAGTTTATTCAAGTCTTGATTCATCATATTAACTGATCCAATATTTCGATATCCATGTATTAAGCTTTAAAATTGTTAGAAATTATTTCACAAAAGAATATTGAAAACCGAAAGACAAAAAATAAAATTAACACTGTTGAATCACGTTGTCCTTAAAGCTTAATTCGTCTCATTCTCCCATGGAATTAAGATCACTGGTGGGTTATAGGCGAATTGCTTCCAGAGTAAGATAAGCTTTTCGTAAGGTTGTGTGTAGTAATCACAAAGGGACCTACACAGTGACAAGGTTAATGAAATTTGCTTCGCTGGCAGATTTGTTGAGTGCTCGAGCTCAGTGACTCTAACAAGGTTTGAGTCACTTAATTAGTTCTTAAGTAATCTTAAAAGGAAAAGAAAAAAAAAAACTTTCTAAAGAGATAAGATTGGATTCTGATTGAATGTGTTAGACTTATATATTTTGGACCTGTAGGATCTGGTTTATATAGCATATGGGGTGTGGACCGTTGTTAGGTGGTTATTAATGGTTCAGAACATTTGTGAAACATTTCTAACTATTAGTACTAAATTCTGTACATTTTAAATTGTTAGATCAATGATCCAACCATTATATCATCAAGGGTTGTCTGTTTTTGAATCGTTTTGGCTATTAACGGTAGTAACCGTTCTCAGAAACAGTCGACGATTTTAGATCCATTTATTTGATCATTCTTAGTGGCCTATAAAGTCAAGCCATTACTCACACTTCGCACATATCTCACCCCGTGATCGTACCATCTTGTAATGGTTTGCATAAGGTCGAGAGGGAGTGACCACTTTGCTACACAATGCACACATGTGAAGTGTGCTAATGAGCGCCATTATAGGCACATTACCCATGCCCCTCACCAATGCTCACATACCATACACTGGAACATGCAAGCCGAGCATCTCTCCATTTTCTCAAATAAGAATATTCAACCCCCAATAGCCTATAAGCCAAAAGTTTTCTCTCACTCTATTCCGCATGGGACTTTAAAAAAAAAAAAATCTTTAATTTTTTAAAATTATTTGAGACAAAATTATTATATATTTAATTTTAATCCAAAAAACTCAAAACCACTTGAGTTTTGCATGGACCATGTTTGAATTCATGCGCTTGGTAAAGAGATGGACAATATAGATAAAACACTCACATTAAGGGTGTGGATTGCGTATTGTGAATGTATGTGGGTTATCCACGCTGTCCATCCATTTTTCCAACTCATTTTATTGGTTGAATCCAGATCTTAAGTATGCACAAAGCTCAAGTGGACCACACCACAGGAAACAGTGAGAATAATGACTTCCACCATTGAAACCTTGCTAGGGCCCACAATGATGTTTATTTAGTGGAATTTTACCACCTATGGGTACTCGAACCCTTGACCCGGTGTTGAAACTCTTGAGAGTCTACCACCGGTGAGGTCCACTTGAGATTTGGATATACTTCATTTTTGGGCTGAAGCCCTCCCTGATCAGTTAAAATGGATGAACGGAGTGGATAAAAATATGTAAATCACGGTGGACCCCATAGAGTTATTTGGCTAGTGTGTTGACATCACCAAGTTATGTGGGTCCCATCATAAGATATATGTTATATCCAAACTGTCCGACCATTTGGTGAGTTCATCGTGAGGCTAGAGCCACAAATAAAATGTGATCCAAAGATCAAATGGACAACACTACAGAAATCAGTGGGGGATTGAACGTCCACCATTGAAACCCTTGGGGGGGGGGCGCGCTCCTAAAAGTTTTTGAATTTATATGATATTTGTTTTTCCTCTTCATTCATGTGACATTGTAAATAGATTGGATGGAAAATAAAGGTTATGATGGCCGTAGAAATGTTTTAACGATGTGGATATAATAAATAGATCATTGTGTGGCCCATGTAACTTTGATCTCATTTGAATTGTTTGCATAACTCGGAGCTCAAGCAACATGGAAGCGAATTGGGTGGTGTACTAGACACTAGCTATATAGCTTTTGTAGGTACGTGTCGTGCGAAGACGAGCACTGACGCTCCTCGAGCTCCGAGTTGAACGAACGGTTCAAAGGAGATCAAAGTTACATGGCCCCACAGTGATGTATTTATTATATCTACATCGTTCATCTATTTTCAGAGCTCACTTTAGATCATTATCAAAAAAATGAATCATATCCAAAAATTATTTTTGACCACACCACAAATATATAGCAGTAGAGATAATGATTTTCATCATTAAACAATTTGTACGGCCCACCATAACGTTTATTTTCCATCCAATCTATTCATAAGGTCAAAAAGACCTGAATGAAGAAGAAAAAAGAAATTCATATTGATCCAAAACTTCTGTGACCCCAAAAAGGATTCAATTGTAGACGTACAATCCCCCACTGCTTTTTGCAGTGTGGTCCACTTGATAGTTAGATCTGTCGTATCTTTCGTCTCATAGCTTAAGATGAGCTCGAAAAATAGATAGATGGTTTGTATATAACACATACCTCATGATCAGACCCATAAAACTTGCTGACGTCAATACAGCAGCTATATAGCTGGCGTGAGGTACACTAGCTAATCCGCTTCCCCGCATAACTCGGAGCTCAAGTAGCACAACGCTCGTCGCACGACATGTACCTACACTATCTAGGTCGGTGGTGTATGGTACAACAGCCAATCCTCTTAACTTGTTAAACCTCAGTGCTAATCCTATACCCACGTGTACCCTTCTTGATCTAGACACAAGCACACGTGCCAATATGTGATACATGTGCATGATCTGAGCTTTCCAAAAGGTGGACCACAATATTTAGATCTTGTTTCCTAATATCCATCCCATTTTACTAATCTGGTAGGCCACAGCTTGCAAAAACCAATGAATGACTGTTTCTTTTTGTACGTTGCGACGTGGATTAAATGAGGTGGACGCAGATTTCCTGCAAAGCCTTCTGCAGTCCTGCGCAAGGATTCCGTGTGGGGCCATTGCGAATGTTTGTAGAAAGCCATTCTATCCATCCGTTTTTTCAGCTCATTTTAGGACATGAGGCCAAAAATAAAGTGTATCCAAAACTTAAATGGGCCACAAGAGAGGAAAAAGTGAGTATTTAGTGACCACCATTAGTACATTTATATGGTCAAAAAAGTTTTGTATTGGTTTGAGTTCCCGTTGTTTTCACTTCATCAAAGTGAAAATGACCTTATAAACGGTTTAGATGGAATATAAACATCAAGATGGAGCCTAGGAAGGTTTCAACGGTATGCATTCCTTTTCACATTGTTTCATCTCGTATGGCCAAATTGACTTTTTGATCCTTCTCATTTTTGGTCTTATGTCCTAAAATAAGCTCGAAAGACGGATGGACAGGAACTTCATGCGAAAGGCTTTATGTGAGATCTATCTCCACTCGCCTCACTAGCCTATGTTTCTATGTTTGCACTGTCTCGGGGCGTCATTGTAAAGCCTTGGAAATCGGAGGTCGTGCATACATTCGACTCCCGAGTTCTCGGGGTCACTTATAACCGAATTTCCTTAATATGCGTTTAATCTGATTCAAATGGCAGTTTGGAATTACTTGGAACATAAATCACATCCACAATAAGTTTACTGAAATGAAAAGAGGTCAGGTATATACAAGTCCAAAAGAATATAAGTGGGTCGCACAAGGCATCACCCAACAAATTCACAAAAAAAATAATATGTCCAAAAAAAAGAGTAAAGCTGCTTCCTCTTCTTAGCGATTCAACATCCCATCTACGGGGCCGATGGAGACCCGCTCATCAGCTGGAAGTAGGAGAACTCGTCCTCCTCCTCGAGGCTCATGCCGTCGGGCTCCTCATACACTATGTCACTTGCAACTATGGGAGAGTCTGGTTGGTATTTTAAAACACCGTCCCAGAGTGGGAGTGAGTGATCAACTCAGTGGGTGTTATTAGTCTTAAGTTGTAACAGACATCAATTATATTATAAACTTAATGAAAAGCAATCATTTACAACACCTAACTAATCTTATTAATGCATATGCATGATAGATGATATGATGCATACCCTCACCACAACACTCCCTCAAGCGACACCATCTCATGTTCGTATATGACAACACTCCCTCATTATAAGCGACCTCGATAATGTGAGCAAACGGAAGTTTCGGCCTCGGCGCATGAACTTGTCGTTAAAGTCGCCAACCTAACTAGTGTGATGCGATGATAGTATTAGCCGAGTTCTTAGTTAATTTCATTCATCCAGCAGGTTTGGAAATCTGATACACCCCACGTATCAATGCCCTAAACTGGTTGTGAGACTAAGGCCCCCCAACATGTGAGGCCTAGACCCCGCGATCCTTGATCCCGTCGAGTTACCCATCCCCGACTCCAAGCACATGGAGAGTGCCGAGAGGAAGGGATCGCTCGCGGTTACTACGGGGAGGCGCGTCACCCCAGTGTAGGCCGATAACTCTGACACAGTGTCCCATTTCACCATGCCCGGCTCACGAGGCAGTGGATCAACTTCAAGTGGTTATCGGTGGGCTGCAACAGTGGCAGGGTATTCCAAGTGCCATACATATGTGAGAGAACAAGGTTAATTAATAGGGCTAGTTGGTAAGTAGGCTAGACCGCACGAGTCAGGTGAATATGCGACGAATGACATCGGGTACAAGGGACTCATGTAGTCGAACTACTGCCGCCTATACACACCCGTCCAAGCCCACGGGTTTAGCCCTAACATAGTCCTACCGATGGGACTACCGTCTCTCCTCATATTCCCGACCAACCCAGAATAGTGATTCATAGCATGCCAACTACTAATGCATCATCCAGCATAAACAACATCATGGTTTGATACTCCTCAACATATAATTTAGATTCTCGTAGCAAGCAAGGCTAACAATATTATGAAATAAAGTGCATGTGAGTTATGTGTGTGGGTGAGGAAGTTAAGCACTTCCTTTATCTTAAGAAATCATAAGCACACGAGTAATGAATCACAGATACTAAAAAGCAACACTATAAGGAAAAATCCAACAAGGCATGAGCATGAGATCATTCATACACAAAATCATGTGAGAGGCAAAACATCATCATATGAAAAGTAAACACACAAATCCATGCAAATCCAACAAACATGCAATTTCTAGGATACTTCTAGATTCTCCAAATATAGCATCCAAACAATCAAAATCATTATATTCGTAATAAAATTGGTACTAGGCCACCTAAGGATAATAGTTTGCACCTATGGTTCATTGAGATCTTGGAAATAACCTAGAAATGCCAAACTCGGAGTCGATTAGCCGGAATCCCTAAAGCAAAGCATTGCATGTTAGAATCTCATGAAAATTCTCCCTCAACATGAGGGGTTTCCAAGAAGATGAGAGATTTACCTATCAAATTGGTGGAGAGGGGTTCTCCCGGTTGTGGATGATGGATTTTCTTGAGGGAGAGGTAGGGTTTTGCAAGATGGGACTCCCTTGGGCCCTACTTTGATCTATGACCCATCTTCACTCTCCCTTCCTCTCTTCTTCCTTTCTTCTTTCTCCTTTTTCTCTCTTCTCTCTTTCCTTCCCTAGGGCAAATTCGTACGGGGAGAAGGGTGCCCAAAAGAAACCCCTTTCATAATGTCAGATTTGGTGCAAATGGCCCCAAGTGTTGGGTTTTTACTATATTAGCCCCATGGAAGGATTTTTCTAGCCTCTAGGGCCCACTATGGGGTGTACAAGTCGATATACACCGTAGGATAGTTAGCCCTAATGATGATCTACATATATATACGATCGGCCCGCCATTTGGATGTGTCAATCAACGGATATGATTGGAAGTCTGTTTAACGGTCATCGATAGTCGATCGGGGCCGCGACTATATGGATATGAGCAGAAAAATATCCTTACTCCATGAGTGAAGTTTGGTCGCAAACCGACGGTCCGAAATCCTCAACTTTGCATAAGAGTGGACGGCTCAATTCACTTAAGTTTCAGCTCCTTTCTTTAGGCTATTTGCACTTCTCATGCACTCGTCTTTTGGCTCAAGTTGAGCGATTCTGGATAGTACCCAGGTCCGACTCCCACGATGGGCATCAAGCCCAGTAAGACAGACATTATTCTATAGTTTTGGAACTAGTGGCCCACCAACGAGCGGTCTAGAGCTTGTTTGGAGAATCGGGGCATTTCTGGAATGAATTAGGTATTGAGATTTTTTGTGGGCACTGATTAGGGTTTGGATTAACTATGTTCACAGTGTGGCCTATTTATAACTAGTGAAAGTGGAGATTTGGTCATGATCGCTCTAAGCCGTCGGTTTTAAGCTAAAAGAGTAATGGGGTTGATTTGGTCTATTATTCAGGATTCGGGCCTTATCTGACTCTGCCCTGATTAGATCTTTAATTTAGTTATACTTGTCTTGATTAGTCAGTGAAGGGTCGATTGGATTTGGGCCCTATGTGAGTAAATTATGGGGCTAAACTTGGGTTTTGTTAATTTCGAGAGAGAATAAAGAACCGAAAGTTCTAGGATATTTCAGAGGTTTGAAGGGATGGTAACCCTAGAAAGGCCGCGGGAATGGAAAGAGGAAGAACATCATCTCCTTAATGTGGTATGAATCTTGATTCTATAAGAAAATAAGAAAACTTATAATATTTTAGTGAAGACTGCATCGAATATGAACTTATAAAGTATTAAACAATCAAACTCACCCTATTCAAGAGTCGTAGTTCAACCGTACTAGAAACTATTTGAAGTAGAAAAATATACTTAAAATAATCTAATTTAATCATACCAGACGATTTCTATCATTGTTAAAAGTAATTTCTAAAAAGAAATAAAATACTAAAACTCCAATATGAAAAAAAAAAAATACACTTGGTGCATTGACAACCCACAAGGTTAACTGATGTTATGGATATAGCAGAAATTTCAAGGAGGCTATTCCATGAAACTGGGCATTTTGGCACATTTTGTAGGTTAAGAGGTTCTTACATGTATAGAAAATTCTAAAGTGGTAGAAGAATGTATTATAGAGACTACGTAGGATTATCTAGATGGTTTCTAAAGTTTTCTTAGCCGCAGGATGACATCGTAAGTCTTATCTTAGCTATCCATGTAAGGTAGCTAAAAGGATCTTAGGTCTACATAAGGAAGACGGGTCCTCATTTGTAACTAACCACATAAACCTCATTCTTGAGTTCCAGTGTAACAAATTTGTTTACCTTGAAGGCTCTCTTATGTTACTCTTCTCTCCAAAATAGCGTGACTACATTATGGTGGTAGGTTGACTCATTCGCAACGAGGGTGTGTGCGAATGCTTCATAGTCTGCACTTAGGGAAGTACTCGAGATATGACACTAGGATCCAGGAGCCAGCCATGGCAGAGCCTCACATTGACTACCCTCGCACCTTGACATGGTCTCATCCAGTACTAACCCAACATAACTATTACATGCACACCTCAAATGGTGAAGCCGAGCAAGTAAATTAGGTGATAGAGTCAAACGAGCTATATCATGTATATATATATATATATATATATATATATATATATATATATATATATATATATATATATATTCAATCTCACTTTCTTTACAGTAGGCTTTAATCAACGAAGTATAATTAACCCCATTCGGCAAAATACCATTCTCACCCATTAACAGAAAAATGTCCGATGCAACTTCTGTCTTACCCAACTCACACCATCCATCAATCAATGAATTACAAGTCACCACATTTGGTTTCATCTTATCAAATATTATAATGAACTCATCCTAGACAGGACCCAAATCAGATCTAAGAAAACTATTTATTAGTTAATATAGGAAGGTCTACAGGGTCTTTTAAAACAAGCATGCATGTATGATAAGTACCAGCCCTTTTTTAAAAAAAACCTATGTGTGGCCCACTATGACATGTAAGTATCATCCAACTCATCCATTAGATGCATCTGGTTGTTAGTCCTAGGTCCCAATATCTAGCCTAATCCATCACATGTTTTAGAAGTAAATAAATAAATGAAAACTCGACTCCATGTCTTGTTGGGTTGGGTTGACTCGAGGCCTATGACTAGTCTTACTCAACTCTATTCAAATATAGTTGAAGTAATACTATTTATAATTTTCTAAAATAAAAAAAATACATATATATCAGTAAAATATAAAAATAATGCAAGGACACGCAAGTGCATGTGCATGTTAATTGGCATGTTGGTGGTGTTTCTACCTCTGTTAGAAGTCATGGATTCAAAACCCAAGCCAACTTGACCACGTAAGTAGTTGATTGGATGTGTCATGCCAAGTCAGGGCTGAGTTGGGCTCACAGACGAATTTGATGGTGACACGGCTAAAAAAATATGTGTTAGGATTTTAGGAAAGTCATAAACCCAAAAACTAATAATGATAATAATAAAAGACCGAAGGAAAAGGAAAAAAAAAAAATCATAAATTTTGACGACATTTCTGGTGAAACTCTCAATTAAGCTACTGCATAAACTCATTTCTAAAACCTTTGAATTTACTTAATATGGCTCAATTAACTCTTGAAATATAGTAATTTATATAACTAATATGATGAAAATTTAGAAATGGAAGGGGGCTTTGATGTAGAAATGGAAAAAGGCTTTGGAAATGAGATTTGAGAAGAAGAAAAGGGCTTTGATGAAGATTTGAGAGGAATTGAAGGATTTGAGTAAGGGTTGTTGGGATGGGTTTCATGGATGAGGAGAGGGATTTAAGAGAAATGGGTTGTGGTTTTTGGAATGAAGAAGAGAACGGCTGGGAGAGGGGTTTTCAAGTAACCCCACACATGTTTAAAACACAAAAAAGGGCCACCCATTAGCCGCCTGGGCGGAGGCCATTGTAACGTTTCTTATATATTTAGTAATAGAATTAATTTTATTTTATTTTTATATTTTATCATTAATCTTAAACTCACTCTGAAAAATTTTATTTCATTTTGAGTTGTAGAAAAAAAAATATTAAAATTCTAGAAGTGACATTTGTCTGAAACTAACGATTTTTTTTTTTTTTTGTATGATTGCACGATGTCTCTATTTCTTGTAAGGTTACTTGTACTTTTGGTAACTAAATTATTTTTAAAATTTTTATAATATTTTATCATTGATTTTAAAGACATCTCACAAAATTTCATCTTATTTATAGTTGTAAATAAATTATTAAAATTCTAGGAGCAACAGCTGTCTGAAATTAATAATTTTTAGATAATTGACAGAACATCTTAATTTTAACTATATTATAATTTTTATTTTATCTTCTCTTATTTTTATATAAAACTAGACTCATCAAGTTTCAATCTGGTTTTTGAATCACCTAAATCGGAGTTGTAACGAATGAGATATGAATTTTTGAAGTGGACCTAAATTCATAGAAAATTCCGGCGGGGGCAATGCGGGTCGGCGAGGGCTACACGGGCCGAGGGGGCAACGCGGGCCGGCGGGGGCCACACAGGCCTCTGGCTTCCCGGGCGGGGGCCACGCAGGCCTTTGGCTCCCTGGGCTGTCAAAGTCTTTCAACGAGCATATCTCGCCAACCGGAATAAGTTATTTGACGTACCATATATGAATTTGGGGTAGGAGAAGCCGATCTACGCAATGGGCCTACTGGTTTCATGAGATTCCTCCCGATTATGGGCCAAAACCCATTTTTTCTCCAGTTTCACTATTTTCAGTAAATTTTCGTTCACCCCTTAACTCTTTACCCCTAAATGGGTCGAAACTACTAAATTTGGCCCGATATTCACTCATTTGGTCTAGAATGAAGTTTTTAACCGTCAAATCTTTCGATTTTCGACTCGTTTCTACCAATGTACTGGGGAAGTTCAAGAGTAGGGTGATGTCAGGTGAATATTTAAGGAGATATGTTGGAAAGAGGGATTTCGACTTAGGCCTGTCTGGCTAAGGGCATTTAGTTGTACTAAATGGGTTGCAATGCTACTCCCAACTCAAGATTTGGGAATGACATGTGTGGAATGGGTGTGGGATGGAATTTAAAACTTATTTCATAGGCTTTGTAGAATGAGTCTTGTGTTGGAAGGTGTGATATGGGATTTCCAAGTGTAATTTGAAAGGAAACCCCGGGATTTACCTTTAATTGCATGCATCCTAAACCTGGTATTGGAAAACATGGGATACAGACAATCTAGGGACAATACCTTACACATGTATGTATTGCTACTCTTACCATTCCATTCACCTTAATCCCACCTAACGCAATTGGCTAAACGGGCCCTTAGGGATTAGGTGGCCTAGACTACCTAAATTTCCTAGTTAGTCGGATCGGGTTTCGCCGTTAAGTTCCCGACTTCTTGCCCAAGAATGGGCTGAAACATGTCGTAAGGCTCCCAGGTCGAATTCTAATATTGTTATGCTATCTCTCCTCAACCTAAGCCCTTTGTAAGGCTCTCGGACCTATTTCCTAGCATCACTACTTACTCTCGCTACCCAACCCTAACACTCTAGGAGTCTTACCTTCTATCTAGGAGTGACAATTCAGATATTGGGGTGATTCCTAGCATTTTCGTGTTTTCTATTGCGTTTCCTCTCAAGTCAGCGGACGCGTTAGTGAGTTCATGACCCATGGTCCAATTGATTCCAAACTATTGCTTTGATACCATCTTATAACGCCCCGAAAATCGGGGGTCGTGCATACATTCGATTCCCGAGTTTCTGGGGTCACTTATAACCGAATTTCCTTAATATGTGTTTAATCAGATTCAAATGCGCAGCCTGGAATTATTTGGAACATAAATCACATCCACAGTACGTTTATTGAAATAAAAAGAGGTCAGGTATACATAGGTCTAAAAGAATATAAGTGGGTCGCACAAGGCGGCACCCAACAAAATCACAAAAAGAATAATATGTCCAAAAAAAAGAGTAAAGCTGCTTCCTCTGCTCAGCGATCCAATGTCCCATTTAAGGGGCCGATGAAGACCTACTCATCAGCTGGAAGTAGGAGAACTCGTCCTCCTGCTCGAGGCTCCTGTCGCCGGGCTCCTCATACACTGTGTCACCTGCAAATACGAGAGAGTCTAGTTAGTGTTTTAAAACACCGTCCCAGAGTGGGAGTGAGTGATCAACTCAGTAGGTGCTATTAGTCTTAAGTTGTAACATGCATCAATTATATTATGAACTTAATGAAAAGCAATCATTCACAACACCTAACTAATCTTATTAATGCATATGCATGATAGATGATATGATGCATGCCCTTACCACAACACTCCCTCAAGCGACACCATCTCACGCTCGCATATGACAACACTCTCTCATTGCGACCTCAACTGCCGAGTCGCCAACCTAACTAGTGCGATGCGATGATAGTGTTAGCCGAGTTCTTAGTTAATTCCATTCATCCAGCAGGTTTAAGAATCTGGTACACCCCACGTATCAATACCTTAAACTGGTTGCGAGACCAAGGCCCTCTAACGTGTGAGGCCGAAACCCTGCGATCCTTGATCCCGTCGGGTTCTCCATCTCCGACTTCAAGCACATGAGGAGTGCCGAGAGGAAGGGATCGCTCGCGGTCACTACGGGGAGGCGCATCACCCCAGTATAGGCCGACAGCTCGGACACATTATCCTATTCCACCATGCCCGACTCATGAGGCAGTGGATCAACTTCAAGTGGTTATCGGTGGGCTGCAACGGTGGTAGAATGTTCCAAGTTTCATACATATGTGAGTAAACAAGGTTAATAAATAGGGTTGGTCGGTAAGTAGGCTAGACCGCATGAGTCAGGCGAATATGTGACGAACGACATCGGGTACAAGGGACCCATGTAGTCGAACTACTGCCGCTTGTACACACCTGCCCAAGCCCATGAGTTTAGCCCTAATATAGTCCTACCGATGGGACTACCGTCTCTCCTCATGTTCCGACCAACCCAGAATAGTGATTCATAGCATGCCAACTACCAATGCATCATCCAGCATAAACAACATGATGGTTTCATACTCCTCAACATACAATTTAAATTCTCGTAGCAAGCAAGTGTTCACTCCCCAAGTACAGGGTTGTGATGTAGTAATAAACTCGGTAAGATCGAGGTCGAATCCCACGAGGACTGGTCGTCACAATTTAAATCTAAGATTCTTCTTAACTAATCCAATGAATAATGAACTAAACCACTAAGCATAATTTTAAGAAAAACAATTAAGAAACAGGGAATAAAATTCAATCAGAGAGAAAGCACTAGGACTTTCGAATCCACCCCTAATTATCCTAACCCTTGTTTTGTCTGTTGATTCACCTTGACCTTGATTGATACCACTTAAATAGAGAAAGCACAATCAGTGTCCTAAATCGGGCATACAGACTGCCTAATTCCTTTAAGCAATGCCATGAACAATACATCCCATGTCCTTGGTCGGGCACATGGTATGCAAAATTCATTAAAGCACCCCTGTTCCTTCCTCTATAGGAAACCCGTTTTGATCGACCCAAGCACTGTAATAAGCATCCAAACAACATCCATCTATACTTTGGTCAAGTTCATAGATGGAGAAGTATGGAATTTAAACCCATAAAGCCCACTCGAGAAAGAAACAAATTAAATAAAATTCAAAGTAAATCAACCAATACAAGAGTGATCAAATTAGGGGCTTCATCTCACATTTTCTAGGCCGAGAGATTAGTGACCCATGAAATCCATAAAAAATATTAAATAAAATTCATAAAATCAAAACACCAAACCGAACAATCTCTCTCTCTTTCTTCTCTTTCTCCTCTCCCTCGGCTCTGATCTCCAATTCCTGGATCTCAATGCCTTCCCCACGTCCAAAACTTCCCTTTATAGTTGTTGGATGGTGGAATCGGTGGCGAGTCGTGTGACGACTCGAAGTGCGCATTTTCGCAACCGTGATCGGTGGGCCCCACGTAGGTATTTTACTAAAATCCACCCCATCCATTGGATTCGGGACGAAATTTTAGTCAAGAATGGGTGGTTTTGAAGGTCCATTGGAGCGGCCCACGAAGAAATCTCGAAAAGATCGGTTTTGAACGTCGTCGAGTAGCACTTTGTGGCCTGCATACGCACACGTGTGTACGCATGGGAGTGGAATATCAACATGGGTTTGTAGTGCTCGCGGCCCTCTACACGATGGACGGCCGGATCGACCGTACAGACGACGGGTGGGGCCCACAATAATTCGCAAAAACGGCAGCGAATCACGTTACGCGGACAGCGGAAACGGAGGCTGCGATGATGGTGGGTCCCATTCCGTTGATTAAACGAAAAATCCACTCCGTCCACTGAGATGGCGACGGAAAACCGGTCGGAAATGACCAGTTTCTGAGTTATATTTGTGGTGGCCCATAGTGTTTTGAACTCGCCGTCCGTCCGACGTTTGAACGGATGGATTCTGATCTAAGCTTTCCTTTGAGTTTTTGACACCTAGGTGATGGTAACTGCCGACCGAGGAAACGAATGAACGGCTTGGATTATCCATTTGGGCGACGTGTGGGGCCCACAACTGATGCTCATGGACGGCAATTTGCGCATGGGCCGGCTCTGCTTTTACGAGAAGACGCCCGCGGTCAAATACCGCGCCGACCGAAAGTGCGCGGTTGCGGTGCGGTGCGCCGCTGGTGCACTTTCATTCCTTACACATGCACTGCATGTAGGGGTCCCACGGAGATGTTTAGGAGAAATCTGCACCGTCCATCCTTTTATTCATATTATTTTAACCGCCGACACCAAGTTTAAAGCAGTTCCAAATATCAGGTGGGCCCCAAATTGGAGATTAATGGCCGATCTGTCCGTTGGACCACTTCCTGAGATCTTCAAGGGCTGAAATTTAATATGTACGGTCAATTCACGGCCCCAATCACATGTATGAAGTTTTGAACTGATCGGATGGCGGGAAACATGTGATCTAGTATTCTGGACCCTTTTCGGGTCCCTTTGGCTTGCTTTCCTCCGATCCCAGGCGTGTATATTCTTCACCATTGGTTTTCTGGAGTTCATCCCATGCTCTGGTGACTTCGGAGCCTTCGGAATATCAAATCCATGCTTTTAACATTAATTTTCAATACACGCTCCTAATTTCCTCCTGTAACGAAAATATAATTAAAATCCGATGTTAGGCCTTATCATGTACATAAAATAGGGCAATAATCGGGATCTGATATGCAATATTTGACCCTAATCACAACCCCCAACCAGCATTTTGCTAGTCCCGAGCAAAACATGCGAAAAATAATTTCAGAAATAAAAGACAATTCCTGTAAATTCAAGTGACAAGTGAACAGATAGCTGAGATGTGAAAAATCTAAGATTCATGATTGGTGTGTGAAATTTTTCTCTTGGAATCAACCTTATAGTAAACTTCATAATCAAGTTCAAAATATTAATCCATCAATTAGAACATTCCTAAATATTGAGCTCCATGAATGTCAAGTGTGATCTCGACTTACAATCATTAAGAGATCCAATTGTCAATTTCATGATATCATTGGTAATTCGTAACAACCAAACCTGAAACCAACACTTATCGTACAGATTAACTTTTCATCTTTACCAGCCTTTGAATTCCTTTATGAGCAGAAACACAAATGAGGGGAATCAAATTTCTTACCTATAGGGAGCAAACCTATGGCGAAAACTTGTCACCTAATAATTTTTTTTTTTTTTTTTTCATCTGTCAACTATGGAAAATCAAATCTACACCTATAGGGAGCAAACCTATGGTGAAGATTTAGCCTTTTAATTCTTCTTTTTACCAAGTTAATCATTCAGTTATTGAACCAAAACTTAATGTGTAAGCGAGATGTGATATGTGGAATCATGGCTCAATCAATGTTTACAACTTCTAATCATGGATTAACAAGTCAAAATTGACTGTGAAATCAAGCAGATGGCCGAATCCAAGAGTCATAAGTTACCAACATCACATATCTTATAATGTAAAAATCACAACTATCCTTCAAAATCACTTAGAATTCAATAGAAAGTCTAGCAAAAAATTTTAAAATTTTCCAAATTTTGCTCAAGACCAAGAAAATACTGATTAGGTAACCTAATCTCCCACCCCCAACCTAAAATCTACATTGTCCTCTATGTAAAAGAAATAGGCAAGCAATGCACATGGGACAACGAGAATAAAAGAGGAGTAATGGAAAGATAATATCTGGATGGAGAATCAAGAAGCTTTCTAAAAAATTTCAACTCGAAAGCGAGCTAGCACAAGAGAGAGATCAACAGAAGTAAAAATAACAATAAGAAAAATCAAAGAAGATCCTACCTATACCACTTTCGCAGGTGCTCTCGATTACATTTAGCGTATGCAACAAGCCTTTAAACCCCTAGGTTACCCCTAGTGGACGAGTTGTAGTCTCGTGAGGGTTTGCAGTAATGTTACCCACAAATATTGAAATAACTAAGAAAAAGCAATATAAGAAAAGACTGGGCTGCCTCCCAGGAGCGCTAAGTTTACTGTCTATCCTAAAATAACATAAAGGAAACTACCCTAGTCCTAAGAAAGCAGGGAAAAACTACTCAGTCATGCCGCAAGGTTCCTCTTCCAAAGATCTTGATAAGTTTCTCAGTAGATTTCTCAACAGGATCATCCAAAAGCCATTTTTACAATAGGCTTGGACGCCCTGGAGCTTGACTTTCCAAATAAACTTATGTACCTCGTCAAAATTTTTTCGTTGATTCGCATGAAGTATCCAGAGTATATATGATTCACCTGCGACAGAAGAAATTTCGAAGTTAGTATCCCGTGGTGAATCAGAGACTACACATAGATGAAAGTCAGAAAAATTCTCAGAAAGTGACGTAGTCTCAACACATTCCGAAGTAGCAGACTTCGGTTCAATTGGTAGCTCCTCCTCCCTTAATGGTAAATATTCAGGATTTGTGGAAGGAGGGGCTACAGAGTAAGGGTCCTCTGGCCGTCAGTGATGACTACCGAGATATTGTTTTGCAAGGCATTCACTATGTCTCTTATCATGGGATCGTTTGAATCAATGCAAAGTGTGCCAGCAATCATCCAAAGAGTTGGGACATTCAGCGAGAGTGACTCATTTTCCACATTAGAGCTCATGATGATCTCATGTCAAGGAATCCATCGTTTTCGAAGGTAAACGGAGGTATGCTCTCTTGCTCCAGCCCTGCACAGACAGATTGAGGATCAGTATACGTAGCATTGATGTGTGGACTCTGTTCATCGATACTACTCAGAAGAGGTGATAAATCATCATTATTCAACAGTTCAGATGGTGGCCTCAACTGGGTGGTTTCAAATTCAAGAGTCATATCGAGTAGCTCGTCCATCTCCCGAATCATATCATCATGTAGTTCAGAGGAGTAGTCCAAACACGTTTCACAAGAGTTAGAAGGGTCAGTTGTAAGGGGCCCATCCTCTACCTTAAAATCAGACATGTTAGGTGAGGGGAGTGGCTCATTATGACCGACCACTTCGTGTACGTCTTGATCATTGACTTGGACCAAATTTGAGATTGATGCGAAGGGAATTTGGGTTGCACATTCATAATCATCTTTCCAATATGCATCATCATCTACTTCCATGCAGTGCACACTTGGGATGAAATCGCTTTCCTCACATTCTATTTCCAGATTGGGTTGAGGTTCGTATAAACTAACCTCTTCCTCTTTATTGAACTCAAGTGTGTCATGTGAGTGGGGTGTGTCATCATCATTATATTTGAAAGACAACCATGTTTCTTCCCCATCCTTTTGAATGTCATTGAGATCGACTCATCGGGGAATTGAACCGTGTGTTCATTAATGGAATCCAACTCTCATTCCAAATTCCGATTTCATCAAAAGCAAGTGAGGATCACTTTCCTCGCATTGTATTTCTGATTGGATTGTAGTTGGGATGAGCGAGCTTCCTCTATCCTTTCAATGCGCAAATTGAGTGCTTCTAATGATTTCATCAATTTCGCAACATGTCGGGTTTACTTGTTCTGGATCAAAACATGAATCCTCTTGGATCGCTTCGGTTGGATCTCAAAGGTATGGGATCCAAGAGAATAATTATTACAATATGTTGTTGGTTCATATTCCCGCTTTGATGATTCCACTGGTTATAGTCATACCGATCATGCATGGGAGAATATGATGGTTGATAATAATCCTCACTCCCATAATTATGATCGATATCGGCCCTATTAACCGATGGAACATAACGTTCTAGTCGGTTCTCAATGTCTATTCTCGATGGAGAGAATTTTGAGGTATATGTTGAATTCCACACCCTTCAGGCATTTCCCAATAAAACCTATCCAACTCAGCATATGCATCTACCCACGATTCCATGGTAGAACCTTAACTCTTAGTCTAATCCTAAAGAAAACAAAATCCTACAAGCAATACAGAAAGTAAATGAGAAGTTAGAAAGAGGTTACCGAGTAGAAGTTCCTATGTTAAAAACCTGCAAAACAAAACAAAACAAGTTAGTTTTTAAAAATAGTACATCTAAGGTTAAAAAAAATTTCTAAAAATAAAATCCTAATTCTAAAAATAAAAAAAAAATAAAAAAAATAAAAAAATAAAAAAAAATAAAGAAATTAGGAAGATATCACCAAATTAGAAGTTTCTATCTCAGAATCCTACAAAACAAGAAATATGTTAGTTTCTAAAAATAAAATAAAACTTTAACCTAAAATTAGTAAAATCCTAAGACTATGAATTATGATAGGAGAGAATCCTAAATTCAATTTGGAACGAAACAGTCCCCGGCAACGGCGCCAAAAACTTGTTCACTCCCCAAGTATAGGGTTGTGATGTAGTAATAAACTCGGTAAGATCGAGGTCGAATCCCACGAGGACTGGTCGTCACAATTTAAATCTAAGATTCTTCTTAACTAATCCAATGAATAATGAACTAAACCACTAAGCATAATTTTAAGAAAAACAATTAAGAAACAGGGAATAAAATTCAATCAGAGAGAAAGCACTAGGACTTTCGAATCCACCCCTAATTATCCTAACCCTTGTTTTGTCTGTTGATTCACCTTGACCTTGATTGATACCACTTAAATAGAGAAAGCACAATCTGTGTCCTAAATCGGGCATACAGACTGCCTAATTCCTTTAAGCAATGCCATGAACAATACATCCCATGTCCTTGGCTCTGCACATGGTATGCAAAATTCATTAAAGCACCCCATGTCCTTCTTCTATAGGAAACCCGTTCTTGATCGACCCAAGCACTGTAATAAGCATCCAAACAACATCCATCTATACTTTGGTCAAGTTCATAGATGGAGAAGTATGGAATTTAAACCCATAAAGCCCACTCGGAGAAAAGAAACAAATTAAATAAAATTCAAAGTAAATCAACCAATACAAGAGTGATCAAATTAGGGCTTCATCTCACCTTTCTAGCCGAGATTAGTGACCCATGAAATCCATAAAAAATATTAAATAAAATTCATAAAATCAAAACACCAAACCGAACAATCTCTCTCTCTTTCTTCTCTTTCTCCTCTCCCTGGCTCTGGATCTCCAATTCCCTGGATCTCAATGCCTTCCCCACGTCCAAAACTTCCCTTTTATAGTTGTTGGATGGCTGGAATCGGTGGCAGAGTCGTAGACGGACTCGAAGTGCAGATTTTCGCAACCGTGATCGGTGGGCCCCACAGAGGTATTTTCTGGAAAATCCACCCCATCCATTGGATTCAGGACGAAATTTTAGTCAAGAATGGGTGGTTTTGAAGGTCCATTGGAGCGGCCCACAGAAGAAATCTCGAAAAGATCAGTTTTGAACGTCGTCGAGTAGCCTGTTTGTGGCCTCTGTACTGCACACGTGTGTACGCATGGGAGGGGAATATCAACATGGGTTTGTAGTGCTCGCGGCCCTCTACACGATGGACGGGTCGGATCGACCGTACAGGCGACGGGTGGGGCCCACAATAATTCGCAAAAACGGCAGCGAATCACGTTACGCGGACAGCGGAAACGGAGGTCGCGATGATGGTGGGTCCCATTCCGTTGATTAAACGAAAAATCCACTCCGTCCACTGAGATGGCGACGGAAAACCGGTCGGAAATGACCAGTTTCTGAGTTATATTTGTGGTGGCCCATAGTGTTTTGAACTCGCCGTCCGTCCGACGTTTGAACGGATGGATTCTGATCTAAGCTTTCCTTTGAGTTTTTGACACCTAGGTGATGGTAACTGCCGACCGAGGAAACGAATGAACGGCTTGGATTATCCATTTGGGCGACGTGTGGGGCCCACAACTGATGCTCGGACGGCGTTGCGGCAAATACAGCCTATACTGACGGCTCGCTGCTGAGAAGACGCCATGCGGGGTCCGGCGCCCGACCTGGCGGCGTCGGTGCGGTGCGCCGCTGGTGCACTTTCATTCCTTACACATGCACTGCATGTAGGGGTCCCACGGAGATGTTTAGGAGAAATCTGCACCGTCCATCCTTTTATTCATATTATTTTAACCGCCGACACCAAGTTTAAAGCAGTTCCAAATATCAGGTGGGCCCCAAATTGGAGATTAATGGCCGATCTGTCCGTTGGACCACTTCCTGAGATCTTCAAGGGCTGAAATTTAATATGTACGGTCAATTCACGGCCCCAATCACATGTATGAAGTTTTGAACTGATCGGATGGCGGGAAACATGTGATCTAGTATTCTGGACCCTTTTCGGGTCCCTTTGGCTTGCTTTCCTCCGATCCCAGGCGTGTATATTCTTCACCATTGGTTTTCTGGAGTTCATCCCATGCTCTGGTGACTTCGGAGCCTTCGGAATATCAAATCCATGCTTTTAACATTAATTTTCAATACACGCTCCTAATTTCCTCCTGTAACGAAAATATAATTAAAATCCGATGTTAGGCCTTATCATGTACATAAAATAGGACAATAATCGGGATCTGATATGCAATATTTGACCCTAATCACAAGGCTAACAATATTATGCAATAAAGTGCATGTGAGTTTTGTGTGTGGGTGAGGAAGTTAAACACTTCCTTTATCTTAAGAAATCATAAGCACATGAGTAATGAATCACGGATACTAAAAAGTAACGCTACAAGGAAAAATCCAACAAGGCATGAGCATAAGATCATCCATACACAAAATCATGTGAGAGGCAAAACATCATCATACGAAAAGCAAACACCCAATTCCATGCAAATCCAACAAACATGCAATTTCTAGGATTCTTTTAGATTCTCCAAATATAGCATCCAAACAATCAAAATCATTAGATTCGTAATAAAATTGGTATTAAGCCACCTAAGGATAATAGTCCACACCTATGGTTCGTTAAGATCTTGGAAATGACTTAGAAATGCCGAACTCAGAGTCGATTAGCCAGAATCCCTAAAGCAAAGCATTGCATGTTAGAATCTCATGCAAATCCTCCCTCAACATGAGGGGTTTCCGAGAAGATGAGAGATTTACCTATAAAATTGGTGGAGAGGGGTTCTCTCGGTTGTGGATGATGAATTTTTTTAAGGGAGAGGTAGGGTTTTACAAAATGGGACTCCCTTGGGCCCTACTTTGATCTATAGGCCACCTTCACTCTCCCTTCCTCTCTTCTTCCTTTCTGCTTTCTCCCTTTTCTCTCTTCTCTCTTTCCTTCCCTAGGGCAAATTCGTATGGGGAGAGGGGTGCCAAAAAAAAACCCCTTTTATAATGTCAGATTTGGTGCAAATGGCCCCAAGTGTTGAGTTTTTACTATACTAGCCCTATGGAAGGATTTTTCTAGCCTCTAGGGCCCACTATGGGGTATACAAGTCGATATATAGGATAGTTAGCCCTGATGATGATCTATGTATGGATACGATTGACCGGCCATTTGGATATGCCAATCAACGGATATAATTGGAAGTCTATTTAATGGAAACTGATGGTCGATCGGGGCCGCGGCTATACGGATATGAGCAGGAAAATATCCTTACTCCACGAGTGAAGTTTAGTCACAAACCGACGGTCTGAAATCCTCAACTTTGCATAAGAGTGGACGGCTCAATTCACTTAAGTTCCAGCTCCTTTCTTTAGGGTATTTGCACTTCTCATGCACATCCTTCAGCTCAAGTTGAGCGGTTCTGGATGGTACCCAAGTCCGACACCCACGATGGGCGTCAAACCCAGTAAGATGGACATTATTCTATAGTTTTGGAACTAGTGGCCCACCAACGAGCGGTCTAGAGCTTGTTTGGAGAATCAGGGCATTTCTGGAATGAATTAGGTATTAAGATTTTTCGTGAGCACTGATTAGGGTTTGGATTAACTATGTTCACAGTGTGGCCTATCTATAACTAGTGAAAGTGGAGATTTGGTCATGATCACTCTAAGCCATCGGTTTTAGGCTAAAAGAGTAACGGGGTTGATTTGGTCTATTATTTAAGATTTGGGCCTTATCTGACTCTGCCCCAGTTAGATCTTTAATTTAGTCATACTTGTCTTGATTATTCAGCGAAGGGTTGATTAGATTTGGGCCTTATGTGAGTAAATCATGGGGCTAAACTTGATGTTCAAATGATCGGGCGGATTCGTACGGTTGATTAATTAGACTTGTGTGGTTCTTTACTGGTACCACCCTTGTATAGACTAAAATTGAGTGCTAATGGTCATTTAAGTGATATTATAAGTTAATTAATAAAAAAATTTCAAGGATTTTTTGAAATCCAAAATAGTGAAAATCCAGGATGTTACAGTCATGGTCACCTTATCACCGAACTTAGCATATTGCATTGTCTTAGACCGGTTGTTCAACTTCATTCTAACATTGAGATTGCCACCATATCCTCAACAACTCTTGACTTTGGGTGTGCTCGGTGCTTTGTTGTGAGCTTACTTTTGGTTCTAATGTTTTTGGTTTTTGTCTCTGGTTTTGGTCTTCCTCCTGACTTAGGATGCAGGCCTTTCCTAGTGTTGTTTTCCTTCCCATGATGCGAAACCTTTTACTTTTTCTTTCTTCCTCTTTTAGTATTTTAGGAGAAATCTTTGCCTTTCTTTTCCTTGGTGCTAATAGTTCCTCTATGTATTTTTAGGCTTTTGTCTCCTAGAAGTAATAGATTCTAAACTTACCTTTCAAAAAAAACCTTTGAAAGGCCTTGACAGGAAATCCACAGGATGACAACTTATGGGGCGAGGCCTAACATTATGGCTCACTTCGATGCATGTGTTGTATACCTACACCGTCCATCCGTTGTTCCCAATCATTTTAGGGCTTGATCCAAAAAAGGTGACAGATCCAAATCTCAGGTGGACTCCACATTAGGAATTGAATTCCTACCATTAAAAACTCCTGGGAGGCCACAAAAGTTTTGGATCAAGCTATTGTAACACCCTGGTTCTCAAAACCCAAGGACAGTCGCTCGCGTATAAGAACCTGAGCATTACGATATGAAGTGAAATACTTTACATATAATTAATAACAAATTTCATGACATAAGGTAAGGCAACTATCATGAAAACTAGAATATTATGAGTAATATCAAGGAAAATTAATGAAAACAAAATGAAATCCCTCAGCAGGGGAATTTTTATTACAATTCAAGCAAACCACAAAGTCTGAAGTACGAAAGTATGTAAATCCTAAAATATCAGTTGAGCTCCAATGGCTCCAACTACATCAACATAAAGTTCTTCCTCGCCGAACTCCTCTTCAGCCATCCCTGGGATCCCATCAAATGGGTCTCATTCCACCATCAAACTGCATCTATTTGGTGCAACTGCACGATTGGATGAGTGATAACTCAGTGGGTTCTTCCCTTAAAGATTCATGCATATCAAAGTATTCCAACTTAGTTTAAACCAACATATCCATTTCATAAAGATCGAAATATCATATGTGCATATGCATAAATGAATGAGTGTATGTTTAAGTCATAGACCTGGGGATGATGCACATTCAGCTATCAAAAGAAAGGATCACCCGTAGTAGATTAACTACTTGGAAAAGACCATATAGTGAGTGCGCTTATCGAAGTTTAGCCTCCTGGAAAAATATTCAGGATATGCCCAAGGAGGTCTAAAAACTCGGAAAAGCCTTATGTAAAGAGAGAGCAGCCGATAGTGGTACGAATGCATATATTCTGAGGGTTTAATTAAGGTAATAGCCCTCCTAGCAAACCTAACAGAATGCGGCTTATATCGAACACTCAGTAAAGCTCATATGTCATGCATGGATGTTATGCACCATGATTCCACGTACATTCCTTAGATTTGGTAAGATTGCTCTTTAAATTGTAAACATTATCAAATCATATGGTTCTTGGCCATAAAGTATTAAACATCCAAACATGGGTTCAACATGGATCTTTATAATTCCTTTAAGCTCAAATAAAGGTCCATAAATGCGGCATGTCAATCTCAAGTATGGTTAAACAATTTGGAATATTTAAAAGTTCATTCAACATTTCTTACAAAAGAAGACATTTGACATATATTCCTCATTATACAGTTTATAAGATAAAATAAAATGTAATTTGAAGGCTCATGTCATAACTACTAGAAGTATACCTATATTTAAGCAATCACAAATGTGTCATAAAGAATACAAGGCTAAATTCTATATACATGGTTAATCCATATAGAATTAGAGAAATAGGAATTGAAGCATTACCTCATGTACATCAATACTAAATAGGAATGAAAGGAATGAATTCATATTCACGATATTCTAAAATTATTTGCACATTAGATTCAAACTAAGATGGAAACTAGTGAATGCAAGAAGCAATGGGGGTAATTCCTCACCTTTTTGAATTTGATCTCCTTGTCTCGAGTGCAAGCGAAGTGAGGGGTTTTGAAGCAATTCAATTCCCAATTGCTAAGTTGGTTCTATTCAACCTGGCTTGATCCGGATGTAAATCAATCTCTGGTTCAAACTTGTTTAGTGGAGGACTATTCAAGATCCGCCCTAGGATTAAGAGCCTAACGTTGACATTCCACAACTCAATTGATAGATGTTTTTGAGACACACCATGACTCATTTATGCACCAAGTCAGTTTGACTCAACTTGACTCACCTCAACTCAGTTCTAAAACTCAAGTCTGATTCACAATCAACTATCTATACCAAATGCATTAAGTATTCTAACCTAAAGGACATTCCGAAATTGAGTCAAATTCTATCCTAAGTAAGCCCAAATGCATTGAGTCATTGACTTAGTGACAAGGTCGAGCTCTAGATACAAAATGGCTCGCAAACCTTTTTTTTTTTTTTTTTTTTTTTTTTTTTTTTTACAGAGTTTGCTGATCTAATGGCTGACCGCCCATGATCTAGTTAATTCAACTCATCACAAAACAAAGGTCGTTCGCGACCCAGTCGCCCACTGAGTTAACTCAGCAACAAGGTACCCCATAAATTCCTAACTCGGGTTGTTAGAATTCGACGAGCCAACATAGACAGTGAGTGAAAGGTGGTCGTCTCCTTACCTTATTTGGGCCAGTAAGGTCTGGACCAACCAGTACTAGTCTCAACCTGAGTCGAACCCGATTCATGAACTCGACTCGACGACGGCCCAACTCAACTCCTTCTTCCCCTATTTTGATGTGGCTAACAGTATTCTGAAATCGTCTCGGCTCCAATAACCTGTTGAGATGACCCGGACAACATGGACAACCTAAACTTAGAAGGACCTGAAGATTTGCAAACCCAATGACTCATCGAGTCATTACTCTTGTGGCTGGAACCCAACTCAGTGCGGCATTAGGTGGCGAACTCTTCCACTCCCTCTCTCTATTCCTTCTTTTTCTTTCTTCTCCTCCTCTCTAAAAGGACTCAGACTAAGTCGGAGCTCAGTCCAGATGTAATTGACTCGACAACCTTAGCCCGAACTGAGCTAATTTAGTGCGGCACGGCTGAGTCGATCTCTTCTTCTCCCTCACTTTCTTCTCTCCTTTTATGTTTCTTTTCTTCTCCTTCTCCTTTTCTTTATTGGAAATAACCAGGTGAAGCCCTGGACTATGCCCGATCTTGCGACGTCTCGAACTGAGTCGACTTGTCTCCATGTGGTGGAACAGCGGCGTCTCTCTCTCTCTCTCTCTCTCTCTCTCTCTCTCTCTCTCTCTCTCCTCCCTCTCTCCCTCCCTCCCTCCCTCTCTCCTCCTCTCCCTCTCTCTCTCTCTCATGCTTTCTATTTTTAGAAAGGGAAGCCCTAAAAAGGGAGCCTTTAATATGCTGTGTTAATCTATTATAGACGGTTCGACAACAACTAATCGATGGGATTAGTTACGAATTTTAGTTGTTTAATCCGCCAGGTTTTTATGATGATAAAACTAGATTTAGCTTTCATGGTTGCAATCCGAGATTATAAATGAACTTCTGGTACCATGGCCCACTAAATGTATGTCTCAGATTAGCGTAAATGGCCCTCAACCAGGTGATGAGTTTTTCGGGTAGACGGAGAAGATGATCCAGTTGTTAATGGTGAATCATCAACGAATGGCTAATCTAGTGATGCAATGCATGTGGATGGTTCAGATGGGTCCTAAAGACCTTGTGGGACCCACCATTTGGACTTGAGAGTTTTTTGCGAGAACTCCTATTGGTGTGAGATGGTCTTGCTGGTTGCCCTATGATGGATGCACGAGATGCGTTTGGAAGCTTCTAGGAGTTAGTGGATGGTTAGGATGTTGCCAGCAACGAAACGACGAGATTCCTTTTGCCACTTTCACAGCTATGGAAGCCCTAAAAATGGAATGAATGAAGGGTTGAGATTGCTTCCTTCCAACGGCTGAGATGAAGGGAAAAGAATGTACGGGGATTGCCAGTCTGGCAGAAGCTTCCGCTCTCAGAACTACTGCACATGCACTACTCTTGTGTAAGTGTGGTGGATACATACATGTGTAATGCGCAGCAGAATCATCAGGGTTTACTCAGATTTCCCATCTAGACATGATGGACGATTTGGATAATTGATCTGATCTAAGATGGTGGGCCCACATTCAAACGAACGAACCCCGTTCTTCGCTGGCGGGAAGGAGAGAGAGAGAAAAAAAGAAAGAAGAAATCTCTTCTTTTGCTCAGGTCAATAGGTCAAACCCAACTTGACCGGAATTTGTGGTCGCGGGTGCACGCCTGTTGGCGTACACTTGCACTATGTGTGGGCCTCACAGTGATGTTTAGGTGAAATTCATTCCATCCATTCTCCTTGAAGGACTCAGTAGGGACCTCTGACTCAAGATCAAGCAGATCCAAAGCTTAGGCGAGCCATAACAATGGGTTTGTGCTTCTAAATGACAATATTTGATGATCATTAGAGATTTGATAGTCAAATATTTTCCTAATCTATTCATTAGTGATTCTTAAGATTCCTAGCCCCGCTTATGTGGAAATCCTTAATAGATTTGATGATCTTAGGGTCCAATCACAATGATCGAATGATGGATCATTAAATTAAGTATAATGGTCCGATAATTTGTATCTCAGATGTTTGAAAAGGCTACCCAACTTACCTTTTGATAATTAATCATTGATACCAGATAATATAATGGTTGGATCTGCTTAAATTTTTGGTTTATAGTCTCATGACTATTGGATGACACCTAGTTAACGTTTATCGACAATTTAGCGGTGAGCATTTCAAATCTGAACATCAATGGTCTGAATGTCGTAGGGTTCATCCAGATGAAGATTTGTGATTGGATTAGTGATTTGATGGTCTAAGTGTGATAAACAGGTGGAAGGCCTTCAAGTTGGACCCAGGTGAATGATGATTCTGTGATTTACGACTCTAACTTAATACTTAAGGTCCACTTTTCAAGAGAATGTGATCATCCTTCTCAAGGATCAATAGTTGGGATTGGCGGATTTTGAATTATCAATTGTTAGTGAATATCATAGATTGGGTGTATACGTTTACACAAGTTTACTAACTTAGATTACAATGGCAACACTCTGAGTATTGAAAGGTAAGGGGTGTTACTACTGCTATTTGTGTTTTCCCTTCCAAACAGTTTGGATGGATAATAAACATCAATGTGGGCCTTAGAAAGTTTTTAACGGTGGACGTTCAATCACCACTGTTTTTCTGTGTTATGGTCCACCTGAGAGTTGGATCTGCCTCATTTTCAGAACCATGTTCTAAAATGATATGAAAAAACGGATGGACGGAGTGGATATACAACACGTACATCTAGGTGGGCCCCACCGTCAGGGCCTCACACCTTCTATGCTGTTACACCTGCCTCACCTAATCCACGCGCATGTACGCCGTGGGCGCCGGAATCGGATTGCGTACTGAGTTACTCAGTACGCTCTTATCGTACTGAGTAAACTCTGTTGGGCCCACTGTGAATTCACGTGGTTTATCCACGCCGTCCATCCGTCTTTCCAGATCATTTCAAGGGTTGAACTCAAAATTGAAGTATAAGAAAAGCCCAAGTAGACCATACCACAAGAATCGGTGGAATTATTGATTTCCACCGTTGAAACCTTTCTAAGGTCCCAGTGATGTTTATTTGCCATCCAAACTTATCATAAGATCATACAGACATGGATGAAGGAAAATCACAAGTATCAGCTTGATCTAAAACTTCTGTGCCCCCCAAGAACTTTTCAACGGTAGACTTCAATTCACACCATTTCGGGTGGTGTGGTCCACTTGATATTTGGATATGCTTAATCTTTGGATTATAGCCATAAATTTATATTATAAAACAGATGGACGGAGTTGATACAATGCATGAATGACAGTGGGCCCCACAGCGTTTACTCAGTACGCTTAGCGTACTGAGTTACTCAGTACGCAATCCCCTTCCGTGGGCGCCTACTTCAGGAGTAGAACAGATTGATTTTCTAGCCAGACGTTCTAATCAGTGTGGCCCACCTGATGGATATCTAGGAATTCACACACGTGTTCCATGTCGGCACTTGTGGAAGTACGGTGTGGATGGTCTTAGCAAACCAATAAAGGGAAGCTATAGATCTATTCCTTTCAAAGCTCTAAAAAACAGCCATTTTTATATTTTTATATTTTATTATATTTTATTATATTAATATACAATTAAAGAAGATTAGTGGTATTTAATTAATTAATTGTTTTATCATCTAATTAAATAATTAATAGCATTAATATCATCCTCTTTTGTCTGCACCCTCCAACAAGAAAAGCACATAAACAGTACTTTGACAAGGACCCGACAGTTGGGTGTCTCCTTTATGTGGGGCCCACGTTGATCTTGACCGTGAAAGGCCACGTGGACGGTTGGTAATGCAAGTGGGACCCACAACACCTCTCCGAGATTGCTACGTGAAAGGACCGGATCCAACCGTGGGGTTGGAACTTTTGGGTTATCCAAAGCTGGAAATGCCACGTAAGAAGATAAGGCCTGATGAGCTGGCACCCTAGTCTGCTGTGGGGCCCACTTCCAACATTCCTGTGGGCGTCGGATGGCACGCGCAGACCCAAAAAGGAGGAGGCTTTCGCTTCCGGACGTCGGTCACTTCGCTACGCGACAAAAGGGAGTGTCCACGTCAGCTCTGTGGTTGGAAATGATTCAGTGGAACCCAGCTGCACTTACAAGTAGCCTCTCATCTGCCGTACACGTGGGAGGAGTGGTTAATCGGAACCGTTCATCGAGCGGGCCCTACTTTGGATGGATTATTTGTCAAAAAAAGAACTTATCAGATAATCATATACGAATTTTTTAACGAGTATAGACGGTTGAGAATATTTGTCAAAAACTGAACGATCAGATGATCAGGGTTCGGTTTGACCGTCCATGCTTTGAAGTTGAAGATGGACGGTCCTGGTTCCTTGGTAAGACTTCCAAATGGTACGATGGAAGAATGGTAGCATTAAAAGTCAGTGGAGTCACTTCCTTTATAAGGTTTCAACTAATGCTGAGTGGTCCACTACCAGAGTGCCACGTGGAGCTACAGTCCAACAAGTCAACTTCTGGGCTTGCTGGCATCAAGGTTTTAAAACTCTGGTGAGTCATTGGCGACTGGTTTATTTCGACTCGGTGGGACTCAACTCGGTTATAAGCCATGGTTGGGCCGAGTCGACCCCAGTAAACTGCCCTTATTTAAATGAAAGGAGCTCAAACCTAGTCTTTTGTTTTGTTTTGTTTTCATTTTCCATTGTGTGTCCCACTTGGATAAGGGTCAGACCAAGTTTTAGCCCCATCCAAAACTGACGTGGGCTCCTCCAAGTGCTTTTATATGTTTTAGGCATGTTTTTGTTTGATTTTGGATGTTATGGCCCACTTGAGTTCCTCGTACAACTAATTTTTGAGATATCCCCTAACCTAGAGGGAAACTATAAAATGCATGCTGCCAATTTTCGACAAACATCATGGTGGGAACCATACAACTCATCCTCATGGGAAGTTTGACCTCATGGTACCATTTCCCACACACACACACACACACACACACACACACACATACACACACACACACACACACACACACATATATATATATATATGGGAAAAGGTTCTATGCGGTCGAGCTCATGGGAACTTCCCATGAGGTCGAGCTGTGTAGGCCCCACCGTGATGTATGTTGAACATCAATCCCGTGCATTTAATGGGTCGTAATGATCTGCCCCACCACCGTGATATTGTCTGCTTTGGGGTTTTCCCCGCATAGCTTTAAAACGTGTCACGATAGTTAAATGAGAGCCTCCACATATAGCCAGAACTTCGAACGACCGCCCAAGCGATATAGGACAAAGTTCTGTCCACAGTCACCTGCTATAGTAACTCGCCCAGGCATCCAGCCCCACCCATATTGGAATAGGAACCGGGCGTCACATGGGTCCCCTTTAAATTATAGGATATCCAAAAAATCAGCCGTATATGGAACTCAGGTGGGCCATACCAAAATCATGTGAAGACATGCCTAAAACATCTAAAAGCACTTGGTGGGCCCCCCCTGAAATTTGGATGTGTCTGAAACTTGGTCTGACCCCTCATCCAAGTGAGACACACATAATGGATGGGCTGGATTTGTGAACCACATCTCGGTGGGCCTAACAAATGATTAGGAATGTTTTAATGGAAGGGTAACCCCTCTCAACTTTTGTATGTGGTGTGGCCCACAAAAGTCATGGATTGACTTAAATTTTAAGCCCGAGACCCACCATGGAATGGTGCATCTGACTGATAAGGTAGATGTTCGACACACATCACAGTAGGACCTACACAGCTCAACCTCATGGGAAATTCCTATGAGTTCGACCGCATTGAACCATTTCCCATATATATATATATATATATAGGGAAAAGGTACTATGCACTTGACCTCACGAGTCCGTCCCATGAGGTCGAGTTGTGTGGGCCCCACCGTGATGCGTTTTGAAAATCTACCCCATCAGTCAGATGCACCATTCCATAGTGGGCCTAGGTCTCAAAAATCAAGTCAATCCGTGACTTGTGTGAGCCACACCACATAGAGAAGTGGAGAGGGGCCGTGCACCATTAAAACATTCATAACCATTTTTTGATGGCCTACCGAGATGTGGTTTGCAAATCCAACCCATCCATTATGTGTGTCCCACTTAAATGAGGGTTGCCAAGTTTCATATGCAAAACTGTGGGCCCCACCAAGTGCTTTTATATGTTTTAACGGTGTCATCACATAATTTTAGATGGTATGGCCCACATGAGTTCCATATATGGCTAATTTTTGGGATATCTCATAATTTAAAGGGTACCCATCAAATGCACCTGTTGATGGTCAAATGCATCATGGTGGGGCCCACACCTCGACCTCACGAGCTTATCGTCAACTGCATTGTAATATATATATATATATATATATATATATATATATATATATATATATATGGGAAACAGTTCGCGGTTGAACACATGGGAACTTCCCGTGAGGTGTGTGTGTGTGTGTACTTCCCATGAGGTTGAGCTGTGTGGGTCCCAATGTGACGTGTGTCAAACATCTATCCCATCAATTAGATGCACCATTCCATGGTGAGCCACGGGCTTAAAAATCAAGTCAATCCATGACTTGGATGGGCCACACCACATACAACAGTTGAGAGAGATTACCCCCCCATTAAAACATTCATAATAATTTATTAGGTCCACCGAGATGTGATTTACAAATCCAACCCATCCATTGTGTGTGTCCCACTTGGATGAGGGCTCAGAGAGCAAGTTTCAGCCATATCCAAAACTCAGGTGGGCTCCACCAAGTCATAATATATATATATATATATATATATATATATATATATATATATATATATATATATATATATATATATATATATATATATGTTCTAGGCATGCCTTAACATGGTTTTAGATGGTATGGCCTACCTGTGTTCTGCATGCATACGGCTGATTTTTGGGATATCCCGTAACCTAAAGGGACGCATTAAATGTAGGGTGTTGATGTTAGACACACATCACGGTGGGCCCACACAACTTGGCTTCATGGGAAGTTCTCATGAGGTCGACCTAATACTACCATTTCCCACACACACACACACACATACAGCCCCGTGCCAGTTCTCACAAGAACTTGTGACCACTTTTTACTATGTGATGTGACTGTAAAATCTGAACCCTTTGCATCATGCCACACCACATGAAACATATACGGCCCAACTTTCAGCTTGATTCAGAACTTTGGTGGGCTATGAAAAAGGAAAATATTTATCTCCCTTGATTTGTCTCTTTCTTAGCTAGATAGCCCATTAGACTTTTTGGATCAAGTTGAAAGTTAGGTCCCAGGAGTTTCACGTGGCAGCATGACTCTCTCTCTCTCTCTCTCTCTCTCTCTCTCTCTCTCTCTCTCTCTCTCTCTCTCTCTCTCTCTCTCTCTATATATATATATATGTGTGTGTGTGTGTGTGTGTGTGTGTTATATATCATATTCTAATGTAGTTTTGCAAATTTTCACCCCCAAAAACTCAAATTTAGTTCATTTTGAGAAGTTTGATATGGCCTGTGCCACTTATGGCTAGGGCCCACTAGCCGTCGAATCATCGGAACTGCCCATGCCGGGGAGTCTATCTCACGGGGGCCATCGTAACTTACACTGATGATTGTGACCATCACTATTTGTAGATGTATTTAGAATAATGTAAAAGAAAAAATAATAATATTTCAATGACATTTATTCAACTCTAAAAATTAGAAGTTCAAATAATAATCAGTAAGCATGATTACGCTACAATGACTTATTTATGATAGATTGATACTTATGAGAGCATGGACAGTTCAAATCTTTGGACTTTCTCACATGTGGGCCAGTAGGCCGTGACATGTTCTGAATCCTGAGTCATGAAAGAGGCAAAACGAACTTTACTAAAAGTCTTGTGAGATGGTGTAGGAGCCTTTATTTCATGAAAGCGAAGTAAAATCCAATATATTTTGAAAACAAGGTGGGTTTTACGAGAAATATGAGTTTGTATGAAAAACCATCCAAGTTGAGGTAAATCATAAATTTTCTATGTGATTTTAGTTGAAAATTGTTGCCTATATCTTTTTTTTTTTAATGTTGAGACCTTATATTTATTATTGACTTTTACAAGATTTGAAGAAAAGAAAGAGATGGAAATATGTTAAAATTCAATTATTTTTAATATTTTAAAAATAATTAACACTATTTTGAAGAGAGAAAAAAGGTATAAAAGAATTTTTTTATTTTTTTATTTTTTTGTGTGTGTACTTATAAAGTCATTGTAAATGTTGTACAAGTTTCGTTTCACTTGTTATCACACCATCTACCACCTTTACTACGATAATTGTTATTACTATTAATACTAGGGCGCACATGCCGTTGAGAGAAAGGAAGAGAGGCATTGGAAGGAATGTAAGAAAAGGGTCGTTCCTCACGAAGGTTTCTTTTACTCGCATGTGGTAAACAGCTTAACATGCATAAAATCTACACAAATCATCAAATAAATAATTTCTCATTGGACCTTGATTTGTTGAAAAAAAAAAACAAGTTAGTTCAATTATCTGATGAGCTACTTATAAAATTATACCTAAAATCGATCTCTAAATTTACATGGCACGGAGCATCTCAATTTTGGAGTACAATGATTTTTGGATAATTTATTGACAGTGATGGGATGGGAGACATTAGATGAATGAATCAGACAGGGTGGATCCCATAAAAAGTTCCACCCACATGGCTTTTTGTTCAAAATAATCTTAATAGTTATGTAGCTGTGCTCTAGAGATATTGGACATTTGTGAGAGATGGGGCGCGTGTGCATGACTTATGCATATGAACACCTTTGCACACTTGTCATGGCCAAAAATTCGAACTGGTTCATGTGATGTGGCACTCTTCTCATGAACCTATTTTCACCCTGATCCAAAACTCGTGGGCCATAGAAAAGAGATGCAAATCAAGGGAGGGAATTGGTTTTTTTTTTTTTTTTTTGCCATGGCTTACCAAAGTTTTGAATCTTAGGGCCTATTTTGGCCGGGCAGACTGGATGGGATTAGATTGTATTGGAAGGGATTGGAAGGAGCAATCCCAAGATTTTTGAACTTCTGCCTGGATTGGAGCAATCCCATGGGATTGCCAGCAATTCACTGACATCACCATCATTACCTTGAAATCCACCCAATCCCTCTTAAGCCCATCTATTTAGCCTGGGACATGTTTGGGTGGACGGATTGGAAGGGGATTGGCCAGGTGTAATCCCGGGATTGGCTAGGCGGGCCAAACATACTCGGTGGTAGATTCCTTGGATATAGCAATCCCAAGCAATCCACTGACGCAACTGTCATTACCTGCCATTCACCCTAATACAATCTAATCCCATGGGATGGGCCTGTCCAAACACGCCCTTAAGGGTTTTTATGAGGTGCAGCATCATGTGGATTGTTCAAATTTTGGAATCACATCATGTGTGATGAGTTCGAGTATTGGCATACAAACATACACTAAGGTCCACCATATAAATCATTTGGGTTAACCCTAAATCAAAAGGCTAAATTTGAGATGTATATATGGGCCCGTTTGGCCAGGTGGATTGGAAGGGATTGAATGGCACTAGGGTGGATGGCATGGATTTCTAGGTAATGATGGTGTTGTCAGTGGATTGTCTTGAGATCCATGGGATTGCTATATCCCTGGATTGTATCTAGTCTGTTTGGCACGCGGGACCAATCTCGGGATTAAACCTTCCCATCCCTTCCAATCCCTCGAACTGAACACGTCCCAGGCAAATTTGAGCAGATTAGGGTGGATTGGATGGGATTTAAAGGTAATGATGGTGTTGTCAGTGAATTGTCTTAAGATCCATGGGATTGGGATCAGATCACCGACTCCGTTTGGCATGCCCGGCCGATCTCAGGATTTAACTTCCAATCCCTTCCAAACCGACCGGCCAAACCGGCCCTAATTGCAATATGTTGGGATGTATTCTAACAAATAGATAGGCCCTCCTAGTGCATGTATCAACATGATCTTGGAGGACATGCGTCCCAATGGCTCGGTGATAGACTGACGAGAGCTTCAACATGAGGTCATGAGTTCGAGCACCCATTGTGGTGTGAGTGCGTGGGCATGTGTGGGGTGTGTGAGTACGTGTGGGAAAAAAAACTTATGTACATTTGCAATTATTTTAAAAAAAATAATTTAAAATTTTAATAATTTAACTGTATATTAAATATAGAAACAAATCAAATAAAGACTCATTCTGGTCTTTGACTCAGCTTGACTCAGTCCCCTAATCAAAGTTTTTAAACCATGGTCAATACCATTGATATTATTATTTATATCCTATTATCTTTTAATCAGAGATTATCAATTCCAGAATATCGTGAATGTTTTTCATGCTACAACATCAGAAGGCCAATCTTCCACGTCGTGTCCAATCATCAACCATCAATTGGTTCAACTGATGAGTGGATCACCCAGATTTTCCAATCACTTAGTCTTCGTGGTTGGGCCCACCTTTTGGACGGCTAGGATGTTTGTAACCTGGTGCACATCGTGAGAAGAAGAGTGTAGTATGGTAAGCTTAGTATAGTGTGGTTGTACCTGAACATTCTTTCTGTTTTCTTCAAGTCATTTTGAGAACTTGATCTGACCTTCCAAATCAGAGGAGTCTTGATGATAGTGGGCCACCCTTTTAAGGAATGAAGTATAGTCGCTTGTAACCAATGGAAATTGATAAAATTTTAATTCCAAAGAGGCTTGCTGAATGAAAATAGGTACCCAAGAAGTTTTCAATGGTAGGCGTTCAATCCCCACTGTTTCCTCTGGTGTGGTCCACTTGATCGTTGTAAATGCTTCAATTTTGACTTCCTGCACTAGAATGAGCTGGAAAAATGGATGGACGGCGTGGATGAAGCATATATATATCATGGTGGGTCCACATAGTCCTTACACCACGTACCTATGCCGTGTTGGGTTCACCAAGCAATCCGCGTCCATTTTCTAGTGTTTAGCTACGGTACATCCCCACGTATTGATGCTTTCTACATCGGGCTGTAATGATCTCAGGCCATAATCTAATAATCCAAACCGTTTATATTATGGGGATCATCGTGGATGGTTGATGCGTCAAAAACCTCACCGTCGACCGAGGATGTAGATACCCAAGAAAATACTCAAGATCGTAATATTCTTTATAACCGTCCATTCTGTCTCATGTTCCAAGATCAGGGAATTATTTTTGGGTATTCCCATCCACGGTCAGGACCTTCGAATAAACGGTGTGGATCATTAAAAAATAACCCCAGTTCCAAGCAATAGCTCCCGATGTATTGTAGGAAACCAATCTGGACCTGAATCATCTCAAAAGAAAATGAGTTCTTTTGAGTTAGATGCTAAAGTGGCCTCACTCCATACGTGCCAAAGTGCAACAAGCGTGTGAGACCCATCAACCCATCTGGATCACACGTGCCAAAAATCAGGCCAGTCCATCAACTAGGCCACACTTATCTGAAAACAATGGTAGAGATTCAATTAGGGGTAGCAACAGACCGAGTGGCCTACCCACCCCATGAGCTTGGACCAGGCCTGGACCCATCAGCTTAGCCCATGAGCCATGCATGGCCTAATTAATTACTGGGCCTGGCTTGGGCTCTTGTTATTGAGCCCAACTTGGCCCAGCTTCATATGTTAGACAACCATGGTTAAAAAACCAGGTGACCCATATCAACTCGTTCTGCCCTAAGTCGAGTCTCGACTCACCCAAGTCGGGCCGAATTGGCTCAACTTGTTCGAACCGGGTCGACTCATGGTATCGAACTAGATTAGGTACTACTGAATCTGAGTCGACTCAAACTCGCTCGAATTTTAAAACCATAAAATCTTTTAAAATATTGTTTATTTATCGGTGCATGTGTGGCCAACTTTATCAAATGGATGGATAAGATCATTCAATTCGGAATAGGGGTTTGATTAATTTTTCGGCTCGACAAGGTTGGTGGGCCCAAGCAATCTTTTGGGCCTCATACTCATGGTGGGCTTGGGCCTTGGGTTTAAGGAATTGGGCCTAACCTGGCCCATTGTCAATATCGTCACCAAGATGCAATGCCACGTCACGGGCCATCAGGGCCGTTGATCATGAAAACATGATCTGCATGTTTGTTGTCCACATCATCTTGTCTAATTCGATAATGTTACCTTAGTGTTTTATTCATAGCTTTTCTTAAGAGAATAAAAATAATCTAAAGATGGGCGATAAAGACATGTAACCGTTCAAACCCTAGTGGGCCTTAATGAGATGTGTAGGTAGGCTTTGTGCCATGCACTGAAAATGTATGTTCAATCGTCTGCATGACACGTGTAAACAAGAGGCACTTGTGTGAGATCTGAACAATGGAAGTAGACGGCCCTTATTTAATAGATTTTGTGGATCTGAAATCAAGAGGATATGATCATCTGATGGACCATACATGAAGATAGAATTTGAACTGTTGGTTAATTTTTATTAACCGTTCATTTTTTATAGGTGTGGCCCACGTGATCATATAACGGGTCTTATTTATTTTAGACATGGAATTTTATCTTGTTTTCATTGGGATGATGAACGGCTCAGATGTAGAAGACTAAGGCCTTATTTCTATGGGAGAGGGAGTGAACTTTGAATATGCACTCGCGCGTGTGTAATTAACATATGTTTGTAAGGACGAAGACAAACGATAAATACATGACATGTATTTCGTGATTTCGTGACGTATCAAAACATCTCTCTCTCCCTATTCATGAGGTGGGGCCCTCAACAGACTACACTTTCTTTCGGCCGTAGGCTATAACACGTGGAGATCGATTGGCTACTCCCCCTGCTCTGTGGGTCCCACCATGACGTATGTTTTTCATCCATGCCGTCCATATATCTTTCTAGATCATTTTATGATATGAGACCAAATATGAGCTATATCCCAATTTCAAGTGGACCACATTACAGGAAATAGTGTTGAATGAACTTCAACCATTAAAATTATTTTGGGGGCGATAAAAGTTTTGGATCATGCTGATCTTTGTTTTTTCCCTTCATCTGCGTCTGTATGACCTAATCAATAGATTATATTCAAATAAACAGTACAGTGGGCCTTAGGAGGATTTTAATGGTAGATATCCAATCTCTTTTGTTTTCCTGTGGTGTGGTCCACCTGAGATTTATATACCTCTCATTTTTGGGATCAAGCATTTAAATGAATTTTAGATATGCTTTAGATATGCTTTAATTTTGAGGTATATCAAAATGGTCTACTTGAGCTTTAGATATGCTTTAATTTTGGGCTCATGCATTTAAATGAATTTAAAAAAAATGAACAGACACAATAAATAAAACATATACATCATGGTGGGCCCCACATAGTATGAACACCAAGCTATAGCCCTTGTGAGCTCCTCACTACCCAATCGACATCGGTCTTAAAAATTCATGCTATAAATGCCTTGGCACCTTCCCTATTTTGCGGCAAGCCTTCTTATGGTATCCATCCAATGAAAGGCAAGGATTAAAGCCATACATCAGGTCGAGTCAAGTCAACTCGGCCCACTCAACCCTAGCTTGAGCTCAGCTCAGTTCAGCCTTTGAGTTCAACACGCTAGCTCATCTCGGCTCAATGGCTCAAGGTCCATTGCGATCTGATCAAGTCGAGGTGCGTCGAGTTATCTTTAGTAACAGCTAAAAGCCTTAAAATAAGATATGAATGACACGTGGAATTTAAGGAATAATAAATTCAAAAATGTAATACATTCAACACTATCAATATTTTAAAAATATATGTTCGACAAAGTATAATAAATGTTAAACTGGTAATTTAAAAGTGTAATCTATTCAACAAGAAGAGAAAATGTGGTTAATATACTGTTATTAGGGGTAGTTGAGACTTTTTCACTAGTCATTTATAAAAATAAAGATAAGAAACACATGTAAGAGAACATGAGGAAAATGAGATGCAGGTGGTCGTTTGTCGGCAAGTTTTGAGAGGAAGATGGGGAGGGAATTTTTATTTTTTATTTGCATAGAGAGATCAAAGTAGAGAGGGTTTTTCTCACATTTCCAGTGGAAGCAGGAGGTGATTTGAGCCGTCCTTAATCCTTTCAATCTAATGGCTCTTGTTAAATGAGTGCAAAAGATGTGCCGAAAGTTTCACACACACACACACATATATAGATAGAGAGAGAGAGAGCTCAACCAAGGTTCGAGCTTCAGGTTGAGCTGAGCCGAGCTAGTTACAGCTCAACTTCGGCTTATTTTTTAATGAGCTGAGTTAAATAAGCCTCTGCCTATCTCAAATCTCCCTTTCAAGCCGAAGCGATGTGAGCTAAACCAAGTCAAGTTGAACGAGCTTTTCAAGCTAGCTCGGCTCATGTACAACTCTAGGTAGGATGTTGCACATTTGTTCATTGTCAACACATATAAAGTGAAAAGCCATAAAAAAAAGTATTAATTAGTAGCATACACCCCAAAATGAATGAGAGAAGGAAAAGGTCTTCTAGTAACATTACAACTTCATCTTTTTTAAGACAATCATTCAATTGAAATTTAGAACTTTATGGCCAATCTTTCACAAGGAGCATTAAAAACTCGACCTTATGAGTTCCTACGAGTTAAAGATAACAATCCAAAAACAAAAATAAAATTGCATTTAAAAACATAAGTGGAATTAGAATTTGAAAAATAAAAATTTACAGAGAGATACTTGTTAGAGAGCAGTAAACCCTTTAACTGATTTTTTTAATATACACTTGTACCACACACTTACATCACATGGGCACTCGATCCCATCATCTCAATATTAGAGCAGAGTCTATCTACATCTAAGTCATGGGAAACGGATTGGCTACTCCCCCTACAATCGGTGCTCTGTGGGGCCATCCATGATTTATGTATTTCATTCATTCTATCCATCTTATAAATAATTTTACAGATAATTTTATAGTATGAGACAAAAAATGAGGTATATCCCAATCTCAATTGGACCACATTACAGGAAACAGTGTTGAATGAGCGCTGACCATTAAAAACATTTTGAGGGCCATAAAAGTTTTGGATCAAGCTGATTTTTGTTTTTTCCCTTAATCTGGACCTGTATGACCTAATCAATAGATTGGATATCAAATAAACAGTAAAGTGGGCCTTAGGAGGAATTTAATGGTGGATATCCAATCTCTATTGTTTTCATGTGGTGTGGTCCACCTGAGATGTATATACTTCTCATTTTTCAATTAAAGCCAATGATCTTTAAAAATGAATGAAGAGAATGGATGAAACACATACATCATAGTGGGGCCCACATCACACCGACCACCAGACCCGGGGCTGGTGTCAGGGGGAGTAGCCAATCCGTTCCCTAAGCCATGGAGCCGGACCCATCTTCTTAACCCTGCACGTATACAAGTTTAAAGTGTCTAAGTAGGTTAGCTTTCTATTTCTTAAGTTGATGTGACTGCCCTAGCTAGACACAGCATTTCCAAACTGGTTTGATCGTTTCAACAAATGGTCTATTTTCCATGATATGTAAGCCGTCCAAGTTCAAAGTATGTCAAAGACACCAAGCAGCCCTAAAACTCATAGACCACGCAAAGGTATCCTCAAAAGATATTAAAAATATAGGTCTCCAGTCCAACCGTTGAACTATAAGCCACATCTATAGGCAGGAGATAAATTTCAAACTTTCATGTGTCTGAAATCCAACCTGTCCAATATGTTAGCCATATCATGAGAATCACCTTATGCAAAAGGAATCCGTATTCACTTATCTTAATGGACCACACTTGTATTTTCTATTTATCAATAGATAGACATTGTTTTCTATTGTGTGGTCCACCTGATGTGTAAATAGAACTGATTTTTGTTATAGACGATCCTCGTAGTGGGGCCAAACTATTGGACGGATTGGATGTTACGTGCACTCAATAAGTTGGAAGTTATCCATTGTAGGCACCGTAGGTCCAACAAGAAAATATATATTCAAATGAAACTTTTAAAAAGAAGTTTGAAGGGAAAACGAAGCGACTCTAATTAAAAGAAATCTTTCATAGCTTTGAAAGTCTCACCCTTATTTTTATTTCTTATAGATAATTGCCAAGCTATAAAAATTCTTCTCAAAATGCAATCTGTTCGAGCATTCCTCGTTGTGCATAGATTGAAAGAATAAGATCTTCTGATCTAGATTTTTTATTTTTATTTTTATTTTTATTTTTATAGTGGCACCTCCTATATATACCTTTAGGGCCCATCGGATTGACGGTTCAGATTACGTAGACACTGTCGGTCAAATTTTAGTCAAATATGTCCCTCTCGACCATCCACGTAGCAAAATGTGTGATCCCAACCACCCATTTTGTGGGATCCACAATGAATGATCTGTGGCTTGAATGAGACCCCATTATATGATTGATGGGCGAGACTCTTATGTTAGTTTTGCACTATTTAAGAAGTGGTGTGGACAGTTCAACCGTAACATGGCACAGTAGCATAGGGAAGGACGTGACGAGGTCGATCACCATCTTCCTCAGGGATAACTACTCTGAATCCATGGAGCTCTCTGGATTCCTAGGAGAGTTTCCTTAAATTTATTGGGGATGAAAAAAAATAAAAATAAAAAATTCTAATAAATTAACTGATAATATAAAAAAAATGAAATTATAGGCAGAAGTTTTAGACTCAAACGCAAACTCAAAACTCCATGAAAATGTGACTTATTGTAAATAGTAAACTTACTATTTATAGACGGTCATGACTCCCACTAGACTTTATGGTTTTCGGCTAAAAATAGTAAGGGTCCAATTTAGCCGAACCACGTTATTCTCCTCATTTTTTCTAAACCCTTTTCATATTGGACACGACTCTTACCACTCAAAGGATCAAAAGTCATGATCTAGTTAAAACTTAGTATTTATATTAAAAACAAAAATAAAATGAACTTTTGACCATCTATATGATGAAATCTCACAAATCCGGCATAGCAGAGTTCGTTAGCTAAAGTAGCTTCTCCTACCCAAAATCATATATGATACAGTGAAAAACTCGTTCCGTCTTGCGAAATACAACTGCTTTAAGGTTCCGATGGTCCTAATCACTTCCACCTCCGATTGGGCCTTCTCTAGTCCATATTTGCCATGAAAGTATCTGTGACCTGCTCTAAATCACATAGTTAACCATTTTCCCTTCAAAATTGGACCACTGAACATTTTATATTAACCATCCATTTAAAGCAATTAATTCTATGATTAGGATTGCTTGATCAATGTGACTTTAGAAATATATATATATATATATATATATATATACTCCATCTAACTACAATTTGGATAGCTTGGCCTTGTACATCAGTACCACATTTGACAAGGATGGACCCCCACCATTTTCAAAATGGTGATTAACTAATCTTGATTTATGGACCATGGCCCGGGCGATGGCGAGGCCCACTTAACGAACGATCTGGATTAGGTGGACATAACAAAAGATGGCCCATTTCCCATTTTTTTCTGAACTTGGCATGAGTCATGACCCGATCAAGTTTTCTTGCTGATCACGTGTGCCAAAGCCATTAACGTGTGCGAAATCTGGTCCATTCATTAGGTGGGGTCGACCGACTTATATTCAATGTTCTTGTGTTGGACAGCCTGATGAGTGGACCAACCTTCATTTTCTAACACCAATGTTCCACATGTAATCCCACTTAATTCATGGCCCAGATCTTGCACACATGTGCCAAATTGACTGACGGTGATCGACCGTCCTTCCTGTTGGCCCACTGATCATGGACAGCCAAAATATCACTTGGATCCATCCAATTGCTTAATGAATGGAGTTCCACCAAGTTAGGGAGGACAGTTAAACCGTCCTATTTTTATTTTTTTTTAGGACAGACCATCACATCGGTTAGGCCAAGATGCTAAAAGAGGAGAAAAACATTGATACTCTGACAGATTGCAACCATCATACACATGAACTGCTCAACGAAACTAATCTATACATGGGATATATGTAACTCAACCCAAATTTGTTCCAATGGTGGGCCCTACTTAAATGGGTCACACCCCAAAATCTAAATTGACCATACAGTACTCTTAACCTTCTGTTAGAGACATTTGTTTATTGAAATTGGATCATTCATTTCCGTTTCATTCTATCCATCCATTTGGTAGTTGCCAAATGGATGGCTATGATCATCTGTTGAATGTATTTCTGGGTTAAATAACACTAGGCTCCAGATTGGATGGTTCAGATTGAGGTACATGCATGCAATGTGTCCACTGGCAGCATGCATGCATATGGATCGTCGTCCTCTAGTGGAGTACCAAATAACTTCTTAGCATCACTCTATCCACGATGGGCCCACTTAGATTTTCTTTAGTCCACTTAGATTTTCTTTAGTTTTTCTTTTTAATAAGAGAAATGGTCCCTACTTACTTTCAGCTACAGTTTCCACATCCCATCTCTGCAAAGGAAATAAATCCCACTTGGAATTTATGTTTGTATGTCCTTTCTTGCCCAGCTTGTACAATTGGAACCTATGGTACAATAATCAAGACCATTGATTATGGTGGGCCCCATATGGATGGACCATAACGCAAAATCACCCTTCAAGAGACAATCCTAACCGTTCCAATTGCAACTTGGAAGTAGGATGATCAAGAGAGGGAATACAACATCAAAATTTTTAGACCATCATCTATCCACAGTAGGCATATATCTCACCAATGATTTTGATGAGTGAACCATGGGCCCCACATGTAAAAACCAAAAATTTCATAGTACTATTTATGTCCTTGGGCTGAGAATCATGTATAATTCTTACATCCATATTAGATAAATATCAGCGGCAAGAGATGTCTAGTCAAGCTATTGAAACATCATTTCACAGCTTATTGATGTTTTCCAAACCTAAACCTAACCCTAAACCGCCCAACTGTTTGTCACTAATGCAATTTCCATAGATATTGAGGAAGTTATTGATACTCTGGTTGTGCATGATGCTTGTTACTCAGGTACTTTGAAATTATATGCATTGGCATTAACTAACACAAATTGAACCGATTAAATTGTGGAATTAATCATTGCCCCTAAATCAAAGTTTCAAAATCAGATCCGATGAACAACACTAACCTATGATTCTTGGACAATTATTTTTTAAAATAGGACCATCGGATATTTTTCATTTCTAACCAACCCATAATTGTTCGCGAATTCAAATCATCAAATAATAATAAAAAAAGCGTAAGATTTGGGTGACTGTACATCTAAACTGGGACCCATAATTTGGACAGTTAATTTGATACTTTAAGTTACTTATATTCCAAGTATGCAATTTCCTCAATAATTTTTAGGTGCGTACATATCATCCCTCTGCCAAAGTATCTGAGTATCTCTCTAGATAATCCAAACCTCATAGATGATGCCCATTCACTAATCGAGACACGGCCCACCCGATCGTTAGATCAACATGTAGTGATAGCACATAGAGAAGCAATAAATAAAAGCAAAACACATAATAAAATGTAGAATTACAAGGTTTATCATGAAATGTGACTACAAAAAGAGTTTATACCATGCAAAAGTTCCCATAATATAATTGAGAGCTACCTCTAAATTGGGTTTTATAAATTCTTAATGACAGTCCAATTCAAATAAAAATGCACATAGTTCTTAGGAAGGGGCTTGCCTACTTCACATGGACATAAGAGACATGCCTACTTGCACTTTGGATATGCCTCGATTTTCAGTTTATGCCGTAAAATGAGCTGTTACAATGAATGGATGGCTCGGATCAGACACATATATCATGGGGGCCCTGCGAAATTTTGAAATTTGATCTTGGTATTAGTGTCAAGTCAAATCAAAGTTTTATGTGTATGGGCGGCTTCAGTGTATTTCTTATGAAAAATAATGATTGTTTATTTACTTTTATTTCCAACTATAAATAAGAAAACAAACACCCCATAAGTATAAAGATGATCCACTATGGCAAATCTCATTGATTATGAGGGGTTGGTGTATATTAAATATATAATATGGGAGTACAACCCTATTACTAAAGATGGAGAGATTTGCTCTATTACGGCTCGTGATCTCGAGAGATTTGTTCCCGATCATAATACATCTAATGAGAATATATATATTCAAGATGTGGTCTAGGTCAACTGAGAAACTTGGGTATTTTAACAAAGTCGGTTCTCTTTTATTTATTCTGTGTTAGAGTAAATTAAGGTAATTTTATTAGATTAGGATATTAAGATCTCTTTAAATCTTTGTAGATCTCTCATCTTAATAAATAATAATTTATCATAATCTAGTAAGATTGTCTTAATTTACTCTAACACCCTGAAAATTAAAATTAAAATGGGTCGAAAATTCAGGTATGCCATATCATATGCATATCATATACATGAGATCCACCCTATCCATCAGGTGAGTTGTCTCTTATTGGCCTGATTTTGAATATATTATATAGGGTAATTTTATTATATTATAATATTAAGAGCTCTTTATATCTCTATAGATTTCTCATCTTAATAAAGAAGGAATTATTCTAATCTGGTAAGATTATAAACAAAATATTAGGTGGGTCCAAAACTCCAAGTAGGCAAGCCATAGGGATGAGTTGAGATGTGGACGTCCATCATTAATTGTGAGTTGGGCCGTGGTGGCTTATATCTGCCATCCAATCTGTTGTTCATATGATGTTTCTCACCAAGATGAAATGAAGTTATAAATACCACATTGTTCTAAAGTTCAAGTGGACCACACTATCTAAATTTAGACAGCTTTAGGCATGATTTTAGACACCACATGAGTTTCGAATAAATGTAATGTTTGGAGTCAAGGCAAAACATGGGTATGAATGACTAATGGACAAGTGCATCTCCTGCACATGAAGTCATTCACGGCTTGCATGAATGTGCAAGTTGAGTTATTGTATTTTTAATAGTCATTTCCGCCAAATATACAATGCACCCATGGATTAAGTAGCAAATTAAAAGACACCCACATGCAATATACCAATGAGGGCCAAGTTAGTTAGAAAAAAATGTTCCATGGACCACATTGGAGTACATGTCGTGGGCCCAGCCCCAACATGACATGCACTGAATATGTTCGGTGCATAGAACATAACGGCAGCTGACGCTGATGTTGGATCAATGGTCATAAAGAATCTCTCCAATGTCAATTCTCTCTCTATCTCTCGCTTTCACTACCATCCTAAGTTAGCTTAATTTTGATTTTTTTTTTTTTTTTTTTCTATCTTGTGGTCAAAACATTTACGACCCAACATGCAATCTTGCGGTCGCGACAAAAGCACGGTATGATTTTTAATGGGCCATACAAAAAAAATAAAGATGTGTGATGGAATTGATATGCATGCTAGCTATGGTCTCTAAATCATGTGACATTAATAGATTATGAGCCTCAAGATTAGTTGCCAAATCAATCAAACATGAGAGAGACATTAAGGACATACCGATGGTGGGCCAGTGGGAAAAGAATGCCTCCTTTTAGAGCCCAATTGCAATGATTTTTCCCACAATGCAATTATCACATGATAGAATAGAAGGTACAAGTTCATAAAAAGGTTTTCTAATTCCATATCAATGGTAAGTAGACCACCTTTCAACATGTTGTCCCACAAGCCAATGTCTCATGAATGTGGGACCATAGTCATTGATCTTGTTTCTCAATGATTTCGTGGCCCTCATAGCTTTTGACGTTGTGTTTTTTTTTTTTTTTTTTACGATACTATTGGAAAAATCTTGCTGAAAATAAAATGTTTAAACATATTTATAGTGGATTACTAAATAATTTTGAAAAATGAATGTAAAAGTATAAATTGAATACTTTTTCCATCAAAATTGTGGTAAATAATTTTAAAAGAATTTGGATATCTCGTGATATTAGCAAGATATTAATTATTGTTTAATTTTATTGAAACTCCACAATAATATTGTAATATCTTGAAAATCTCTGCAGTATTTGTCACAATGTTTAGGACACCTAGCTCTCATCTGGCCCCACCTTGAAGACGCCTTGGTTAAGAAAAACAAAAAACAAAATCACCCTGATGGTGAGTCACATGTACAAGATATGCCCACTAGCTGGATTTTTCTAAGCCAATAACCTATTAGAAAGTGGGACCCATCAACTCTGAGAATTTGGTTTAAGCCTAGCTTACCTAAATAAGGGCGAATTTTAGTATAAAATTCCATAGGAATTTTTATTTTACCAACAATGACTTATGCAAAGCACCAAAATATGTTTTTAGGTTAATCAATTGATCAAAATACCATTTTCCTTTTTTTTTTTTTTTTTTTTTTTTTTCTTTTCCACTAAAAAGTTTCAAGGTAAAGTATTTTTATGTTCTCATGGTGTGTTCGTCACATTCAACCCATACAACAGGTTCATTCCACCATGATGATCATGTGAGCCCAAAAAATTAAGTTAGTCCAATCATCAGGTGGGCCACATATGAATTTGAAGGTCTTTGGGTGGTTTAGGTTGTTTTTATTTTTTGTTGCGGCCCACCTTATGATTGTATCAGGCTTAATTTTTGCTTGTATGATCATCACATGGAATGCATTTGTGGGACAAATTAGATGTCATGTAAAAAACATGTGGGCCTGTTGGAAGCCGCAGAAGCAAATTCTAAGTAGAATCACATAAGCGAAAGATAAACGTAAACAAAGCAACATAAAGAACATAATTTTATATGAAAAAATTCTTATGGAAAAAAATTATGACAAAAGATGACGAATAATTTACTATGAAAACAAAAGTATAAGTGATTAAATAATCTTAAAGATGCAAAAACCACAATTTTCTCCTTTCCAAATCCGAAAAATGAATTCTCTCCTTTTTGCCCTAATCTCATACTACACCCATATATATAGTGTTACATCTAGAATAGTAAACAAATCGTACAATTATGCATAACCGCACATGCCTTCGATTTATCTAGGGGTGTACATCGAGTCGAACTGAGTCGAGCTGGCCTCTGCTCGGCCACTGGCTGACTTCAGCTCAAACTCAGCTCGACTCAGTCCTCGAGCCTGATTGGCCAGCTCGACTTGGTTCGGTCAGCAGCTCAGGCCAGCTCGGGCTGAGTTCGAGCCAAGATCGAGCCAAATTCGCCATTGAGGCATTTCCACAAACACTTAGACTGCACCTTCAAAACCCATCTGTATGTGAAATAGAAGCAGTGGTTTTACAAGTATTTTATCAAACACCTTCTAAGCAACATAAAAACCAAGAAAAAAAAGGTATTTGTTTCATGTACATACCTTCCTTGCCACCGGCCACACTTCGTTGGGTCATTTTATCAAACACTTGGTGAGCAACATCAATGGCAAAGTAACCGAGTCACCGAACTGGTTCGATCCGAGTTCAATTCGAGCTGGATTCGATCTAAGTCGAGTCGAGCTGGGGCCTGCACAAACTCAGCTCGAACTCATTTTCGAGCTCAAAAAATCAGGTCAACTCGGCTCGAACTCATCTTCGAACCGAGTCGAATCAAGCTTTTTCGAGTCGAGTCGAGCGAGCTAATTGAGCTAGCTCGGTTCATGTACACCGCTAGATCTAACCATCGAGCAATCCTCGATTGATCGAGCTTTCATGTTTGATCAATCAAACATGCCTAAAAGTATCCAACGAGCAAACTAGAAAATTTTAAAAATTTTGATCGATCAAACTAAGTGGTTGATTGATCCAGGACTCCTGTTTTAGCATAGATTAAAAGTACCCAATTTCCACAGGCCCCACGGTTCTAAGGCTCCCGTTAAAAAAATATAGATGAGGCATTTCATTTGGCTCACAAAAAAAAATAAAAAATAAATTTAAAATGCATTTTTTTTCAATAATTTAAATAATAAGTCATGGTTCGTTTGGTAAATTCAGAGATGTAGATGAATTTTTTGGTAAAAATCTTAAAAGTAAAACAGGGCTTTTTAGGGAACAAATATGAGGAACACCTTTATGACCCTCAAAAGGGGGTTTTCTTTTACCGGGAAAAATGACTAAAACTTCTATCATACACAAAATAATAATAATAATAATAAAATCAAACCCATCAACCATCCTGTGAGCCACATCATAAATAATCAATGTGCACCACCTAAAACCCTCTAAATTTAAGTGGGGCCCACCTGATGATCGAATTAGCATAATTATCGGTTCATATGGACATCATGATAGGATTCACTTGTTGGACGGCTCTTGCATTTTCTAAGCACACCACAAGAGCCTCATAATGCTCGACTCTCACTTTTTTCCTATAAAATAATAGACTAAGGTATTTTTATTCATTTTAGTCAACAAAAAGCACCTTCAGGTGCTTTAAAAAAGTTAAAGGATTGTTTGTAAAAACCAGAATTCTTGAAAAATTGTCCACCAAAACCCAAAAAAAAAATAGTATAATAGTTTTAATGTGGCATATATCCAAACCTTCATTTGTGAATGTACGTCCCGGCACACACAAAGAAAAAGTAGTTCATCATCTGTCCCTGCCAGCATCGATTCCGATCGTCGATTTAGAAACATCATAGACAATGTCTATGGTCTCTCATGGTCTCTCGCTGGTCCAATCAACATTGGTCGAACTGTAGAGTCCACTTACGACCTATCTAGTCAAAACTCTACAAAATCCGAGTTGTCACACCATATGTGGCATTTTTATAATTAAAACTGGCTGACTTGCAATGTCATGCATTTTTAAATTTAAAGGTTTATTCAACCTTATACTTGAGTCTTGGAGCAAACTTCGAATACTTTGGTAGAGTGTGATGGATGATATAATACTTCTTTGATTATCCGCCAACTAGATATGGACATTTATTGGACCATTAACATTTATTAGACCGTTAAGATAAAAATATCCGAGGGTCTTATTTCAACAAATTAATGCCCGCAGAGATTATGATTGTCCAAACAATCTGATTTTTTAATGGGCAAATCTGTGTGGGGGGCCAATGTGCAATTCATCTATTTTCTCAAATCATTTCAAGGTATGAGCCTAAAAATAGGCAAATCCAACATTTAAGTAGACCATACTAAATAAGAAGCTTGGGTTACATTAGATGCAGAAAGCATTAAATGCAAGATTCTTCTGTGGTGTGGTCCACATAAGTCTTAGAGCTGCCTCATTTTTTAGGCTCCTAGGCTTAAAATGATTTGAGAAAAGGAATGGATGACGTGAATAACCAGATACATAACGGTGCGCCCCCACATAGATCTACCCGTTCGTGGCTAGAGATGGGGCAGGGTAGGATGCAATCTGCTTCTAACAAGATGACAGTAGGTTGCACAATTTAACCAGCTTAATTTAAGTTAATTTATAGCATGCATATCATTTTGGTGCCTGTGTATCAAGCTCCATGCACAACCAGAGTATCATGTAAGATCTCTCTCATAAACACAAGAGTCTAATGACTCTTGTCTTTTGCCCCTCTCTTGCAACTCTCCTTTTTATTACTCTTTTAATATCATACTATTAATTAAAATATTAAACATTACTTCTAAATTTATCATGTAGCTTTTAATATTCGTATATAATTTCTATATGAGAGTATTTGACTTGAGGGAAAGGTCACACGTGCCACTCATATGATGAATGTTTGTGGGCCCCACATGAACGTGATTGTTAACTACTCTTTCTCATAGGAGTAGGATTTTCTTCTTTAGAGAGGAGTGTGAAGACGTAGAGAAAGGAAAAGAGATTGTTGGATGTGGAAAGACCTCTCCCTCTAAAAGCCTTCATTTTTAGAGTGGTACACGCCAAGCTGTAGCACGATACTGATTTATATATAATGGTGGTAGACAGATCGAATGTGTGGCCCACTTGAGGGTGACAGTATAAGTTATAGGCCTTAGTCGATCGGACCAACTTAATTAAAGTGCTCATGTTTGTAAGAAATCCATCTCATTCATCTATTTTGTTACCTTGTTTTAAGGACATGCGACAAAAAATGAAGTAGATTTAAAACTCAAGTGAGCCACATGACAGGAAATAGTGGGAACTGAATGGCCATTGTTAAAGCATTCGTGAGGCCACGGAAGTTTTTTATCAGGTTAATATTTTTGTGCTATCAGTTTGTACAATTGAGAATCACCTTATGAATGGTTTGGATGGCATATAAACATATAAACCATGGGTGAAGCGAGTGAACTTTGAACACGTACTTGCACGTGTGCAATTAGCATGTGCAGAAGGACCAATTATAAATACATGACATGTATTTCATGATTTTGGGACCTATCAAACTCTCTCTCTCTCTATCCATTCATTAGGTGGGCCCCTCCATGGAGTACACTTTCTTTCCGCCGTAGATTAATATGTCACACATGTGAAAGATCCAATCCACACAGCATGGGTCCCACTATGTAGATCCCTTTTCTTAAAAGGATGTGGATTTTTGCAGTAAGGAGGTGTGGATACCATGTGGGTCTCACTTTAATGCATATATTTTATTCATATTGTCCATATGCTTTTTTAGCTTATTTCAGACCATGAGCCCAAAATTAAAGTATATCTAAAGCTCAAGTGGACAACTCAAAATAGGGAGTTGAACTCTATCCTATAAAATTTCTGAGAGGCCATGTCAGTTTTGGATGAGTTGATATTTGTGTTTCCCTTATGAATAGGTTGGATGACAAATATATATTATAGTGCATGTGCTGGACAACCTGATAAGTGGACCAACCTTCGTTTTCTAATATCAAATATTCGAAATGTAGTCCCACTTAATCCGTGGCTTGGATCTTGTACACATGTGCCAAATTGACTGATGGTGATTGGACCATCCATTTGATTGGCCCATTGATCATGGTTACAGACAAAAGATCACATGGATCCAACCATCTCAAGTGCTTAATGAATGGAGTTCCACCAAGTTAGAGTGGACAGTTAAACCACCCTATTTTTAGGACATAGACCAACCATTGGTTAGGCTTTTAGCCTGTGGCCCACCACGTGAGCCCAACGCCTGGGTAAATCTTACTTTCTGGCCTTTTTATTTTATTTATTTATTATTATTATTTTTTGTTCTTCGGCATGCCTAGAAGCTAAAAGAGGAGAAAAACATTGATACTCTGATAGATTGCAACCTTCGTACACTTGAACTCTTCAACGAAGCTAATCTATACATGGGATATATGTAACTCAACCCATAATGGTCCCAACAGTGAGCCCTACTTTAGATGGGGCCCACCCCCAAAAACTAAATTGATTGTACAATCTTAACCACCTGCTAGGGTCATTTGTTAATTGAAATTGGATCATCTATTTCCATTTCATTGTATCCATCCATTTGGTAGCCCACAAAATGGATGACTAGGATTATCTGTTGAACGTGTTTTTGGGTTAAAACCACCCAACAGTAGGCCCCAATTTGGATGGTCCAGATTGAGGTACATGCATACAACGTGGTATGCATGCATATGGATTGTCAAACTCTGGCGGAGCACCGAATAACTTCTTGGCATCACTCCATCAACCATTGGCCACTTAGATTTTTTTATTTAAAATAAATGGTCCCTTCTTACTTTCAGCTACAGTTTCAACATCCCATCTCTCTAAAGGAAATAAATCCCACTCGGAATTAATATTGTACATCTTTTCTTGCCCTTAACTTGGTTTCCCACCTTGTACAATTGGAACCCATGGTACAATGATCAAGACCATTGATATGGTGGGCCCCATATGGATATACCATAACATAAAACTACCCTCCAAGGGACAATCTTAACATTTTCAATGGCAACATGCAAGTAGGATGATCAAGGCAGAGAATACAACGATGGTTCACATCTGCCCCTAAAATCATCCAATATCAAAGATTTTTGGGCCATCATCTATCTACAATAAACCCATCTCACCAATGATCTAGATGAACTAACCATGGGCCCCACATGTAAAAACCAAAAATCTCACACTTGCAAACCCATCAGAAGCTAGGTGAGGCCTGATGTGATATTTTGAGAAATCTATTAATTCCATTCATCTATTTTTTGACCTCATGGTAGGACTATAATTGGGCATGGGACAACTCGACTCGACTAACACGACTCATTCAAACTTGACTCGATCCGAACCAAATGAGTGAGTCGGTCCGAACTGAGTACGCTTCGTCCAATCCAAACTTAAACCGAGTCGAGTTTGAGTCACCCAGTAATTCGACTCGAAACTCAATCTGATTGAACTCAACTCGATCCGAAACCGACTCGACTCGGATTCGGATATGTATATAATAAAAAAATCCTAATTTTTAAGTATCTCTAACCCCATACGCCGCACCCGACCCATCCCAAACCAATCCCAAACTCTCTCTTCCTCCCTCATCCTCCTCTTCCAAGCCCAGCAACCACCCACCACCATCACCACCCTCCTCTTCTATCTCATCTTCCATGTCCCTCCCACCCTCCTCTTCCAAGGCCGACAACCACCCACCACCATCACCAAATCGGTGCCAACTCGAACCGACTCGGTACTTTTTAACGGCTCGAACTCGGTCCGGATTAGTCCAGGCCAGGCCTAGATTCAGATCGGTTCAGGCATACTGGACTCAGTACTGAGTCAAGTCGAGTTTGGGTCAGGCCTATTTCAAAACCGGATAGAGTCGAGTCAACCATAACTTGGTCCAACTCGACTTGATGCCCAACTCTAGTTAGGACGTAACAAAAAATAAGGCAGATCTACAAGTCAAGTGGGCCACCTGGCAAGAAACGGTGGTAATTGAATGATCATTGCTAAAACATCCGTGAGGTCAAAGAATGTTTTTTTTTTTTTTTTTTAAATCATTTAAATCAGGCTAATAATTTTGTGCTATCAGTTTGTACAATTGGAAATGACCTTATGAACGGTTTGGATGGCATATAAACATATAAACCATGGGTGAGGTGAGTGAACTTTAAGGACAATTATAAATAAATAACATCTCTCTCTCTCTCTCTCTCTCTCTCTCTCTATCCATTCATTAGGTGTGGGCCCCTCCATGAAGTACACTTTCTTTCGGCCATAGATTACAATATATGGCAATATGTCACACATGTGAAAGATCCAATCCACACATCATGGGTCCCACTATGTAGATGCCTTATCTTAAAAGGATATGTGGATTTTGCTGTAAGGAGCTGCGAATACCATGTGGGTCCCACTTTAATGTACACATTTTATCCATATTGTCCATATATGTTTTTTTTTATAGCTTATTTCAGACCATGAGCCCACAATTAAAGTATATCCAAAGCTCAAGTGGACAACTGAAAATAAGGAATTGAACCCTGTCCTATAAAACTTCTAAGAGGCCAAGTTGATATTTGTGTTTCCCTTCATCTTGGTATGTGACCTTATGAATATACAGGTTGGATGACAAATAAATATTAATGTGCAAGTGCTGGACAACCTGATAAGTGGACCAACCTTCGTTTTCTAACATCAAATATTTGACATGTAATGACCACGGATCTTGTACACATGTGCCAAATTGACTTATGGTGATCGGACCGTCCATTCAATTGGCCCATTGATCATGGTTACAGACAAAAGATCACATGGATCCAACCATCTCAAGTGCTTAATGAATGGAGTTCCACCAAGTTAGAGTGGACAGTTAAACCACCCTATTTTTAGGACACAGACCAACCATTGGTTAGGCTTTTGGCCTGTGGCCCACCCACGTGAGCCCAAAGCCACGACAAATCTTACTTTCTGCCTTTTTATTTTATTTTATTTATTATTATTATTTTTTTGTTTTTCGGCATATTTTTTAAGGCCCAGAAGCTAAAAGAGAAGAGAAAAACATTGATATTCTGATAGATTGCAACCTTCATACGGTTGAACCGTTCAACAAAGCTAATCTACACATGGGATATATGTAACTCAGCCCAAAATTGTCCCAACGGTGAGCCCTACTTTAGATGGGTCACACCTCCAAAAATTAAATTGACTGTACAATCTTAACCTCTTGCTAGGGTCATTTGTTAATTGAAATTGGATCATCTATTTCCATTTAACTGTATCTGTCCATTTGGTAGCCCAAAAAATGGATGACTAGGATCATCTGTTGATTGTGTTTTTGGGTTAAAACCACCCAACAGTAGGCCCCAATTTGGATGGTCCAGATTGAGGTACATGCATACAAGGTGGTATGCATGCATATGGATCGTCAAACTCTGGCGGAGTACCAAATAACTTCTTGGCATCACTCCATCAACCATGGGCCCACTTAGATTTTTTTATTTAAAATAATATGGTCCCTTCTTACTTTCAGCTACAGTTTCCACATCCCATCTCTACAAAGGAAATAAATCCCACTTGGAATTTATAGTTGTACATCCCTTCTTGCCCTTAACTTGGTTTCCCACCTTGTACAGTTGGAACCAATGGTACAATAATCAAGACCATTGATATGGTGGGCCCCATATGGATAGACCATAACCTAAAACTACCCTCCAAGAGACTATCTTAACATTTTCAATGGCAACATGCAAGTAGGATGATCAAGACAGGGCATACATCAATGGTCCACATCTGCCCCTACAATAATCCAATATCAAAGATTTTTGGGCCATCATCTATCTTCAATGGACCCATCTCACCAATGATCTAGATGAACTAACCATGGGCCCCACATGTAAAAACCAAAAATCTCACAGTACCATGCAAGTCCTTTGGTTGAGAATAATGTGCACTCCTCACATCTTCTGGATTATTTTAATATCAGCAGCAAGAAATGTCTAGTCGGGCTATTGAAACATCATTTCACTGTCCATGTATGTTTTCCAAACCCAAACCTAACCCTAAACCCTCCAACTGTTTGTAGCTAATCAAAAGATTGTAAGTTCTGAGGGAGTTATTTGATACTCTAGTTGTGCATGATGCTTGATACACAGGCACTTAGGAATTTTATGCATGGCATTAACTTACAGAAATTAAACAGGTTAAATTGTGGAACTCATTGCCACTAAGTCGATGTCTCAAAATCATATTCGACGAATGATTCTAACCTATGATTCTTGTACACTTATTTGTTGAAATAAGACCATATGATATTTTTCATTTCTACATTCATGAGGATAGTTTTCATTTCTATATTCACCGATTCGAATCATCAAATCATAAAAAAGCGTAAGATTTGGGTGACTGTACATCTAAACTGGGACCCATAATTTGGATAGTTAATTTCACTTATATTCTAAGTAATTCCCCCATTAAATTTTAGGTGCCTACCTATCATCCATCACACTCTGACAGGGCATCGAAGTATCTCTCTAAATAATTCGAGCGAGCCTCATAGATGACACCCATTCCCTACTCGAGACATGACCCACCTGATCGTTAGATTAACGCGTGGCGATGGCATATCGAAAAGTAATAAAGAAAAGCACAACACATAAATAAAATATAAATTTATTGGGTTTATCATGAATTAATGTGACTATAAGAAGATTCTACAATGCAAAGTTTTGTAATGCAATTGAGAGCTACCTCTAAATTAGGTTTCATAAATCCTTAACCACAATCCAATTCAAATACAAATGCATAAGGGGCATGCCTACTGCTACAACACCATGTGAAGGAGGATATACATGAGATCCACCCCATCAATTCGGTGGGATTTCTCATATTTACCCTGAGTTAAGAGTAGGTTAGGATAATCTTACTATATTAAAATATTAAGATTTTTGTAAATCTCCGTATATATCTCATCTTAACAAATAAGAAAATATTTTAATTTATTAAATTTATCCTAATTTACTTTAACACATCGAAAACTAAAAATTAAGTTGGTCCAAAATTCAAGTAAGCTATACCACACAGGGGAGGATATGCATGATATCCACCCTGGATGGGTTACATCTCATTCACCCTAAGTTTAAGTATACTGGGTAATCTTATTCAAATAAGATGATAAAATCTTTCTAAATCTCTAATAACCTTTCATTTTAACAAATAAAAAAATATCATAATCTAATAAGGTTGTATTAATAGATCTTATTACCTTAAAAACAAAACATGAGTGGGTCGAAAGCTCAAATAAGCTACACTATGAGCTTGAATTAAGATGAAAATGTCCAAGATTAGTTGCGAGTGGCCCCCCTGTGCTTATATAAAGAGTACAATTTGTTAGATCTACAAAAGTTTCGTAATGATGATCGATGGATGAGTCGTTCGCCCCATAGAAGTGGTACGCATGCCGGTTGTGTGAATACGAGTTATTGTATTTTTAATAGTCATTTCAGTCAAATATACAATGCACCCATGGATAAAGTTAGCAAAATAAAAGAAACCCATATGCAATACAACAATGATGGCCAAGTTAGTTAGGAAAAAATGTTGGACGGATCACATCAGAGTACATGTCGTGGGCTCTCCGCTAACATTACATGCACTGAATATGTTCAGTACATTAGAACATAACAGCAGTTGATGCTGATGTTGGATCAATGGTCACAAAGAATCTCTCCAATGTCAATTCTCTATCTTTCACTTTCACTTCCATCCTATGTTGGCTTAAACATTTTTTTTTTTTTTTTTTTTAATTCTATCTTATGGGCAAAACATTTACAGCCCAACATGGAATCTTGCGGTCGCGGCTCGACCACATCTGAGCTATGGGCCATGCAAAACAATAAAGAAAGATGTGTGGTGGAAGTGATATGTTTTTTGTCTTTAAATCATGTGACAAAATAGATTATGGACCTCAAGATTAGTTACCAAATCAATCAAATATGAGAGAGAGATTTGGGACATGGGCCCGCGATGGTGGGCTACAACAGCCCATCAGTCCTGATAATCAAACCATATAGAGTGGGAAAAGAGTGGCTTTTTTTTAGAGCCTAATTGCAATGATTTTTCCCACAATGCAACCGTCCCATGATAGAATACAACGGTTGTATGTAGACTACCTTCCAACATGTTGTCCCACAAGCCAATGTCTCATGAATGTAGGACCATAGTCATTAATCTTGCTTTTCATTGCAACGCTTAGAAGAGTTTTAGATTTTTGACATTTTTTTTCCTAAGATATTATTAGGAAAATCTAGCTGAAAATTAAAAAATAATAATAAATTTAAAATATTTATAGTAGATTATTAAATAATTTTAAAAATTGAATGTGAAATTATAAACCAAATAATTTTTCTATTAAAATTGCAAGAATTTCATGATAAAATGCCAAAAATATTAAAATCTAGAAAGAATTCGAAAATCTTGTGATATTAGTAAGATAATATGTTGTTTACTTTAATCAAAACTCGTAACAATATTGGGATATCTGGAAAATCTCAGTGGTATTTGCCACAATATGTGAGACGCTGAGCTCTCATCTGGTAGGCCCCACCTTGAAGATGCCTTGCTAAAAAAGAGCACCACTCATCAGGTGGGCCACGATGTATGAGATATGCCCAATGGCTGGATTTTTCTGAGCCAATAACCTCTTAAAAAGTGGGACCCATTTGGGTTAAGAAAGGGCGAATTTAACTAAAAAAATTCCTCAATAATTTTTATTTTACCAACAATGACTTGTGTAAAACACCATAAGCTTTTTGATGAATGAACTGACCAAAATGCCATTTCTTTTTTTTTTTTTTTTTTTTTTTGTTTTCGGAAGCATTTTTAGGCTATCATGGTGTGTTCATCACATTCAACTCATCTAACAGGTGCATTCGACCATGATGATCATGTGAGCCCAAAAAAATAATCCAGTCCAATCATCAGGTTGGCCAGACATGAATTTAAAGGTCTTTGGGTGGTCTACATTGATTTTTATGTGGTGGCCCACTTAATGATTAGATCAGCCTTATTTTTTTTATTGTATGATCATGTCACACAAAAAAAAACACATAAGCCCCACAATGTGAAGGCTCCCATTAAGAAAAATAAGAATTTATCATAATCTAGTAAGATTGTCTTAATTTACTCTAACACCTTGAAAATTAAAATTTAAATGGGTCCAAAATTCAGGTATGCCATATCATAAGCATATCATATACATGAGATCCATCCTATCCATTAGGTGAGTTCTCTTATTGCCTGTTTTTGAATATATTATATAGGGTAATTTTATTATATTATAATATTAAGAGCTCTTTATATCTCTATAGATTTCTCATCTTAATAAATAAGGAATTATTCTAATCTAGTAAGATTAGCTATAAACAAAATATTAGGTGAGTCCAAAACTCCAAGTAGGCAAGCCATAGGGATGAGTTGAGATGTGGACGTCCATCATTAATTGTGAGTTGGGCCCATAGTGACTTATATCTGCCATCCAATCTGTTGTTCTTATGATGTTTCTTACCCCAAGATGAAATGAAGTTATAAATACCACATTGTTCTAAAGTTCAAGTGGACCACACTATGTGAATTTAGACAGCTTTAGGCATGATTTTACAGTCTTTTCCATGTTTAGACACCACATGAGTTTCGAATAAATGTAATGTTTGGAGTCAAGGCAAAACATGGGTTTGAATGACTAATGGACAAGTGCATCTCCTGCACATGAAGTCATTCGCCCGCTTGCATGAATATGCAAGTTAAGGAGTTATTGTATTTTTAATAGTCATTTCCGCCAAATATACAATGCACCCATGGATTAAGTAGCAAATTAAAAGACACCCATATGCAATATACAAATGAGGGCCAAGTTAGAAAAATAAAATGTTCGATGGACCACATTGGAGTACATGTCATGGGCCCAGCCCCAACATGACATGCACTGAATATGTTCAATGCATAGAACATATATAACGGCAGCTGACGCTGATGTTGGATCAATGGTCATAAAGAATCTCTCCAATGTCAATTCTCTCTCTATCTCTCGCTTTCACTCCCATCCTAAGTTAGCTTAATTTTAATTTTTTTTCTATCTTGTGGTCAAAACGTTTACGACCCAACATGCAATCTTGCGGTCGCGACAAAAGCACGGTATGATTTTTAATGGGCCATACAAAAAAATAAAGATGTGTGATGGAATTGATATTCTACCTATGGTCTCTAAATCATGTGACATTAATAGATTAAAAGCCTCAAGATTAGTTGCCAAATCAATCAAACATGAGAGAGACATTAAGGACATGGCCCGCGGACGGTGGGCCGCAAAGGATAATCCAACCATAGAGAGTGGGGAAAAGAATGGCCTCCTTTTAGAGCCCAATTGCAATGATTTTTCCCACAATGCAATCATCACATGATAGAATAGAAGGTACAAGTGCATAAAAAGGTTTTCTAATTCCATATCGATGGTAAGTAGACCACCTTTCAACATGTTGTCCCACAAGCCAATGTCTCATGAATGTGGGACCATAGTCATTAATCTTGCTTCTCACTGATTTCACGGCCCTGGTAGGGTTTTAGCTTTTGACTTTTTTTAAACATATTATTGGAAAAATCTTGCTGAAAATAAAATGTTTAAAAATATTTACAGTGGATTACTAAATAATTTTGAAAATTGAATGTAAAAGTATAAACTAAATACTGTTTTCCATCAAAATCGTGACAAATAATTTTAAAAGAATTTGGAAATCTCGTGATATTAGCAAGATATTATTGTTTAATTTTATTGAAACTCCACAATAATATTGTGATATTTTGAAAATCTCTGCAGTATTTTTCACAATGTGTAGGACACCTAGCTCTCATCTGGCCCCACCTTGAAGACGCCTTGGTTAAGAAAAACAAAGAACAAAACCACTCTAATGGTGGATCACAAGATATGCCCACTAGCTGGATTTTTCTGAGCCAATAACCTATTAGAAAGTGGGACCCATCAACTCTGAGAATTTGGTTTAAGCCTAGCTTATCTAAATAAGGGCGAATTTTAGTATAAAATTTCATAGGAATTTTTATTTTACCAACAATGGCTTATGCAAAGCACCAGAATATGTTTTTAGGTGAATCAATTGGTCATAATACCATTTTCCTTTTTCTTTTCAGTTTTTCTTTTCCACTAAAAAGTTTCAAGGTAAAGCAATTTTAGGTTCTCATGGTGTGTTCGTCACATACAACAGGTTCATTCCACCACGATGATCATGTGAGCCCAAAAAATTAAGTTAATCCAATCATCAGGTGGGCCACATATGAATTTGAATGTCTTTGGGTGGTTTAGGTTTTTTTTTTTTTTTTTTGGCCCACCTAATGATTTTATCAGGCTTAATTTTTGCTTGTATGATTATCACGTGGAATGCATTTGTGGGACAAATTAGATATCATGTAAAAAACACGTGGGCATGTTGGGAGCCACATAAGCAAATTCTAAGTAGAATCACATAAGCGAAAGATAAACGTAAACAAAGCAACATAGATAATTAATACAATTTTATATGAAAAAATTCTTACGGAAAGAAATTATAACAAAAGGCAACGAACAATTTATTGTGAAAACAACAGTATAAGTGATTAAATGATCTTACTGGGAAAAATTACTAAAACTTCTATCATACACACAAAATAATAATAATAATAATAATAATAAATAAAATCAACCCCATCAGCCATCTGGTGAGCCACACCATAAATAATCAATGTGCACCACCTAAAACCCTCTAAATTTAAGTGGGGCCCAACTGATGATCGGATTAGCATAATTATCGGTTCGTATGGACATCATGATAGGATTCACTTGTTGGACAGCTCTTGTATTTTCTAAGCACACCAGAAAAGCCTCATAATGCTCGACTCTCACCTTTTTCCTATAAAATAATTAATAGACTAAGGTATTTTTATTCACTTTATTCAACAAAAAGCACCTTCAGATCGATGCTTCAAAAAAGTTAAGGAATTGTTTGTAAAAACCAGAATTCTTGAAAAATTGTCCACCAAAACCCAATAAAAAATAGTATATTAGTTTTAATGTGGCATATATTCAAACCTTCATTTGTGAACGTACGTCAGCAAGCCGGCACACACAAAGAAAAAGTCGTTCATCATCTGTCCCTGCCAGCATCGATTCCGATCGTCGATTTAGAAACATCATAGACAACGTCTATGGTCTCTTGCTGGTCCGATCAACATTGGTCGAACTGTAGAGTCCACTTACGACCTATCGAGTCAAAGCCAAGTTGTAACACCATATGTGGCATTTTTATAATTAAAACTGGCTGACTTGCAATGTCATTTTTAAATTTAAAGGTTTATTCAACCTTATACTTGAGTCTTGGAGCAAACTTCGAATACTTTCGTAGAGTGTGATGGATGATATAATGCTTCTTTGATTATCCGCCGACTAGATATGGACATTTATTGGACCATTAAACATTTATTAGGCCGTTAAGATAAAAATATCCGAGGGTCTTATTTCAACAAATTAATGCCCGCAAAGATTATGATTGTCCTTACTCTTGCTCCGGTGGGAGACTGATCTCTGGAGTTTCAACACCTGGTCAAGGGTTCGAGTACCCATATACGTGGTGAAATTCCGCTATGGTGTGAGTGTGTGGGGATATGTGTGCATGTGTAACAAAAAAAAAAAGGAAAAAAGATTATAATTGTCCAAACAATCTGATTTTTTAATGGGCAAATCAGTGTCGGGGGCCCAATGTGCTATTCATCCATTTTCTCAAATCATTTTAAGGTATGAGTCTAAAAATAGGCAAATCCAACACTCAAGTAGACCACATTAAATAAGAAGCTTAGGTTACATTAGATGCAGAAAACATTAAATGCAAGAGTCATCCGTGGTGTGGTCCACATAAGTATTAGATCTGTCTCATTTTTTAGGCTCCTACGTTAAAATGATTTGAGAAAAGGAATGGATGACATGGATAAACAGAATTAGATACTGTTGGTGGAGAAGAGAGATTTCTAGTGGATTTTTTCTATCTATGGATTGATTTGATTCTCTGCAGTTATAGTTTTGCTAAAAAAGATTGCTCCATTGTCATTATAAATTATGGCTGTAATCTCCATTGTCACCATGAATAAGAATATCTCTCATCCTCTTCTCCCGTGCATGTATGATCGCTACACTGGCGGCCGAAGCACGTAAATCTGTGTGTATTTTGTTCTTACTATATTATTTCTTCTTTGCTATATGGTATCAGAGCGGAAGATCTTGTGTAGTTGTGATCTAATTCATCATTAAGGAAGAAGGAAACGTGCTGTCTCCTTTTTTCATTTTCTGCAGAATTTTTTTTTACATACTTTATCTCTCTGTTTTTTTTTTATTCTTTCTCCTTTATCAATGGGTGAATCGGATGCAAATCCTGGTCGAAAGCTTTCATTAGTCCTCTTGAATGGTATTAACTATGTACCTTGGTCAAGGGCTGTAACCTTATCTCTTGGTGACAAGAAAAAGTTGGGTTTCATCAATGGAACGAAAGTTTGTCCTGCATCTACTGATACAGGATATGAAGATTGGATCTCCACTGATCAACTTATAAGATCTTGGATTCTTAATTCGATGGAACCCCATATTGCTGGAATTTTTACATTCTCTGAATCTGCAAAAGAGTTGTGGGGTTCAATAGCAGATTTATATAGCAGTCAAAATAACGCCACTCGCATTTTTGAACTTAAGCTTGAGATTGCTAGAGTACAATAAGGTGAAAAAATGTTCAACGAATATCTTGGGAATCTGAAAAGGATGTGGGACGAATTGAACATGTACCGCCCACATACTACTGATGTGAAAAATCTTCTGAAAAGATATGAAGAAGATAAAATTTTCTCATTGCTCAAGAGTTCAAGCCTTGAATATGAAAATATCAGGAGTAATATTCTTATGGATGCTACGCTTCCTTCTTTTTCCAGTGTTTGTGCTATTATTCAACGTGAAGAAACTCGGAAGAAGACTATGAATTCTGAGCAAAAATCTTCATCTGAGAATGTTGAATCGAATGCTCTTTTGGCTGAGAAAGAAGATAGAAGAAAACCTTCTGGTAGTGAAAAAGGAAAAAATACTTATCGAAATAAGGGCAGAAAAGAGCATTACCATTGTGATCATTGTGGTAAAAATGGGCACACCAAGGATCGATGTTGGGAATTATATCCTCACCTCAAATTGAACATTGATAAGAATAAGAAGGATTATGTTGCAAAAGCTGATACATCGATCTCAATGAATCAGTTAAGTCATCTTCTTCAATAAATCAGTAAGTTCATGTCTTCTGAACAAGGTCATTCTACCTCTACTCATGCTTCAGGTAATTTGCAAGCTTACCTCACTTCATCTTCCAAAATTAATTCTTGGATTATTGATTCTGGAGTCACTGATCATATGGCCAATAGTCTTTCATCTGTGCATAATTATATTCCTAAGTCTGATAAGAATGATGTTTTCGTTGCTAATGGGATTACAGTTCCTGTATTAGGGAGTGGAAAAATTGACTTTTTTTCAAACAGTCCCACTTCTGATGCCCTTGTTGTTCCGTCTTTTGCAGTCCAACTCCTTTCTGTTGGAAAAATTACTAATTCTTTGAACTGTGATGCTATTTTCTCTCCTACTTATGTCATCTTTCAGGATCGAATGTCGAAGAAGACGATTGATGAAGGAACACATGGATTGTACTTGCTAAATCTCACTGATAAGGCATGTTAAACTAGCGGCTTAGTGGAAAGTCACATCTTATATAAACGACTTGGACATCTTTCCAATCATGTCTTGACGAGACTTTTTCCTTCTATTTTGATTGAATCTAGTGTGTGTGATGTCTGTCAATTTTCTAAACAAACTCGTTTACCATTCGTTAGTTCTTTGTCTACGTTTGTTGAGTCTTTTTAACTGATTCATTATGATTTATGGGGTCCTGCTCTAATTGATTCATATGATGGATATAAATATTTTATGTTATTTATTGATGATCGATCTCGTGCTACATGGTTATACTTGCTAAAATCAAAAACTGAGGTGTTATCTATTTTCAAAGATTTTCATAATATGGTGATTACTCAATTTAATGCCAAAGTTAAGGTTTTTAGGTCTGACAATGGTACAAAATATACCAAAGGACCTTTCTCTAAATATATTCGCAGCCAAGGTATCATTCACCAAACTAGTTGTGTGGGAACGCCACAACAAAATGGGGTGACAGAGAGAAAAAACTGGCACATTTTAGAGATCGCAAAGCTCTCATGTTTCAAATGAATGTTTCAAAAAGATATTGGTCCCATAGAGTTTTGACTGCAACATATTTGATTAATTGACTTCCTAGTCGAGTAATCAATTTTCAATCACCATTGGAAGTCTTAAAGAATCGGAGGCCTGACATATCTCATTTGCGGGTATTTGGTCGTGTCTATTATGTGCACCAACAAGCTATCCATCGTGATAAGTTAGATGCTCGATCAAATCAGTGTACATTTTTTGGGTATTCTTCCACAAAGAAAGGATAGATATGTTACGACTTGGCATCTATAAAAAAATTTATTTCTCGTGATGTACGCTTTGTTGAATCTGAATCTTATTTCCAAGCACAAAGTGATTATAGGAATCGGTCCCAGGGAGAGTACTTGTATGATTTGGTACCGCTTCCAACAGTAACTGATGATGTCATTGCATGAGCTATACATCCAGAAAATGAAGCAACTCCTACAGTTGAAACGACAGTATCTTAAATAGCAGCACCTCCAACTCAACGGAGATCCAGTAGAGAGACTCATCCTCCAGAAAGAATGAAAGATTTTTTTACTTACCATGCTGTTTCTTATCCTATGCAGGCTTATTTGACATATGATAATGTTACTTAGTCTCATTCTGCTTTCTTGAGTGCAGTATCTAGTGATCAACAACCAAAGACTTTTCGAGAAGCCAATTCCAATCCGGTTTGGAAAAATGCTATGAAAGAAGAATTGCATGCACTTGATGAGAATAAAACATGGGACATTGTTAAATTGCCTCCAGGAAAGAAAACAGTTAGGTGTCGTTGGATATATAAAATAAAATATAAGAGCGATGGAACCATGGAACGACATAAGGCGAGACTGGTTGCTAAAGGATTTACTCAAACTTATGGAGAAGATTATAAAAAGACATTTGCACCCATTGCGAAGATGAACATATTTCGAGTTCTTATATCCTTGACAGTTAATCAAGATTGGAAATTATTCCAAATGGATGTAAAAAATGCGTTCCTGCATGGTGACATAGAAGAAGAAATTTATATGAGCGTACCACTTAGTCATCCACAAGAATCTAAACTTGGTTTAGTGTGCAAACTAAAAAAGGCTATATATGGGCTTAAACAGTCACCACGAGCTTGGTATGCTAAGCTCAGTTCTGTCCTCATGATTAATAGCCTATAAAGGAGTGCTGCAGATCCTTCTCTATTTGTTAAAAAAGGGTATTTCAGGTACCATTATTGTTCTGGTGTATGTTGATGATATAGTGATTATCGGTGATAATCAAGATAAAATATTAAAGCTCAAGACTCTCTTACACAAGCAATTTGCTATCAAAGACTTGGGAATTTTAAAGTATTTTCTTGGATTAGAAATTACCTACTCAAAAAAGGGCATATTTCTTAATCAACGAAAATATGTGTTGGACCTGTTACAAGAAACTGAAAAATTGGGAGTAAGACCGTCAGACACTCCTACTGACAGTGGCGGTAAGCTTGGTGATGATGGTGAATTATTTTCTGATATTGGTCAATTTCAAAGATTAGTTGGAAGACTAATTTATTTAACTATTACTCGCCAGATATCTCATATGCAGTTAGTTTGGTTAGTAGATTTATGCATGCACCAAGAGTTAATCACATGAACGCTGTTAATAGAATCTTGCAGTATTTGAAGGGTTCTTCAGGAAGAGGTATATGGATGCGTAAAAATGGACACAGTTCCATTACTGCTTATACTGATGCTGATTGGGCTGGGTGTCTAGTTGATCGAAGATCTACAACAGGGTATTGTACATTTGTTGGAGGTAACCTAGTAACATAGAAGAGTAAGAAACAGAATGTTGTTGCGCGATCAAGTGCAGAAGCAGAATATCGAGCAATGGCTTCAACCACTAGTGAAGTTATTTGGCTCCGGGCCTTATTGTAGGATTTGGGTTTTGATTCATCCCATTCAACAAAAATGTTATGTGACAATCAGGCTGCAATGCACATTGCTTCAAATCCAGTTTTTCACAAGCGGACTAAACATATTGAGGTGGATTATCACTTCGTTCGAGAAAATGTACAAGCCAATGTTATTCGTCCTCTTTTTGTTCGTGGCGACCAACAATTAGCGGATATTTTCACTAAGGGACTACCTGCTGCCAAGTTTCAAGAGATATTGTCTAAGTTGGGCTCTATCGATATTTTCGCACCAACTTGAGGGGGAGTGTTGGTGGAGAAGAGAGATTTCTGGTGGATTTTTTCTATCTATGGATTGATTTGATTCTCTACAGTTATAGTTTTACTAAAACAGGTTGCTCCATTGTCATTATAAATTATGGCTATAATCTCCATTGTCACCATGAATAAGCATATCTCCCATCCTCTTCTCCCGTGCACGTAGGATCGCTACACTGGCGGCCGAAGCATGTAAATCTGTGTGTATTTTGTTCTTTCTATATTATTTCTTCTTTGCTATAGATACATAATGGTGCGCCCCCACATAGATCTACCCATTCTAGGCTAGAGTTAATTTATAAGTATGCATATCATTTTGGTGCTTGTGCATCAAGCTCCATGCACAACCAGAGTATCATGTAAGATCTCTCCCATTAACACAAGAGTCTAATGACTCTCGTCTTTTGCTCCGATCTCTCGCAACTCTCCTTTTTAATACTCTTTTAATATCATACTATTAATTAAAGTATTAAACATTACTTCTAAATTTATTATGTAATTAATTAGTTTTTAATATTTATATATATAATTTCTATATGGGAGTATTTGACTTGAGGGAAAGGTCACACGTGTCACTCGTACGATGAATGCTTGTGGGCCCCACATGGACGTAATTGTTAACTACTCTTTCTTATAGGAGTAGGATTTTCTTATTTAGAGAGGAGTGGGAAGCCGTAGAGAAAGGAAAAGAGATAGTCGATTATGGAAAGACCTCTCCCTCTAAAAGCCTTCATGTTTAGAGTGGTAAACGCCAAGCTGTAGCACGATACTGATTTATATATAATGGTGGTAGACAGATCGAATGTGTGGCCCACTTGAGGGTGACAGTATAAGTGACGCAGGGATGAATGTGATGAGGATAACTACTCCGAATCCACGGAGCTTCTGTGGACTCCTCACAGAGACTTCTCAAATCCACGAGGAAAGAAAGCAGAAAAATAGAAATAAATTCTAAGAAATTCGAAATTGATTAGTTGATCAATAAAAACGAGTTCACAACCCTTTAAATAGGGATACCAAGAAATGGGAAAGAAATCAGAATCAAACTACAACTAAAATCCTAGAATCTACGACTTACTATTTATAGACGGTCATGATGTCTACTAGTGCGCAAGGTTTTTGGCCAAAAATAGTAAGTATCCTATTTGGCTTCACCAAACCATTCTCCTAATTATTCTAATCTCTTTTCACGTTGGGCACAACTCCTAAAGCCCGATGGATGAAGAGTTATAATCAAACTAAAACTTACTATTTATAGTAAAAACGAAATTAAAATAGGGAAATGACCGTCAATCCAGGGGTTTTTTGCAATTCCAGGTGTCGCAACCCCACATAGCTGGGTTGGTTGGCTAAAGTAGCTCGTTCTACCCCAAAATCATATATTTTACATCAGGTTACTCATTCCGGATTGCGAGATATGCTCGATCAAAGGTCCGATGGTCCGGATCACTTCTGTCGTCGACCGGGCCTTTTCTGATCCATCTTGGCCATGAAACTGTCCACGACCCACTCTACATCAATAATTTATAGGCCTTAGTCAATCAGACCAACTTAAAGTGCTCATGTTTGTAAAAAATTCATCCCATCCATCTATTTTGCCACCTTGTTTTAAGGACATGCTACAAAAAATGAAGTAGATTTAAAACTCAAGTGGGCCACATGATAGGAAATAGTGGGAATCGAATGACCATTGTTAAAGCATTCGCGAGGTCACGGAAGTTTTTTTATCAGGTTAATATTTTTGTGCTATCAGTTTGTACAATTGAGAATGACCTTATGAACGGTTTGGATGGCATATAAACATATAAACCATGGGTGAGGCGAGTGAACTTTGAACACATACTTGCACGTGTGCAATTAGCATGTGCAGAAGGACTCTCTCTCTCTCTCTCTCTCTCTCTCTCTCTCTCTCTCTCTCTCTCTCTCTCTCTCTCTCTCTCTCCATTCATTAGGTGTGGGCCCCTCCATGAAGAACACTTTCTTTCGGCCGTAGATTACAATACATGGCAATATGTCACACATGTGAAAGATCCAATCCACACACCATGGGTCCCACTATGTAGATGCCTGATCTTAAAAGGATGCGGATTTTGCTGTAAGGAGCAGTGAATACCATGTGGATCCCATTTTTTTTAATAGCTTATTTCAGACCATGAGCCCAAAATTAAAGTATATCCAAAGCTCAAGTGGACAACTGAAAATAAGGAATTGAACCCTGTCCTATAAAACTTATAAGAGGCCAAGTTCATATTTGTGTTTCCCTTCATCTTGGTATATGTGACCTTATGAATATATAGGTTGGATGACAAACAAATATTAATGTGCATGTGCTGGACAACCTGATAAGTGGACAAACCTTCGTTTTCTAACATCAAATATTCGACATGTAATGACCACGGATCTTGTACACATGTGCCAAATTGACTTGTGGTGATCGGACCATCCATTCCATTGGCCCATTGATCATGGTTACAGACAAAAGATCACATGGATCCAACCATCTCAAGTGCTTAATGAATGGAGTTCCACCAAGTTAGAGTGGACAGTTAAACCACCCTATTTTTAGGACACAGACCAACCATTGGTTAGGCTTTTGGCCCGTGGCCCACCGACGTGAGCCCAACGCCATGACAAATCTTACTTTCTGCCTTTTTATTTAATTTAATTTATTATTATTATTTTTTGTTCTTCGGCATATTTTTTAAGGCCTAGAAGCTAAAAGAGGAGAAAAACATTGATACTCTGATAGTTGCAACCTTCATACACTTGAACTGTTAAACAAAGCTAATCTATACATGGGATATATGTAACTCAACCCAAAATTGTCCCAACGGTGAGCCCTACTTTAGATGGGTCACACCCCCAAAAATTAAATTGACTGTACAATCTAACCTCCTGCCAGGGTCATTTGTTAATTGAAATTGGATCATCTATTTCCATTTCATTGTATCCGTCCATTTGGTAGCCCACAAAATGGATGACTAGGATCATCTGTTGAATGTGTTTTTGGGTTAAAACCACCCAACAGTAGGCCCCAATTCGGATGGTCCAGATTGAGGTACATGCATACAACGTGGTATGCATGCATATGGATTGTCACACTCTGGCGGAGCACCAAATAACTTCTTGGCATCACTTCATCAACCATGTGCCACTTAGATTTTTTTATTTAAAATAAATGGTCCCTTCTTACTTTCAGCTACAGTTTCAACATCCCATCTCTCCAAAGGAAATAAAGCCCACTTTGAATTTATGTTTGTACATCTTTTCTTGCCCTTAACTTGGTTTCCCATATTGTACAATTGGAACCCATGGTACAATGATCAAGACCATTGATATGGTGGGCCCCATATGGATAGACCATAACCTAAAACTACCCTTCAAGAGACTATCTTAACATTTTCAATGGCAACATGCAAGTAGGATGATCAAGACAGGGAATACAACAATAGTTCGCATCTGCCCCTAGAATCATCCAATATAAAAGATTTTTGGGCCATCATCTATCTACAATGGACCCATCTCACCAATGATCTAGATGAACAAACCATGGGCCCCACATGTAAAAACCAAAAATCTCACACCTACAACCCCATCAGAAGTTAAGTGGGGCCCAATGTGATGTTTTGAGAAATCCATCCCATTCATCTATTTTTTGACCTCGTGTTAGGACTAGAGTTGGGCATGGGACAACTCGACTCAACTAACTCAACTCGTTCAGACCCGACTCGATCCGAACCGAATGGGTGAGTCGGTCTGAACCGAGTAGGCTTCGTCCAATCCAAACTTAAACCGAGTCGAGTTTGAGTTACCCAGTAATTCGACCTGAAACTCAATCCGGTTAGACTCAACTCGATCCGAAACCGACTCAACTCATATTTGGGTATGTATGTATATTAAAAAAAGAAAAAAATCTTAATTTCTAAGTGTCTCTAACCCTATACGCCGCACCCGACCCATTCGGAACCGATCCCAAACTCTCACTTCCTCGCTCATCCTCCTCTTCCAAGCCCGACAACCACCCACCACCATCACCACCCTCCTCCTCCTCCTCTCTCCTCTTCCATGTCCCTCCCACCCTCCTCTTCCAAGCCTGGCAGCCACCCACCACCATCACCACCCTCCTCATCTCTCCCTCCCTCATCTCTCGATCCGAATCGGTGCCAACTCAAACCAACTCGGTACTTTTTACCGGCTCGGACTCGGTTTGGATTAGTCCAGGCCAGGCCTGAATTCAGATTGGTTCAAGCATACTGGACTCGGTACTAAGTCGAGTCGAGTTCGGGTCAGGCCTATTTCAAAACTAAATAGAGTTGAGTCAGCCCTAAATCAGTCCGACTCGACTCGATGCCCAACTCTAGTTAGGACGTGACAAAAAATAAGGCAGATCTAAAAGTCAAGTGGGCCACCCGACAGGAAACGGTGGGAATTAAATGATCATTGTTAAAACATCCGTGAGGTCAAAAAATGTACATATATATATATATATATATATATATATATATATATATATATATATCAGGCTAATAATTTTGTGCTATCAGTTTGTACAATTGGGAATGACCTTATGAACGGTTTGGATGGCATATAAACATATAAACCATGGGTGAGGTGAGTGAACTTTTTGAACACATACTTGAACGTGTGCAATTAGCATGTTTAGAAGGACCAATTATAAATAAATAATGACATGTATTTCACGATTTTGGGACATATCACTCTCTCTCTCTTCTCTCTCTCTCTCTCTCTCTCTCTCTCTCTCTCTCTCCATTCATTAGGTGTGGGCCCCTCCATGAAGTACACTTTCTTTCGGCCGTACATTACAATACATGGCAATATGTCACACATGTGAAAATCCAATCCACACATCATGGGTCCCACTATGTAGATGCCATATCTTAAAAGGAAGCGGATTTTGCGGTAAGGAGCAGTGAATACCATGTGGGTCCCACTTTAATGTATGCATTTAATCCCTATTGTCCATATGTTATATATATATATATATATATATATATATATATATATATATATATATAGCTTATTTCATACTATTAGCCCAAAATTAAAGTATATCCAAATTAAGCTCAAGTGGACAACCGAAAATAAGGAATTGAACCCTGTCCTACAAAACTTCTAAGAGGCCAAGTTGATATTTGTGCTTCCCTTCATCTTGGTCTATGTGACCTTATGAATATATAGGTTGGATGACAAATAAATATTATTGTGCATGTGCCGGACAACCTGACAAGTGGACCAACCTTCATTTTCTAACATCAAATATTCAAAATGTAGTCCCACTTAATCCGTGACTTGAATCTTGTACACATGTGCCAAATTGACTTATAGTGATCAGACCATCCATTCGATTGGCCCATTGATCATGGTTACAGACAAAAGATCACATGGATCCAACCATCTCAAGCGCTTAATGAATGGAGTTCCACCAAGTTAGAGTGGACAGTTAAACCACCCTATTTTTAGGACAGACCAACCATTGGTTAGGCTTTTGGCCTGTGGCCCACCACATGAGCCCAACACCCGGATAAATCTTACTTTCTGCCTTTTTATTTTATTTTTTTTATTATTATTTTGTGTTCTCCGGTATATTTTTTAAGGCCTAAGCTAAAAGAGAAGAGAAAAACATTGATACTATGATAGATTGCAACCTTCATACACTTGAACTGTTAAACAAAGCTAATCTATACATGGGATATATGTAACTCAACCCAAAATTGTCCCAACGGTGAGCCCTACTTTAGATGGGGCCCACCCCCAAAACCTAAATTGATTGTACAATCTTAACCACCTGCTAGGGTCATTTGTTAATTGAAATTGGATCATCTATTTCCATTTCATTGTATTCGTCCATTTGGTAGCCAACAAAATGGATGACTAGGATTATCTATTGAATGTGTTTTTGGGTTAAAACCAACCAACAGTAGGCCCCAATTTGGATGGTCCAGATTGAGGTACATACATACAACGTGGTATGCATGCATATGGATTGCTCTGGCGGAGCACCGAATAACTTCTTGGCATCACTCCATCAACCATGGGCCACTTAGATTTTTTTATTTAAAATAAATGGTCCCTTCTTACTTTCAGCTACAGTTTCAACATCCCATCTCTCCAAAGGAAATAAATCCCACTTTGAATTTATGTTTGTACATCTTTTCTTGCCCTTAACTTGGTTTCCCAGATTGTACAATTGGAACCCATGGTACAATGATCAAGACCATTGATATGGTGGGCCCCATATGGATAGACCATAACCTAAAACTACCCTCCAAGAGACAATCTTAACATTTTCAATGGCAACATGCAAGTAGGATGATCAAGACAGGGCATACATCAATGGTCCACATCTGCGCTTAGAATCATCCAGTATCAAAGATTTTTGGGCCATCATCTATCTTCAATGGACCCATCTCACCAATGATGAATTAACCATGGGCCCCACATGTAAAAAGCAAAAATCTTACAGTACCATGCAAGTCCTTTGGTTGAGAATAACGTACTCCTCACATCTTCTAGATTATTTTAATATCAGCAGCAAGAAATGTCTAGTCAGGCTATTGAAACATCATTTCACTGTACATGTATGTTTTCCAAACCCAAACCTAACCCTAAACCCTTCAACTGTTTGTAGCTAATGAAAAGATTGCAAGTTCTGAGGGAGTTATTTGATACTCTAGTTGTGCATGATGCTTGATACACTGGCACTTAGGAATTTTATGCATGGTATTAACTTACACAAATTAAACAGGTTAAATTGTGGAACTCATTGCCACTAAGTCGACGTCTCAAAATCATATTTGACGAATGATTCTAACCTATGATTCTTGTACACTTATTTGTTGAAATAAGACCATATGATATTTTTCATTTCTACATTCACGAGGATAGTTTTCAGTTCCATAATCACCGATTCGAATCATCAAATCATAAAAAGCGTAAGATTTGGGTGACTGTACATCTAAAATGGGACCCATATTTTGGATAGTTACTTTCACTTATTTATATTCTAAGTAATTCCCCCAGTAATTTTTAGGTGCCTACCTATCATCCATCACACTCTGCCAGAGCATCGAACCATCTCGCTAGATAATTCAAGCGAGCCTCATAGATGACGCTCATTCCCTAATCGAGACATGGTCCACCTGATCGTTAGATTAACGCGTGGCAATCGATGGCATATCGAGAAGTAATAAAGAAAAGCAAAACACATAAATAAAATATAAATTTATCGGGTTTATCATGAATTAATGACTATAAGAAGAGCTTTTACCATGCAAAGTTGTGTAATGCAATTGAGAGCTACCTCTAAATTAGGTTTTATAAATCCTTAACCATATTCCAATTCAAATACAAATGCATAAGGGGCATGCCTATTGCTACAACACCATGTGAAGGGGGATATACATGAGATCCACCCCATCGATTTGGTGGGATTTCTCATATTTGCCCCGAGTTAGAGTAGGTTAGGATAATCTTACTATATTAAAATATTAAGATTTTTGTAAATCTCCATATATATCTCATCTTAACAAATAAAAAAATATTTTAATTTATTAAATTTATCCTAATCTACGTTAACACATTGAAAACTAATAATTAAGTTGGTCCAAAATTCAAGTAAGCTACACCATGCAGGGGAGGATATGCATGATATCTACCCTAGATGGGTTACATCTCATTCACCCTAAGTTTGAGTATATTAGGGTAATTTTATTAAATTAAGATGATAAAATCTTTTTAAATTTTTAAAAAAATTTCATTTTAACAAATAAGAAAATATCATAATCTAATAAGGCTGTCTTAATAGATCTTATTACCTTAAAAACAAAACATGAGGTAGGTTGAAAGCTCAAATATGCTACACTATGAGGTTGAATTAAGATGAAAATGTCCAACATTAGTTGTGAGTCGGCCCTGTGGCTTATATAAAGAGTACAATTTGTTAGATCTACAAAAGTTTCGTCCAGATGATCGATGGATGAGTCGTTCGCTCCATAGAAGTGGTACGCATGCCGGTTGTGTGAATATGAAGAGAGTTACTGTATTTTTAATAGTCATTTCGGTCAAATATACAATGCACCCATGGATCAAGTTAGCAAAATAAAAGAAACCCACATGCAATACAACAATGACGGCCAAGTTAGTTAAGAAAAAATGTTGGGCGGATCACATCAGAGTACATGTAGTGGACTCTCCACCAACATTACATGCACTGAATATGTTCGGTAGATAGAACATAACAGCAGTTGATGCTGATGTTGGATCAATGGTCACAAAGAATTTCTCCAATGTCAATTCTCTCTCTATCTCTCACTTTCACTCCCATCCTATGTTGGCTTAAACATTTTTTATTTTATTTTTTAAATTCTATCTTATTGTGAAAACATTTACAGCCCAACATGCAATCTTGCGGTCGCGGCTCGAACACATCTGACCTATGGGCCATACAAAACAATAAAGAAAGATGTGTGATGGAAGTGATATGTTTTTGTCTCTAAATCATGTGACAAAATAGATTATGGACCTCAAGATTAGTTACTAAATCAATCGAGAGAGAGATATGGGACATGGCCCCGTGATGGTGGGCCCCAACAGCTCATCGGTCCTGATAATCGAACCATAGAGAGTGGGAAAAGAACGGCCTTTTTTTAGAGCCTAATTGCAATGATTTTTCCCACAATGCAATCATCCCATGATAGAATACAACGGTTGTATGTAGACTTCCTTCCAACATGTTGTCCCACAAGCCAATGTCTCATGAATGTAGGACCATAGTCATTAATCTTGCTTTTCATCGATTTCGCAACCCTTAGAAGAGTTTTAGATTTTTGACATTTTTTTTCCTAAGATATTATTAGGAAAATCTAGCCGAAATTTTTATTAAAAATAAATAAATAAATAAAATATTTATAGTAGATTATTAAATAATTTTAAAAATTGAATGTGAAAGTATAAAGCAAATAATTTTTCTATTAAAATTGCAAGAATTTCATGATAAAATGCCAAAAATATTAAAATCTAGAAAGAATTCGAAAATCTTGTGATATTAGTAAGATAATATGTTGTTTACTTTAATCAAAACTCGTAACAATATTGGGATATCTGGAAAATCTCAGTGGTATTTGCCACAATATTTGAGACGCTGAGCTCTCATCTGGTGGGCCCCACCTTGAAGATGCCTTGCTAAAAAAGAGCACCACTCATCAGGTGGGCCACGATGTATGAGATATGCCCAATGGCTGGATTTTTCTGAGCCAATAACCTCTTAAAAAGTGGGACCCATTTGGGTTTAAGCCTAGCTTACCTAAGAAAGGGTGAATTTTACTAAAAAATTCCTCAATAATTTTTATTTTACCAACAATGACTTGTGTAAAACACCATAAGTTTTTGATGAATCAACTGACCAAAATGCCATTTCGTTTTTTTTCTAAGCATTTTTAGGCTATCATGGTGTGTTCATCACATTCAACTCATCTAACAGGTGCATTCCACCATGATGATCATGTGAACCCAAAAAAAATAATCCAGTCCAATCATCAGGTTGGCCACACATGAATTTAAAGGTCTTTGGGTGGTCTACATTGATTTTTATGTGGTGGCCCACTTAATGATTAGATCAGCCTTAATTTTTTATTGTATGATGATGTCAAAAAAAAAAATACATGGGCCCCACAATGTTAAGGCACCCATTAAAATAAAATAAATAGAGGCATTTTGGTAATAGAACCTGAGGTACTGTGGGTCCCATGCTATCACATGAAACCTAATACATACCACCATCCTGATCGTCCAAACAAAAAAGGTCAAGCCAATCAACCATCAGGTGGGCCACACCATAAAACAATGTGCACCACATAAAACCCTGTAAATTTAAGTGTGGCCCACCTGATAATTGGATTAGCATGATTATTGGTTCATATGGACATCATGATTGGATGTACCTATTAGACGGCTATTGTATTTTCTAAGCACACCACGTGAGCTCCATGATGTTCAACTCCATTTTTTTCTTATAAAAATAGTAATTGAGGCATGCTTATTTATTTTATTCAACCAAAAGCCCCTTTAGGTGCTTTAAAAAAGTTAAGGCATTGTTTGGTAAAAATCAGAATTCTTAAGAAATTGTGCACAAAACCCAATAAAAAATAGTATAATAGTTTTAATGTGGCATATATTCAAGCCTTCATTTTATTATTTTTAAACGTAAGTCGACAAGCCGGTACACACAAAGAAAAGTTCGAGCAGCGACTCCGACCATTGATTTAGAAATAAAAAAATTGAATGTCTCTCGGACTAATCGGCTTGAGTTTTCGAGTGACTCGGTGACCAGACGTGTTTTAAAATAAAGAACTGGTTGAGTTTCATTGAGTTCATGAGTTGACTCGCAATGTAATTTGTTTGTTTAAAGGGTTTTTTTTTTCAATCTTAGGTTGGAGTCTTAAAGCAAACTTTGATACTCTGGTAGAGTGTGATGGGTGATATACATGTATTTACAAATTACTTTTAAAAAATGCACTATGTATAAATTGAAATGGTCCCAATTATGGGTACCAATTTAGATTTATGATGAACTAAAACTAGTGCTTATTTTATTTTCTGCTGATTAGATCCGCGGACATTTATTGGACCATTAAAAATAAAAATATTTTAAGGGTTTTATTTCAACAAAGTAGTGCCCATAAATCAGTGATTATGATTGTTCAAACAATTTGATTTTTTAAGGCAATGTGGGGATGATGGTGATTGCCTATTGACACTGTCAATAGTGAACCGCGGCGGGACAGTGCTCTGTGGGCCTCACCAAGATGTATGTGTTTCATCCACGCAGACCTTTCATTTTGTCAGCTCATTTTAGGAGATAGAGTCCAAAAGTGAAGGAAATCAAAATCTCAAGTGAACCACACCTGAGGAAATAATAGTGATTGAAGGCCCACCATTAAAAACTTCTTAGTGCAAAAAAAGTTGGGAGTTAGCACTATTTTCCCCTGATATGGTCTACCTAAGATTTGGATTTGGTGTTTTCCCTACATAAAGGTCTTTTATAAGTTTTTAATGGTGGGAGTTAGCACCATTCTCCCATGATGTGGATCTGCCTCATTTTTTGTCTCATGCCCTAAAATAATGATATAGGGACTTATAGAATATGCAATTTCTCTTGGTCCATGATCCATTACATGCATGTTTGATTTTTCTGCTCAATTATAATTACCATGTAAATAGGTAATAATTATTTGCCTAGGTAATTACGGCATCAATGTGACAACTTAATTTTTTAACAATTGAATCCAAATTTTAATGAAATCAATGTGGGGCCCATCATGATGTATGTGACTTTCCACACTGCTCCTTTGTTATGTTAGTTGTATTTATGGCATGGGTAAAAAAAAATGAGGCAAATCCAAAGCTCAAGTGGACCACACTAAAGGAAACAACAGGAATCAAACGCCTACCATTAAAAACTTGGTAGGGCCCTTAAAACTTTTGAATTAAGCTGATATTTATGTTTTCCCCTTATCCATGTCCATGTGACCCTATGAATGGGTTAGAGGATTTTAAAAAAAAAAAAAAAAATCTCAATGTAGACCCAGTGAAGGAAACAACTTTCAACGATTGACAAATTAAGGCCAATGTTTCCTTTCATGTGGGCCATTTGAGCATTAGATCTGCCTGATTTTTTTAGCTCATGTCTTGAAATATTCAAATAAAATAGATGGACATTGCAGATATATCATATACATTACAGTGGAGTCCACATATTTAAGTCAACACTTTCGTATTGATTTTCCAGGTGGAATTACTCTCACGATTCCAAACATGGTGAAAAGGTAATAATTACTTATTCATGTATAATGGAAAATCAAACAGTAGCAATCAGTTTTTCACTGGCGTTGCACATAGACAAATGATTAGAGAAGAAGATGCGAGCACAGTAACAATCACCTTCTTTGAACTTCAAGTAATGGCAGAGCACATGTAATTTCTGGTTTTCCTCATTGACCAACATGAGTCGGGTTTTGTGAGTCGTCCCAATTGAGTTTGAGTCACAAAATCTACATACCTAAGTACCACCAACACTAGTGAAAACTGGGCAGCTAGCGCCATTACTCGCTTCTGATTGCATGTTCCAAACCTCCCTTGAAGATTTAAGTGTTGAAAAACAGGTCTGGCATGAAATACGAAGAGGCCGGCTCATATATGCTTGGTCATTACTTTCATAAAAGGCCTTCCACCGGCAATATATATGTTCCATGGCAGCCACATAAATATAACATTAGGTCCCATGAATCCATATGCTTACACATGAACTTCTAATGGTAGTTTTTGTACCAAAATCTGGCAGAAGTAGATCAACGGTGGAGAATTAGCCACATCATATACACGATGTATCTTTTGGGCATGTACTAGAAATATAATATATCAGCCTATCTTTGAAGAGCCTTGGCATTTACACAATTTCTGGATGAGTACGAAAAACAGTTAAGGCCATCAGTGCTAAAGCACATTCTGTGCATTCCGCAAAAGTAAAACACGATTGAGTAAAAGTACCGCTCTTTCCCAACTAGTTATATATGAAGGCATCACATGGATAAGCAATTATCATCGCACTCCATCAAGAAAGGCTATAAATAGCAAAGGCATATGTGAAGAAAATTATCATTGAATCAATCAAACCACCAATCAAACTAGCGCAATGTTGCTTACGTATCTTAGTTTAGTTTACTATCCTCACCACTCATCAGCTGTGAGATGTTTAGCCTCTAAAAGTAGTTTAGTCCATCCCTAAGCATATGATGGACCAACTCTGGTTGTACCAAGTAGTTGTAATTATTTTTCATACGCACCTACATGTTAGATCTGAATGAAGACTTTAGTTTTAGAAATCGTCTACCTATGCTTATACGTTGAGCCAACAGTCATCCGCCTCACTCATCAACACATTACTCCATAAAGCACCCTGCTGCTCTCGGTCAGGTTGGTGATCCCATTATAATGGTAAGTATCATTCCTTTCCGTAAATCGATCTTCCATCTATTTTCAATTAATTCATTCAACCATAAAATTGTCGCACTTTCAAAAGTAAATGATTTCTAAGGTAAAAAAGAACTTATAGGAAGAAAAGCCCTAACCTCCGAAAGTCGCCTGATAATGCATCTGACTGTTAGCAAAATACACGATCAATCAAACTCACAACCGACTACCTCTCTATTTTGATGTCAGGGTTAGTGGTTACAATTTGAATTGGACCCAATCAATTCAATCACCCTCTCAAACCTCACACTTGTCCTACATGGCCGAATTTGAGACCAACAAATAAGTCCCACTATAATACACGATCATAGCCCACTAGTGAAAGTTTGTTCTGAGCTAAATAAATGTCATATGTTAACCATCCAAAAGGGCCCACCACATTTATGCACAATGAATCGCACATTGAGAGTACAAACCACCATGGTAGCTAGGCAGTACATTTTTAGAGTACTGGGACGAGCTATGCTATTGGACGATATTGATTTTATACATTAGGATAGTAGACAAATAGAATATGTGGCCCATCCGAGGGTGACAGTATAAGTTCCAGGGCCTGCACTGGACCCAACTTAAAGAGCTCTAACAATAAAGGTGTATTCAATCTTATGCTTGAGTCTTAAAGCATACTTTGATTTTTCTTATTAGATTGGTGGACGTTTATTGGACCGTTAAAATAAAAATATTCAATATCTTATTTTAACAAATTACTGCTTACAAATAAGAGATTACTTATAGTGGATTGCACAATTTAATTGATTTAATTTGAGTTAACATATGCCATGCATGCCATTTTTATGCGCCTGTGTATAAGCTCCATGCACAACCGGAGCATCGCATAAGTCCTCTCCTGGTTAGGGTGTTAACGGACCAGTTGGGGCCTGAAAAATCAGAATTTTGAATAAGGCCGGTCCGAAATAGTTCAAAATCCTGGCTGAGACCTACCCCAGGCCCGGCCCATTGACAGCCCTATTTTCTCTTTTTAATACTATTTTAATATTGTATTATTAATTAAAGTATTAAATATGGACTATTGAATTTATTAAGTAATTATTTCTTAATATTTATTTATAATTTTTATTTGTTAGTATTTAACTCAAGGAAAGTATCACATGGCATTTGTATCGTGACGATGGTTTGGATGGTTTGGATTGACATGATGAGTGTCCAATAAGCCTAAAACAAATGTGGTTGTACAAAAGTTTATACAGTTGGAGTACCTTAACTACTCTCATGTCTAATGGATTGGACCACAAGTCATAGTTGGATGGCTTTCAACCTTTTAAGTAGATGCCTGGTCTATAACATCCAATAGCTTGGCCCCACCATGAATATCACCTTTAGATCAGGCCTATCCACTCATGAAGTAGGCCATGCCATAGAAAACAATGTCTAACCCATTAATAAATGGAAGAATACAAGTGTGGCCAACTCAATTAGTGGATGTGGATGATTGGCCATTGTTGTCGGCGGTGTTTCCAATTCACCACATTCAACAATCAACTTCCCATTGGGGTTATACATGAACAAGCAATTGGAGATGAAAATGAAGCATGGCGATAATGTCTTCTGAAGTGGGTCATACGTGATCATCGGTTTATATCCGATCGTTGGATTATTTAAATTGAGTGATTCGGTGGCCTACTATAGTTATGATTATTGTAAATATGTTTGGAGCATGATGCTTTAACCATGGTCCATCCTTATATACGGTTATTAAGCTAGATATGAAAATATACGGTGTAGAGAACTTAGAGGAAAGAAATGCGCTGAATAAAACTTGTTTCCTATAATATATATCTTGATCCCCTCACCAATATAAAAGAGAAAACCCTATTCTCATTGAGAGGTTTTCCTAAAGGTGTGAGTTGCGGAAGACTTAGATCACTCCGATATTATGCAGCATCAGGAATGTCTTCCTAATCAATTATGTTTTTGTGAGTGTTATGTTGAATCTCTATTATTAATGCATAAAAGATTAGTCAATTCCACAATCCAGAAATAACAGGTAAATCAAATTTTTCTCATGATGGATGCATGGTGGTCCTCCAAACCAATAAGAAAAATGGCTCACCTATGCCGGCTCATTGACCCACCTGAGTAGAGTTTTATGAGCCAACCCAGTTAAGTCCAAGTCCCAAAATTTGCCGACCTCAATATCACCAGCTCACGAGCCTTTCCTTGAAGATTAAGTGTTGAAATACACATCCAACATTAATGCTGCTGGCCATATATGCTTAATAGTCACTCTCACATAAGGCATTCCTCAATGGCAGCCTCATAAATACAACATTGGGTCCCATAAATCCCCATACTTACATGTGAACCTATAATGATAGGTCACACTAGAAAAAGAAAGATGGCGACACCACGAGATAATAGCCCACCAGTGAAAGTTTGTCATGGACCACGCAGATGGCGTAAGCTGACGGTCCTTTCGGACCCACTACACTTATTCAAAGCCTCTCACAAGGTCCTTATGTCGCAAGACAAGGACCCCATTGAGTATAAGCCACAAGGTAATGAGATTTTGAACGGTTTGGATGGTATATATATAAATATTAAGATGGACCCAAGAAAGGTTTCCATGATAGGCCTTTGGCTTTCCATTATTTTCTTTGTGTGGCCCACTTGATTTTTAGATCTGTATCATTTTGGTCTCATGTGTCCTAAAATAAGGTGAAAAAATGGCTGGACGGTGTGGATTTTTCACAAACATTATGATGGCCCACCTAGCTTTGCTATCTGGATCATGGATAATCTGTGTCCGTCCAAGCTGGATCATCTTGTAATTGCCTTGTGCCCAAAAATAAGCCCCACTCATCAGATCTGATGGGCCATAATGCACGAGATGATTAACGGCTAAAGTAATCCCAATCAAATTTTCTAACGTGGGCCCCACCATGATGTATTTGTTTTATCCACGCCGTCCATCTATTTTGGATCATTATTTTAAAGCATGATCCTAAAAATGAGACAGATCCAAATCTCAGGAGGACCACATCACAGGAAAAAGTTGTGATTGAACTTCCACCGTTAAAAACTTTCTAAGCCCACTGTAATGTTTATTTTCCATCCAAGCACAAACCTGAGTGAAAGGAAAACACAAATATCATCTTGATTCAAAACTTTTGTGGCCCCATGAAATTTCTAATTGTGGTCACTCAATCACCACTGTTTCCTGTGGTGTGGTCCACCTGAGATTTGGATCTGTTTCATTTTTGAATTCCTGCCCTAAAATAAGCTTCCAAAATGGATGGACGGCGTGGATAAAACACATACATCATCATGGGCCCACAGAGAAACGTCGGCAGTGTCAGTGTCAACCTCCTATCCCCCTCCCAAATTTTCTCAGCTGTCCATTTATTCCTACATCAGCAATCTGCTTGAATAGTGGCCTAGTTTGATTCTCTGAGCTGAGGTGTCTAAAGAAGTGGGGCCCACCTGATAAATACATCAGGTCGTCCACAAGTGAGGACCGGCTGACACTGACAGAATGTTTATAATTTAAATATTCTGACATAAAAAAAATCAGGCCATTTCCAACCTCAGGTGGGCCACACCGTATCAAAACAATGGAATCATCAGATAAAAGAGAATTTTAACCGTCTATTTACTTTGTACCTTGTGGCCCACCTGAAGACTGAAATTGCTTATAATTTTAGTCAAAATGTCTATTCAAACATTTTGTAAGGCACATATCTCACACACGTGTTTCAAATTTGCACACGTGTCTACGTGTGGTTGTGTACGGACACACGTGCATCAGGAATTAAGAAGCCTCGTTTTCTTCGTACATATCACGAACCATGTAGAAATTACGTGGGCCATTGATTCTGGGCCATACAATTATTGTAGTCTTCATTTTGCGAAGTTCCTGTGGACGGAAGCTATGTGGGGCCTACTGAGATGCCCATGAGATATCCAATCCGTCCATCAATTTATTAAGTTCAAAATAGTACGGAATTCCAAAAAACAGCCAGATCCAAAACTCAGGTGGACCACACCACATGAAATAGTGGGAATTGAACGTCCAATATTAGAAATTTTGTGGGGGCCACAGAAATTTTGAATCATGATGATATTTATGCCTACAGTTTATCCCAGTGGTAAGAACATTTTTAACGGTATGGATGGCATATCAACATCATGCTCCGCTCTAGGAAGGTTTCAACGGTGGACGTTTTCATTCTCATTCTTTACGTTTGTGTGGCCCACCTGACTTTTGAACCTAATTGAAGTTTGGACTCCTGCCCTACCGTGAGCTTAAAAAACTGATGGACGGACTGGATCCTACATAGCTTACCACCCAAAGGGAGGAGTTTTATTTTGGTCAATGCCACGTCAGCAAACGGCCCTCCGACGACCGCACCCACCGGCAGCGAATCCAATCCTTGAATTGGATACATCATAGGCGAACCTAAAACCTCTGTTGCTGACGGTTACTAAATAGAGACATTCCGTCCATATCGCCGTTACTTGGAAACGCCAGGCTTCTAACGCCGTTTGCCGCTTCTAACGCCGTTTGCCACTTCTAACCGAACCTCAGGCATGGACATCCCCTCGGGGTTGCCATAGAAACACGTGTCCAGTATAGAATACGGTGGGGCCCGCGTATATCACTCATCTCCGTTATACGGCCGGTGGCAGTCTCGTAATTATGGTACACGAGTCAATGATCGTACGTACACTTGTATACGTATCCCTTGGCACTGGTAGGGCCATACCAGCTACGGTCATGCTAGTGATGTTGAAAAAATATTGATTTTTAAATATATTTTAATAATAAAAATAATAATATATTATTTTGTTTGAAAAATACTGATTGTGGGTTTTTTGAGAATAGTCTCACATGGAAAAGGAGAGAAGGTAGGTGGTTTAAATGATAATAACCGGATATTATAATATTTACCCCTGGTCCGTGGACTATGGACCTGCGTGTTCAGGCCAGGCCCGCTCGATCTCGTCCTCAAAAGGTAGAGGTGGGCATGTGAGCGGTGTGAGTCGAGGTGGGCGCTAGGTTGGCATGGCTTGTCCATGCGCATCGTGTCGCAGCTCGAGGGTCACTCCTTCGCGAACCCTCGAGCGAACATTGACTTGATGCCACTAGTGGCTAAAAGGTTCGGTAGTGGTTGGTGCGGACGAAAATCTAAAGGATTGAATGAGAGTCCTCTCGATTATATAGAGAGTGAAAAATAGAGTCATTGCGTGAGAGAGAGTAATGGATTCTATTCCATGAATTAGTGCCATTGATGAAAAATCCAGCAAAAATCTTAAGAGAAGCCCAACATGACAAAGCAAAAGTCTTGTCTCAAAAATCAACATGCAAAACTTAATGGCCCATGCACAATGAAACTTGTAAAACGGCCATAAAACGGCTAGTTTTCTCCACCAAATAGAAAATGATCATGGGATTTATTTCCAAACTATAAACCCCCACCAAAGCATAACACAAAAAGGAGGACTTGGATGAGTTTCCAATCAATCTCAAAACCCACTTCAATCGGACATCATTTCCTTGAAGCCTAACAAAACTTAAGAACTCATCTCTTTATACTCCAGTTTTCGCAAGAAGTAGATCTCAAGAGATGGTTAAACATACTTTACTTGAAAAAATGACCAACGGTGGTGGTGATCGAATGGGTGCGCGTTCAACCGAACAAGAGAAGAAATCTTGAAAGGAAATGCGGTCTTAATCCAAAGAAATTTTTTGTCTTTTTTTTCTTTTTTTAATTTTTAATGTTATAAACTTAAAACTTGTATTAATATAAGTTCCAATAGGTGGGCCTATATGTTAATATTTAATATATTTATTAACACGGCTCGTCGTTCCTATAAGCTATTTGCACAGTTGAAATCCCCCATCGAACTCAATTTACTTGAGTAGGGGCAAATCGCTTTAGCTTCGTTTTAGACGTGCTTGGCTGTCTTATTTCGATTATCGTAATTTTTCGGTTTCCATATTATACAGAAAATACATTAATCTGTATAATATCCAACAAGTGAGCCGTAGAAAGTACAATGTGGGGTCACGTGCATCCTTATACATACGTGTGAACTTATAAATGGATGGATCAGATGGGTCGATCAATAGGGTCCCAGTCGTAGATACTGTAGGTAGGCAGTATAAAAATACATAACCGTATTTCAACTATAATTGGCCCATAAGGAAAGCCTGTGACGGGCTAGGCCCACATGGCCTTCAAATAGTCCCGAAAGGCCCTTGTTATTTTGACCACGCCCATACACAACATCAAGCATGGTGTGAGATGAAGTATGTGTCAATGTGCCGCGATCCAAATACCCTGATGAGTATAAACTGTCAGAACATGTATTTAATAGTGAACAACAAGGTTGGTTAAGCGTCGCGTCTTTTATATCAGCACACATCGTGCTATGTCACGATATTGATTTATATGTATACCCCCAAGAGTATGCCAGGAAGAGGGGGACCTCGACCGATTTTAGCGAGAGATCACCGAATTTCGGTATGGAAACCTGGTTGTTTAGGTGTTGGACCCGTGCTTCATCATGGTTTAGAATGGCCCAAGGTGACATGGGGTCACCTTGGGGGATGCTCCGAACAGTGGGCCATGTGCATGATAGACGGTTAGATGCATGTTGGAATTGTTTGGTTCGTAGTGATATGCAAAAATTAGACCATACTTTAAAATATAAAAACCTACCTTGGAGTAGACTCCAAGGGTCCATGTGAGTAATTGGGACATTAACATCCTCAATAAAAGCTTTTGAATGACACATGGAATGTATAGTTATGATAAAATTAGCATAGTAGACGCTTACCTTTTAGGTGTTTTTTTTTTTTCTAAACGACCAAAAACTTAGGTAACGAAAGTAGATTTTTTTGATATAGAAAAAAGGTTTTGGACAAAAATACTTTTGATTTTTAAGCAAAAGCAACCGAAAAAGTAGAGGTATTTTTATCTTTATTGGTGTGTCCTTACACCTAGAGATCTAGATTGGTAAGGTTGGCTTTGTTTGGGCTGAAAAAATGAAGGTGTATAGAAGGTCAGGTCTACAGTAAAAAATTACCCTATAATTATCAATAAAGACAATACATTCAATAATATTATTGAAAGGGCACCATCTTAATATTATTGTGTCTAATTTCGGCTAATTTACTTTAAAATCATAAGAAATACAAAGTAAGATCTATTAAATAAGTAGTCTAATATAATGATTAGACCTACTTGATTTATTCATTTAATCTTGATTGTCCATTTTCAATGCTAATGAAATGAATGCTGATGATCATCTGATTGGTGTATATTTTAATAATGTCCCCACCATCACGTCCTTTTATCGGGTGAGGTTAACAATGTCCTCGAACTTTTAAATAGCACATGGGGTGACCTATCCTCAATCTAAATCATTTATTCGTTCCTCCCACTACAATTTATTTATGGTATAAAAATCAAACTTATCAAATGATCCTAAGTATCTCATGGATAACATAAAAAAGAAATGGACAGTACAGATTGAGTAAAGAAATCAAATAGTTCAATCATCATCTTGATATATTTATTAGATATTTTCGAGTTCTGTATTACATAATTTTAACCATGTGATATCTGGCTCATAAAAATTGTACGGTTGTAATATATTTCCCTCATTTGAAGGGTTAGGATCATCCAATTGGACTAATTTTTTCACCAATGGAATGATCCATCTCGATCTTGGATCACCCAAGTGTCATTCAAACAAACGTCCTGTAAAGGGGGGCCATTGATTCTGTGCCCAGATATATTATTCTACTGTGGCAGTGTATCATGTTTGATTTGTAGGCAGTTTGAAACCATAGAAATTATGAAATCCACTATAACTAGATCAGGGACCAAAATCAGGTCCTAGTGTCTGATTGGTGGATACTTGTTTGCTAAAATAAGGCTATTGGATATTTTTTATTTCAACCGTCCAATAAATAGCTAGTCGTCCAATAATTATACGTGAAAATAAGTGAAATTTTTGCTTCATTATACATCTAAACCGCAGGCCCATTATTTGGAAGGTTCAATTTGAATTACTTGTGCGCCACGTGTAGAATTTATCAATGCCGGTGTATCATCTATCAAACTCCGTGAACGGTCCCATCACGTGAACGGTTTGGATCATGGCAATGGGATGAGGATTGCGTCCAATGGGGCGCTGGACGCTTCCAATTACATGGTGTTTTTTCATCGAAGCTGGACTTGGTGCGTCCAGCCTCTTGCTGAACCCAATCCGTGTCCAGATGCCATTATCCAAACCGTTCATATGATGGGCCTCGTCATGGAGAGAGGATATCCATTATACTCTCAAGTTATAATCTTTCAGCCTTTTGATTTGCTGTCATTGATTGAAGGGTTGGGATTTTTTCAGCCAGTAGCCCGAGCAACCCCTGTACAAGAAAGCAGAAAAGGAGAAGGAAAAGTAAAAAAAAAAAAAAAAAAAAAATACCATCGTAGGTATTCAAGCATTAAGACATCAAACTACCAGCTCAAACCACAAGGGAAAAGAAAGAAAAGGTGAAGGTCTGTGAACAGTGCACACGCATGCTAGATCCAAGCCTTCCATCAAGTGGGCCCACCAGTGAAGATGCCCATCTGAAAAAATTAGATTGAACCAAACATCATGTGGCTCACAATATTATAGAAAGAAATGGACGGTTTAGAAAAGTTTGGCTTAATCTCTGGATCCACCCTTTCATTTTGTAAATTGTGGCCCATCCGATCAGCCGATTTGCCAATAAATGACCTGGATATCTCAAACGTGTGCCATGATTTCACTGAATGAAATAGAAACCCAAATATTATTTCATTCTGATTTTAATCCACATTTATATATTTGATGTTTGCATAAATGAGGTCTCATGTCCAACCAATGGACCATAAGTTACCCGTCCAACAAGCAGAAAGGTTCTTACCTGTCATATGTACACTTCATCCAACCCGTCCAATAGGTTGGGCCCACCATAAGGACCACCTTGCACGAGATCCAATCATCAGGTGGACCATACCATTGAAAACAAGGCAAAAACCTCTAAAGTCATGTGATGTCACCAGCTGGATGAGTTGGATGGGACCCAGATTGTTCCTGCAGTCCAAAGCTAGGTTGGGCCCACCATGATGTTTGTGAGAAATCCACCTTGCCATCCCTTTGGGCAGCTCATGTTAGGTTGGGGTGTACACGTACCGAGCTAGGTCAGTTAGCTCACTCGACTCAACTCGAAAAAGCTCGATTCGACTTGGTTTGAAGCTGAGTTCGAGCCACGTTGAGCTGATTTTTTGAGCTCGAAAATGAGTTTGAGCCGAGTTCAAGCCGGCCCCAGCTCGACTCGACATGGATTGAACCCAGCTCAAATCAAACTTGGATTGAGCTAGTTCGGTGACTACTCGATTACTTTGATACTGATGTTGCTCACCAAGTGTTTGATGAAATGATCCAACGAAGTGTGGCTAGTGGCAAGGAAGGTATGTCAATGAAACAAGTACCTTTTTTTTTTTTAATTTTTATGTTGTTTGGAAGGTATTTGATAAAATACCTGAACAACCTTTACTGTTGTTTTATAGACAATGGAATTTTGAAGGTGCAATCCAAGTATTTATGGAAATGCCGCACAGAAAAACTAGACTCGATCTTGGCTCGAACTCGGCCCAAACTGTCCTGAGCTACTGACCGAACCAAGCCGAGCTAGCCAGTCAGGCTCGAGGACCGAGCTGAGCCAAGTTCGAGCTAAGGTCAGCTAATGGCCGAGCCGAGTCAAGCTGAGGCCAGCTCGACTCGGTTTAGCTCTATGTACACCCCTAATATTAAGACATGAGCCAAAAATATGAGTTAGATCCAAATCTCAAAGTGGGCCACAAGACATGAGAAGGTAAGGTAAATGCCTACCGTTAAAACTTTTTTGAGGTCCACATATGATGTTGATATGCTATCCAAATCGTTCATAAAGTCATACAAAATATAAGCATGATTCAAAACTTTTGTGGCCAATTAAATATTTCAACAATTTCAATTCCCACAGTTTCTTACCATGTGACCTACTTGAGTTAGATCTGCCTCATATCAAATCCTAATATGTCCAGCTAAAATATGAAATAATAAAAATTCTTAGTGAGAAAAAGGTGAGTGAACGATCCCTTTAACTAAGGCTGATCCAAATATAAGTAAGCCACACGGGGACTTCCACATTTTTACATAGGTTGTGGGGCCACCATCAGTTATACATCTTATCCATCCAGTCCATCAGTTTTACCAGCTTTTTCTAGGGCATGACCCCAAAATAGAAGCATATCCAAAGTTCAAGTGGACCACACCATAGGAGACGGTGTGAATTGAACACCTACCATTGAAATTTTAATGGGCCATAAAGATTTTGGATCAAGTTAATATTTGTGTTTTCCCTCCATCCATGTCTACGTGACCTCATGAACAGGTTAGATGGAAAATAGACATCACTGTAGGCCTTATGATGGTGTCAATGGTGGCCATCATTATCCCCACAATTTCATGTGTTGGGGTCTACTTGAGCTTTGTATACGCTTCAATTTTAGGCTCAACTACTTAAATGAGCTGAAAAAACATATGAACAGCCTGGATAAGCCACATACATTCATGGTGGGCCTAACAGAGTTTACTCACTATGATAAAGGGTGCTGGGTTACCAACACCCAATCTAGATTTCTTTTTGAGAGGTATATGTTTGTTTGTTGCACATGATGTCGCGTACATGATGACAAGTTAAGCATGATTTTTTTTGTTTTCATGTCTTTTAGCTTAATTTTTGTCGATATGATTTTTGTTGATGCAAAAATCTAATCTACCCTCTTTAGACCTACGAGTACATGGACAGCAAGAAGCAAGAAGACAAAGGAAACCTTGGCTAGAGCAGAGGACCCTCCAATGCCAAAGTCAGAATAAGAATCTGAATCTTGTAGTATTGAGGGGTTTTGGGTGAGAGATTTTGCGTACCATTCACCATTGGGAGCCTCTCTATTTATAGTTGAGAAGAGGCAGTGACATGGAGCGGCTTTCCCTGTCAAGTAGGAAGATCTTTCAAGATCCTCTCAAGGATCTCAGGATCACGATATCGTCGCAGACGAATCTCGAAATATCCGGAGAAGATTTCAGACATATCCTCTTTTAGATGAGGTCGGATCATCTAGAATAGACGTAGGCTATTAGGTGGAGACCAAGCTTGATTCGGACCGACCTTCCTCCAAAGTTGGAGCTAGGAGATGGCCGAATTTTGAGGTCATGCTAAGGGTTGCCCGGAATGCCGACCTTGAGTGCATACCTTTGTCAATTTTTTGCTAAATAATCTAGATTTCTTTTTTAGAGGTATACCTTTGTTTCATATGATGTGGCGTGCATAATGACAAGTTAGGCATGATTTTTTTGTTTTCATGTCTTTGGCTTAATTTTTTGTTTGTATGATTTTCATCATAGGGTCCACTTTTTTGGGTGGGTTGGATGTCATAAGCACATCAAATGGGCCCCATAATGCTTTGGCTTTGCAACTTGTCTTAAAAGACAATAATTCTAGGGCATTTTGGTCATTTTGTTTTTAGCCTCATTGTCCTGAAAATTTAAAAACAAAAATTTGTGGTCCTTTTTTGTAAACTCTGTTTTTTTAAAGGATTTTTTTCAAAAAAATCTCCAACAGAAGCATGAGAAGTTGCAGATTTGAAGGTGATTCACCAACAGTGTAAAGCTTTAATCATGAGGATTGGCGGACAGGGAAAAGGTTCCCACGAGGTCGAGCTCAGTGGGCCCCACGTGATTTGTGTCAGACATCCATCCCATCAATCAGATGCGTCCTTCCATGGTAGAGCACTAGAATAAAATTCAGTCCTATCAATGTTTTAGGTGGGCCACACCATAGAAATATTTGAGAGTAGATACCCACACATTGAAACCTTATTTGGTTCAGACATTCTGTCCATCCATTGTGTGTGCCCCAAATGGATGAGGGGTCACAGTAAGTTTATATCTGCCTTTTGTAGTGTGGTCCACCTGAGATTTATATCTGCCTCATTTTTTTGGCTGCTAATGCCTTAAAATAAGCTGGCAAGAATAAAACACATATATACATCATCCCAGGGCACACAGCACTTTGACAGATTATCCACACTTGTGACAGGTAATCGACCCTACGTTACCAACCACTTCAATATCACTTATCATTACTTTGTAGAAACCCTGTACAAATTAAGTGGGCCCACTTTTTGTGAGGCCCACTTTTTGTGGGGCCCATATATGTGGTAGCCCTCCTTTACAAATGTATGTATATACACACACAAGTGGTATAAGAAGGAATTTATTTCACTATCTTAATAATAAATTATCAATAAATAATCGTCTGTCAGCCGCACCCGCCACCAGCGAATCCTATCCTCATATGAGAAACGTCGTAGACAATGCGAAACGTCTGCTGCTGAGTATTCCCAATTATAGAAATTCCGCCGGCATCACTGTTACTCGCAAACGCCAGGCAGCTAACATTGTCACTAACCTCATACATAACATTCCGAGCCACCAGCTTCAGCTCCGCGCCGCCCTCGAAGATCAACCGAACCTCAGGCACCGACAGACTCGCAGCGGTCCCATTGTAACATGTATCTAGTATCGAATACGGTGGGACCCGCGTATACTTGCCCATACCCTTTACAAAACCCTCCTGTAGGGCTGTATATACTTCTGGTGGCAATCTTGTAATCACGGTACCCGAGTCTATAATCGTATGGCTACTTGTATAAGTAGACCTAGACACTGAAAGGGTCTTCCCATTTACGATCATACTCGTAAGCCGTAGAAAATACAATGTCGGGTCCCGCGAGTCCGTATACATACGTGTGAATGTGTAGATGGAAGGATTAAATGACCCAATAGATAGGGTTCCACTTGAAGAAAGTGTAGGTAGACAGTATGAAAATGTATAACCGTATTTCGACGATAATTGACCAAGTAGAGAGAGTCGGTTGCGAGCCAGCCCAATTAGGCCCGCGGTTCGACCGAAAAGGCCCTGGTTGTTCTGACCACACCCATAAACAAAACCGGGCACGGTTTGCGAATGGACCACGGTTAATGTGTCGCGGCTCAAGTAGCCCACCGAGAACGAGCCATCGCCGTAGCTCGCCTCATATTCACATATATTTGACGACGAACACACCGGCGGGTTAAGTGTCGCGTCTTCTAGGTTAGAACATTCTGAGCTATTGCATGAGATTGATTTGTATGTATGTGATGTGGATGGATTGAAGGTGGGGCCGGTCTGGGGGTGGCAATACGACCGGCAGGGTTCGCATTGGACCCAGCTGAAGGAGCTTCCGGTGTCCATGACGACAAGGAAGGACTTAGCCGGGCTGCCGAGCCCGATCCTGACCACATAGTTGCCAACCCCAGCTGATTCGCCGGGGTTCAATGGGACACTTATGGATTTTGGCGCGGTGGAGGTGGTTGATCGAGTGGTTTTCGCTAGCCGGTTACTTAGGGCCCGGACCCGGGCTTGATCATGCTTGAGAATTTCGAAAGGCGACGAGGGGGGTGAGGCCTGCGGCGAGCATGGGCCATGGACATGATGTATGGTTAGATGTATGCCAGAATTGTTTAGCTGGTATCGATCATCTGCAAAATTAGAGAACTTAGATATATGTTTATTCATGTGAATATAACTAAGTATAAGGTAAGGAGAGAGAGAGGTGGGCCATTAACTGTGGCCCACTTTTCTGGTACTAGATAAATAGTACCACAAAAAGGTACTATTCTAGTACCAAAAAGTGAAAAAAAAAAAAAAAAAAAAAAAAAAGGTTAGGGTGGCTAGTCTATCAAAGAAATGGGTTGTAAATAGCATTTCTTTTCAATACTTTTAAAGAAAACTAATTGAAGTTGGTATATTAATAATTCACAAACAAGGAGCAGTTCTAAGCTTTTTCTAGATGAATCATGGGACCTTGATCATCAAAAAGGTAGTGTTTGGTGAGATCTGGGGTCATGTTACAGTGATCCAAACCGTTTATATGATGGGCCTGATCGTGGATGGGGGACAACTGAAAAATCTGCCGAAATGGTATACTTCAACCCTTTCGATCATGGACCAGGTGGAAAAAGTTCTGTCTGGCCATTCATCATTTGGACCGCAAGATTATAGAAATGGACGGCTTCAAAAAACATGGCTAAATTTCCTTATCCATCCATTCATTTCATAAACTGTGTCCAATTAGATCAACAGATTGACCTGATTCTTGAGCTAGGCAGATGGACAGCTTGGATCTCACACACGTGTGCCACTTTTTCACATGTGGTAACGTTTACAGTTTGTATCCTCCTTTAAGTACTCTCCCAACCTTCGAAAAATGAAAACAAAGGAATAAAACTAAAAACATAGAAAACCCAATAATCATATTGACCACTCATCATGTGGATCACAACATAATTAAAAAAATAGATGGCTTAGAAAAACTTGGCTAGTATTCATCTATTCATTTCATAACCTACCACATGTATTGGATTTTCAGGCAAAGCCAATGAACGGCTTGGATCTCACAGTCCCATAGAGACTAAACTTAATACATATATAGAAACCCAAATATTCTTGCATTGTATTTGAGTCCAAATTATAAGAGGGTGTGTTTGGTTGCACCAAATTTCATGAAATATCATGAAATCTTGCACTTGTAAACTTCCTAATTAATCATGAAATTTCATGATATTTGTTACAACCAAAAGCACCCTAAATCAAATTGAAATATATAATCACCTTGAATTTTTGAAGAACAGTGATCTTGGGTAGTAGTGGCTTTGAGGAGAGAGGCTTCCACAAAGAGAAGAGAGAAAACAAGAAATAAAACCAACCCCATCTTTTTAGTAGACCCTTTGAAGGAGAGGTACATGTACAAGCTTATCTCCCTGTATATAAATAGATAGAGAGAGAAGATAGATAAATAGAGAGAAAGAGAGCTCAAGAAGATGAATTTGGAGAAATTAAAAGCATGGCCCTTTGAAGGAATAGGTGGGTTGGTAATTCACCAAGGGTGTGATATTTTTATTAAGGATAGTGACTGATATTAACTTTGGTTACAAAACAAGAACATGACCCCCCTTCTAAAATGTTATATGTTTGGAAATAGAACATTCTAAAGGTAAGGGTAACAAACTTTAGTTTAAGTTGTTACAGATTTTCCCTTCTCTGGATCTTACACCATTCAATAGGGAAAGTTCCGAGGATCATATGGCATAGCGTACCTGATTCGACCATCGGCACTGATTAGAGAGTCAAGTCCTATATATAGTACTCATACTGGGGCTAACTAGGTTCAGGTCTTATCGAGTTTAGGTCTAGTTCTTGAAGACCCAAACCTATATCTAAATGGGTTTGATGTCTGTTAGGTTTTTTCTATTTATTTTACCATTTACCATGATGATGGTTTTTTCTATTTATTTTACCATTTACCAAAGGTGATGATTTTACCATGATGATTTTATAATAGCCATTGTATCCACGCCATTCATCTATTTTACTAGTTGATTTTAGGACATTATCGGAAAAAAAAAAAAAAAAAAAGGCAGATTGTAAGCTTAAAGTGGACCACACATCATCAAACAAAAGAGATAATAGCATCCATTATTGTTAAAACCTAAAATTTGTGTGGGGTTCGCAGTAATGTGTATTTATCATCCAATCAGTTCATAAGGTCAAAAAGACATGTACGAACCAAAAGCACAAATATCAGCTTGATCCAAAAATTTTGTGGCCTCCAAGAAGTTTTCAACTATAGGCATTCAATTCCCACTTTTTCCTATGGTGTGGCCCACATGAGCTTTGGATTTGCATTATTTTTGGGTTCATGTGAACTAAAATGAGCTAGATAAATGGATGGACAGAATGGATTAGACACATACATCACGAGCTCATAAATGAGCTAGATAAATGAATGGATGGTGTGGATCAGACACATACATCACAATGGACCCAGAAAATTTTACTATCTCATATTCTTCCCATCCTTGATTCTAGTGCAGCCCTCAACATCACAAGGCAGCTGAATTTACAATGGTAAATAATAATAATCACCCATATAACAGCATTTACTATGTAATGGGTAAATCAAACACGCCCTTAATCTATGTTTCAGGTTGTTCACTTCACATAAGATCATTTACATCATTGGGCCTACCTGATGAATTGATTACATCGCACACACATGTGCCACTTTGATACATGCATTGGGGTGTAAACCAGCTCTTCTGCGTGTAGTTTAAGAAACCTTATTTCATTGGTAGAATTATTAATATATATATTTAATGTATATGATAATGCTATTAAGACTAAATAGACGGGACGTAGATTGTCCTATACCCCCTCTCCCATCTCTAGCCACGAATGGGCAGTTTTGTGGCTGGGCCCACAGTGATGTATCCGTATATCCACACTGTCCATCCCCTTTCTCATATCATTTTAAGATATTTGCACAAAAATGAGTTAGATCCAACGCTCAAGTGGACCACACCAAATATTATTGTTGCCTTTAATGCTTTGTGCATTTAATGCAACCAAGCTTATTATTTGGTGTGGTCCACTTGAGCGTTGGATCTGACTCATTTTTGTGCAATATCTTTAAATGATGTGAGAAAAGAGATGGATGGTGTGGATATATGGATACATACTCATGGGAACTTCTCATGAGGTCGAGCTGTGTGGGCCCCACTGTGAGGTGTGTCGAAAATCTACCCCATCAGTCAGAAGCACCATTTGAAGTGGACTACAGGTTTAAAAATCAAGTCAATCCATGACTTGGGTGGGCCACACCACATACGACAGTTGACGGGGGTTACCATCTTATTAAAACATTCATAATCATTTATTGGGCTCAGTAGATGTGGTTCACAGATCCAGCCCATCCATTGTATGTGTCCCACTTGGATGAAGGGTTAGACCAAGTTTCATCCACATCCAAAACTCAGGTGGACCCCACCAAGTGATTTTATATGTTTTAGATATGTCTTCACGTGGTTTTAGATGGTATGACCCACCTTAGTTCCGTATACGGCTGATTTTTGAGATATCCCATAATCATAAGGGAATCCATCAAATACACGGTGTTGATGTTAGACACACATATCACGATAGGGGCCACGCAACTCAGACCTCATGGGAAGTTCCCATGAGGTCGACCCCATAGTACCATTTCCCACTATCTATAATCAGAGCCATTCATCCTGTGGGAATCTTCCGGTTGCGACATCAAAGGGTCAGGCTTGGATGAGATTTCGAGCTGGACTCAACTACAGGAAGTGGATTCAATATTCTTACAGGTACCATACATGAGTCACTATTCGATACTACCTTGTCATTTAGATTGCGTTTGGTTGCACTAACGTGAAATTTCATAATTAATCAATTTAATTCAGTGCAAAATTTCAAGATGTTTCGTGAAATTTGGTGCAACCAAACACACTTCTAATTTGGAGCATGAATTAGAATTGGAATTTGTTTGGATCCGGAATGGGATCTATAGCCAGTCTGAAATGTTCCGCTTGAAATCTACATACAAGTCAAGTAAAACATACTTTTTGTATGGTTTTATAACCATGTAAGTCTATAAGTCCTTGTAGGATAGGATTGTTCTACAATTAAAAGGTTATTTACCTGATTATGCAATATTGCTTACACGCAAGCTGCTTTGTGGGTGGGTCTACCATCCAACTTATGAGTGAGATGAGCCACACTGATAATGTGATAATGCAAAAATCAGGTTTATTCAATTATTATGTGGTCCACAGCTCAAAAAATAATGAACAACCACCTAAAATTTTCTAAATTCATGTGGTGGCCTATAGATGGTTCAATCATCGTTACACTTGGGGCATCCAACTTTCAAACAAGAATCTCCATGCAGGACAAAAATATTGCCTGTCATGTTGTGTATATGATGTTGTCGCGGATTTTGGGCTAATAGATGTAATCGGTCATGATGTATGTCCATTGATAGGTGTTGAGGATGGCTGTGGACCCTCCGCTACCTAAATTAGACTAGTGTACTTAAATCAATGATTAGAATTTATGTTTTTTTAATCGTACCTCCTATTTTTTAAGGTAGTTGTATTTATAGGGTCCTTCAGTAATTCTGAAACTGTTGTTTCTTTATGGGATACGCTAGAGAGTCCCTATTTAGATGAAAAATTACTCTCGAAAATATCGTCAAGCCTATATCAATCAGCGTGATCTTCGGTTGAAATCAAGTAAAGCTCTCCTTTTTTGGATCCGAGGCGTAATCCCTTCCGAGTTACTAATATTGTCCTAGCGGTGGTCGGGTCAACTTGCAATGTAGAAGAGCTCAGATCTTAAACTCCTTACCTTACGAGTCATTTATCTACGGGCAATGTAGATAAAACTCATACATAATAGTGGGCTCCACATAGCTTTGCCTGGACGGATTATCATCCAAGGGAGGTAGGATGCAATCCAATTCCCCCAATCAAACCTCATTTAAACCATGCATACAAAAAGTTGGGTAGATCACTTTGATTTAAAAGAATGAAAAATAAAATAAAATAAAAACATCAGGTGGTCCACCTCAGTGGAGCTTACCGTAAAATGGCTTGTCAAACATCCACATTCATGCAGTGTGAATCACCTAATTTCTGGATGCGGCTGATTGTGTATTTTTTACTTCTTCCAAATTAGTTACACTGATTTTTTATGAATTCACACTAATGCAGCCCCACACAAGAATACGGCTGGCATCTCGTCCCCATCATTCCATGTGGTGTGGCCCACCTGAGTTGTGAATTTGGCTAATTTTTTGCCACGTGGCCTATAATAGATTATCTAGCCTTATGAACGGAGTGGATTTTACAAATTCCAGGACGGTGGTGGGCCCGACTACATTTTTTTGTGCTCCTGTGTTACGCCAAAAGTCGTTTCTTTTTGTTTTTATATTTAAAACAGAATTGCATGCCTCACGTGGGCCCCACCTAAAGCCGACCTCACCAGCCTTGGGTCCGGTTCTAAGGGCTCGCCCTGGCCCACTTGTATTTCTAGACTGTGCTAATTTCAACAAGGTAGATGGTACAACCCTACTTATTTACATGCCAGCATATATTTCAACATAGCATATATCTACAAGATCTGAGCTTTCCATGATGTGTTCTACAATGTGAGGATCTTCTAGCCCAAAATTAAGTGTAGACCATTCATAATCTAGGCCATGGTTTACAAATTAAATGGACGGTCAGAAAATGAAATCATTTCGATCTCCTATTGTTTCGCTTATTCTTTCCTATTTTTGAAGAGAACACCCGTCATTTTTGGACCATTTGATCAAAGAAATGTGGCCCATCTCATGGAAATCTCAGATCTTTTACACATGTGCAAGATTGGTGCATGTAATGGCGTGTGGGTGAGCAAGACCATACACGCGCGTGCGGTTAGCCAACTTAGCTGATCGGACATGACAACACGTCGACGTTCCATACATCACGGACGAAAGGCAGACGGCATCACCTGAGCATATATTGTCGTGGGAAATGATCAGATACATCTACATCTTTTCTCTATTTTTTCAGTTTAATATAAGATCCAATCCATGAAAATGGTGGACCATCCTATGAAGAATAATTTCAAGATGTATCAGTCTCTTTCATTAATTTATTGAACTACACACTTAAAATCAATGAAAAACTGATGGTATGAATTAAGTTAATAATGTTACTCATATAATGAATGGGTCAGATTAATTTAATTTATTAGTAATAATAGTAGTATGGAACATCATCTTCATGGTTCAGATTGTTCACATACATGACACGTGGGAAGAATAACAAGGCTGTATATGACAAATCACATACAGGCACTTTAACGTGTGTGGTAGAATAGGTTGTTTGTACGTCGTGGGAAGCGATTTATGTAATCGTTAGAGAGCATCGCATAGACCCTTAAACGTCTCAACACGACACACGTGTGCAGAATCAGATCCGTTAAAAATTCGGGGCCCACAATGAAGATCATTTGGCGTCGAAATCAGGCCCATCGACTGTCCAAGGCAAGCAATCTGTAAGTGAATAATGGACGGCTGCAATTAGCCCTGCCGACAGTCTAGTTCGATTTTTTTTCTTATGAGAGTTCGTTCTGCCCAGTCGTCACTCAGTAATCAGTACACAGCTTGTGTGTGTACTAACAAGTGGGGGTGGCTAACAGTGAAGTGTGAACTGACTAACAAAAAAGAAATAAAAAGTATAATGCTTGTGTGGGACCCACTAGTACCTCTGGGCTCCACCATGATGTATGTGTTTTATCCACACCTTCCATCCATTTTTCCATTTCATTTTAGGGCATGAGCCCAAAAATGATGCTGATCCAAATCCCAGGTGGACCACACCATGGGAAACAGTAGTGATTGAATGCCCACTATTAAAAACTTCTTAGAAGCCAAAAAGGTTTTGGATCAAGCTGATATTTGTGTTATCCCTTAATCGTGACTTAATTAGAAGGTTGGATGACAAATAAACATTCTAGTGCACCCTAGGAAGCTTTTAATGGTGGGTGGTGTTCAATCACCACTGTTTCTAATGGTGTGGTCCACTTAAAATTTTGATCTGCCTCATCTTTGGGTTCATGCCTTAAAATGAGCTAGAAAATGAACGGACGGTGTGGATAAAACATTGGGTTCATGCCTTAAAATGAGCGGAAAATGAATGGACGGTGTGGATAAAACACATACATCATAATGAGGTCCACAGAGCTTTTCAAGCACGGAGCGGATTATGTGCGGCCATTACAGTGAGGCTAACTTCGATGCATTTATTATATATAAACTTAAGAAGATCTAAGTCTCAAGACTCAGGTGGACCATATTATAGGAAAAGGTGGTGATTAAACGCCCTACCATTAGAAGCTTCTTAGGGCCGTCCGTGATGTTTATTTGCCATCCAGTCGGCTGATAAGGTTACATCAAAACTGGATAATGGGAAAAATAAATATCAGCTTGATCCAAAACTTTTATGGGCCATTAATGGTCCATCGCCACTGTTTCGCAAGGTATGGTCCACTTGAGAATTGGATATGCTTTATTTTTGAGTTCATGTCCTAAAATGATCTGAAAAAATAAATGGACAGTATGAATATAAAATGCATACATCAAGGTGGGGCCTAATGTAAGGGGCGCACCATTTTGGGTGAGGCCGGGTGCACCTAATCTGCTCCCTTACCGACATTGGAGTAGACGGAAGCGGATTGGCTACTCCCCCTGACACCAGCCAATGGCTGCTGGTCGGTGTTATGTGGGCCCTACTATGATGTATGTGTTTCATCCATGCCGTCCATCTATTTTTACATATCATTTTACAATATGAGACCAAAAGCGAGGTGTATAGCAATCTCAACTGGACCACATTACAGGAAACAGTGATGAATGAGTGTAGACCATTAAAAATATTTTGGGGGCCATAAAAGTTTTGGATCAAGCTTATTTTTATTTTTTCCCCTTCATCTGGGCCTGTATGGCCTAATCAACAGATTGGATGTTAAATAAACAGTACAGTAGGCCTTAGGAGGATTTTAATGGTGGATATCCAATCACTATTGTTTTCATGTGGTGTGGTCCACCTGAGACTTATATCCCTCTCATTTTTGGTATCAAGCCCTAAAATGATCTTTAAAAATGGATGAACAGAATAGATGAAACACATACATCATGGTGGGGCCCACACAGCACCGACCACGATCCACGGGGCTCATGTCAGGGGGAGTAGCCAATTCGTTTCCGTGGTAGGAAGCGTATTGGCTACTCCCCTGACACCAGCCAATGGCTGCTGGTTGGTGTTATGTGGGCCCCACTATAATGTATGTGTTTCATCCATGCTGTCCATCTATTTTTACAGATCATTTTATAGTATGAGACCAAAAACGAGGTGTATAGCAATCTCAACTGGACCACGTTACAGGAAACAGTGATGAATGTGTAGACCATTAAAAACATTTTGGGAGCCATAAAAGTTTTGGATCAAGCTTATTTTTATTTTTTTTTCCCCTTCATCTGGGCCTGTATGACCTAATCAACAGATTGGATGTCAAATAAACAGTACAGTAGGCCTTAGGAGGATTTTAATGGTGGATATCCAATCACTATTGTTTTCATGTGGTGTGGTCCACATGAGATTTATATCCCTCTCATTTTTGGTATCAAGCCCTAAAATGATTTTTAAAAATGGATGAACAGAATAGATGAAACACATACATCATGGTGGGGTCCACAGAGCATCGACCACCAGCCACGGGGCTCGTGCCAGGGAGAGTAGCCAATCCGTTTCCGTGGTAGACAGGGAGTCTAGATTAGGAGGGAAACGGATTGGCTACACCCCCTGACACCAGCCTGAGGTTGGTGGTCGGTGCTCTGTGGGCCCCAACATGATGTATTTGTTTCATCTATTCCGTTCATCCATTTTTACATATCATTTTATGGCTTGGTACCAAAAATTAGAGGTATATATATCTCCGGTGGACCACACCACATGAAAACAATAGTGGTTGGATATCCATCATTAAAATCCTCCTAAGGTCCATTATACTATTTATTTGACATCTAATATGTTGATTATCATTGAAAAAAAAAAATCATCTTGATCCAAAACTTTTATGGTCACAAAATGTTTTTTAATGGTCGACGCTCATTCAACACTGTTTCATGTAATGTGGTCCACTTAAGATTGGGATATACCTGATTTTTGGTCTCATATCGTAAAATGATCCGTCAAAATAGATGGACGGCATGGATGAAACATATAAATCATGGTAGGTCCCACGGAGCACCGACCACCAGCCATTGGCTGGTGTCAGGGGGAGTAGCCAATCCGCGTCCGATTAGGAGAACCTATAGCCTCACTCAGGATGATGCGGGCCTTGTTATCCACATGCGGATTGCTCTGTGGGGTCCACCATGATTTATATATTTTATCCACTCCGTCCATCCATTTTAATAGATAACTTGAGGGATGTAGCCCAAAAACGAAGTATATCCATACCTGAAGTGGACCTCACCAAGGGAAACAGTGTGAATTGAAATTCTACCGTCAAAAATTTCTTGGGGGCCACAAAAATTTTGGATCGATCTGTTACTTGTGTTTTCCCTTCGTCCATCTCTATGAAATCTTATGAACAGTTTGGATGACAAATAAACATCACTGTGGGCCCTACCAAGGTTTCGACGGTGGAAGTCATTATTTCCATTGTTTCCTATGGTGTGGTCCACTTGAGATTTGGGTATGTTTCGTTGTTCGGTTCAACTACTAAAATGATCTGTAAAAACGGATGGACGGCGTGGATAATACACACACATTCATGGTAGGCCCAACTGAGTTTACACGGTCTGATAAGCTTACTGAGTAACTCAGTAGGCAACCCGAATTCTGGTACGGGGTTATCGTGGGGCCACCTTGACATACGTATCATGTATCCATATTGTTCATCCATTTTTCAGATCATTCAGTGCATTATCCCAAAAATGAATCAAATCCAATTATCAGGTGGATCATACTATAAGAAACAGTGGTGATTGACCATCTTACCATTAAAAACTTCTCAGGGTCCACCTCAATGTTTTTTTAGTGTTTATTTATCATCCAATCCATTGAGAATGTTATATAAGCTGGTATGAAGGTGTTGAAAATCATATATATCAAATCTATATTGAAATAGGGACCATCCATCGGTCGATAGTCTGGTTGGCATGTCGAAGGATATTGAAAATATTTAATTTTTTGACAAAACTCTCTAATGGTTTTTTGAATTTTCGACAAGTCAAAAACTCTAGTCAATAGGGCAGTCTGAATGATTGACACATTTCGGCCAGTCAAATCAACAACTCGATGAATTGCGCAATTTTGCAAAATTTGCTTCCATTTCCATTTTTACTTCAATATATTGGTGTAATATGGATTAGGGCAAAAGTGGTGTAACGTGTTTAAGAGTTTGAGAGGATTGAGAGAGAAAAAGCTAGGGTTTTTCTCTTGAGGCTTCAAATTGGTAAGGTTTTATCTCTTGGAATGTTGTTATTCATAGTGTATTATCATTCTGTGCCATGATTTTTTTTCCATAAGAATTTTTCCACGTAAATTCAGAGTATTCTCTGTTAAATTTGCTTGTGCTATTGTGATTACTTTATTTGATTCCTCTCTGTGTACTTTTATGAGTCCTAACAAATGGTATCAGAACTAAAGTTGGGAAGCATATTGAATATGAAAATAAGGTATCTATGGCATCTAGCATGAAGTTTGATATAGAGAAGCATTCCGAAAAAAATAATTTTGAACTATAAAATGTGAAGATAAAGGGTCTTCTAATGCAAAAAGGATTGGAAGAGACACTCCTTGAAAAATGACAGAAAACTATGAAAGAAGAAGAGTGGAACAAGTTAGATCAAAAGGTCAGTATCTCAGTCCAATTGTATCTAACGGATGAGGTCCTTTACATTCTTATGAGAGAGAAGATTGTACTTGATACATAAGCGAAGTTAGAGAATATTTATGTGAAAAGGTCTCTTGAGGATAATTTGTATTCGAAACTACAGTTGTTCAATCTGAATATCGCTAAGGGGACTGACGTTGAGACCCACATTAATAACTTCCATAGGCTTGTTTACAAATTGTTGGAAGTCGATGAGGAGATAATGGATAAAAATCAAGCATGTATTATATTGAATTCTCTTCCAGAATCGTATGAGTCGTTCAAAGACTCTTTATGCACCGGTAAGACGACCATTAACATTGAGACTGTTATTTCAGCTCTTTAGACGAAGATGATGAGAAAGAAAAGAGGTGATGTGGGTGCTTTAATAGATACAATGGTTACAAGTAAGAGAAATTCTGAGTGGGATAGAGGATTTTTTAAGATTGATATCCAAATCCAAAGGCAAGATGAAATGTTGGATTTATTGCATGACAGGATACATGAATAAAGATTGTCAAAATCATAAGTCTAGGAAGGAGAAATTAGAAGGTTCTTCTACAAAGGCCAATAATGCGTAATCTAGTAAGGAGGTGAGTGGTAGCGACGTGCTGACCGCATCAACATTCAGGTATTTCGATAATGAATGGATTTTGAATATAGGAGCTTCATATCACATGACTCACATAAGAGTTGGTTCACCAACTACAGTGAATGCGATGGTGGCCAGTTATTTATGAACAATGACAATGTCTGTAATGTGGTTAGTGTTGGATCGGTGCCCATCAAGATGTTTGATTGCATGGAGCGTATCTTGACCGATGTGAGACATGTTCCTGAGTTGAGGAAGAGTCTAATATCTCTGAGTGCACTCGAAGCATTTAGGTGCGAATTCATCGGATTTGATCATGTCCTTAAGGGCGTGTTTGGTCCGTGGAATTGAATGGTATTGAATTGTATTAGATGGTATTAACATCATTATAGCACAATGATTGTATGTCTGGAAATACCATGGTATTATAGCCATCCAATCCCATATTTGGGATAAAAAATTTGCTATGAAAAAGCACCGCATTAAACAAAATCATGTTTGGTGGACCATGGAATTGTAATCAACGGACCAAATTCACAATGGATGGTGTTCAGTTGTACACATATATAACCAGAATGTCACGTGTAAATGGTGTATATGGATGGATGACATGGATAAACGTATGCATCAATGTGGGGCCCACATGTGTAGTGGATTTCAAAATCCACGGAAATCTAACAAGGAACTAATTGCAATTCCATGGGACTAAATGCAATTCTATCTCACCTAATCCCAACCTTTCTCATCCTCTCCAAATGCTGGATGGAATTGCATAAGACCAAATGCAATTCTATCCCACTTGATCCCATCTAATACATTGCGTCAAATGCCCCCTAAGGTTTCAAATAAGGCACCCATAGTTATGAAAGCACAAAGAAATGGTAACCTTTATAAGTTGAACGGGAGCACTTCATCGAGTGGAGTTGCAGCGTTTGTAGCATATTACGTGTTTGCACATAGTGGCATCTATGCCTACGCTACATGAGTGAGCTGGGCATGAAGGTACTTATTGATTGGTGTTTGATCCCAGCTTTTAAAAGTATTGATTTTAATATATACGAGCATTATATATATGGTAAACAGTTAAGGATATCTTTTAAGTTTGTGAAACATGTTTTTAAAGGGGGTTTTGGATTACGTGCATTTTAATGTATGGGAGTCATCGCCCATGGCTTCTTGTGGAGGGTCATCATTGTTTATTACGTTTATTAATGAATATTTCAAAAAGTGTGGGTATATTTTCTGAAAAATAAATTCAAGGTTTTCACCAACTTTAAACAGTGGAAGGTATTGGTGGAAAAATAGTCAGGGTGAAAGGTGAAAGTGTTAAGGACAAATAACAGTGGGGAATTTACTTCTAGAGAATTCAATTAGTTTTGTAAAGATAGAGGAATCGTGAGGCACAACACAGTGAGCCATACACCAAGCAGAATAGTGTAGCTGGGCAGATGAGTTAGAATGTCTTAGAGAGGGCCCAATGCATAATAAGTAATGCTGGATTGGGCAAGCAAATATGGATTGAGGTTATTAACACGGCTTGTTATTTGGTGAATCAGTTCTCTGCTATAGCTATTGATTATAAATTCCAGAGGAAGTATGGAGTGGTCAGTAGGTATACTACTTGGGTTTGCGAGTATTTTATTACAATCCTTACTCTCGTGTACTGTTAGTTGAGAGAGATAATTTAGAGTAAAGGCTAAAAAGTACATCTTTGTCGACTATGGTGATACTGTGAAGGGGCACATGCTATATAACTGGGTCACATGGAAAATCATCCTTAGTCATGACATCAAATTCGACAAAGAATCTTTGTTCCATAAGGATGAGCACAATGAAGTGAAAAAGTCAGTTGTAGACGTTCAAATAAACAGATGAGATACGGGCTGATACAGAGACACAAACAAAGATACAGGAGCAAGTAGAGCAACCGTCTGTGAGAAGAAATCCACCAAGGGATCGTAGGTTACCGACGAGATACAAGGATAACCCTCATTACGAATGAGGGGGATCCGTCTAATTTTCAGGAGGCTCTTGACGACGTAGATACTGAAAAGTAGAAAGCGATGATGCATGACGAGATGTACTCCCTGTACAAGAATGAGATGTGGGAGCTGGTGGAGCTTCCCGTCATTCATAAACGATCAGTTGTACGTGGATCTTTAGGAAGAAACATGATAGGTACAAGGCAACGTTGGTAGCGAGGGATATGCTCAAAGAGAAGGTGTCGACTTCACTGAGATCTTCGTTCCTGTGGTGAAGCAAGTATCTGTTATATTAGTATTTACACTGGTTGCTCAATACAATCTCGAGCTGGAACAGATAGATGTGAAGACGACTTTCCTACATGAGGAATTAGAAGAGTAGATTTACATGAAGTAATCAAAATGATTCAAAATACGAAGGATAGAGAACAAGGTTTGCAGGTTGAAGATGTCGTTGTCCAACCTAAAACAATCGTCTGGGCAGTGGTACAAGAAATTAGATTCTTTCATGATGAGTCAGAGGTTTACTAGGAGCGAGTATGATCATTGTGTCTATTTCAAGACAGTGAGTGATGGGAAGTTCATTATCTTGGTATTGTATGTTGATGACATGCTTATCGCTAGGCATAACATGTTTGAGATCGACATACTGAAGGCTCGGCTATCAGGGACATTTAAAATGAAAGATTTGGGGGTTCCAAAGAGGGTTCTTGGCATTGACATATACAAAAATAAGAAGAGGAGCAGGCTATGATTATCCCAAGCTGACTACCTTGAGAAGGTATTGGTGAAGTTTAGAATGGACAAAGCAAAGTCAGTCAACATTTCCCACATGGCTCACTTTTTTCTTCTTCTTTTTTAGTAGTGTCCTAAAACGGATGAAGAAAAGCAGGTTATGTCATGTATGCCTTATTCAAGTGCGGTTGGCAGCTTGATATATATCATGGTCTGTATGAGACTAGATATTTCATATACGGTGGTGAGTGTTGTTAACAGATACATGTCTAACCCCAGGAAGTAACACTTGGAGGCAATGAAATGTCCACTTCGATATATTTGAGGTACTTAGGACTACGTCTTGATATTCGAAAAATCAGGGGACAAGTTGGTAGCCTATATAGATTTTGATTACACGGGCAGTATGGATAATAGAATGTCAATTTTCGGTTACTCATTTGTGTTAGCAGTTAGAGCAATCAGCTGGATGTCGAAGCTTTAGTCTATGTGAACTCTTTCTACAATCGAAGATGAGTATATGACAGTGACAGAAGCATTCAAAGAAGCAGTGTAACGCCCCGGAAAATCGGGGGTCGTGCATACGCACGACTCCCGAGTCTCTGAGTGTCACTTATCATTAATTTAATGGTTTTATGATTTATCAAGTTTAAATGCGCAACATGAAATTAATTGAAACATGAGGCACATCCACAACTAGTCTACTGAACTGAAGGATATCCCATATATGTACAGGTCCAAAATAAATAAGGGTCGCCCAAGGCGTTACCCAACCAAACAACAAAAGAATACTATGTACAAAAGAATAAAGCTGATCCCGTGGATCAGCAAATCCAAATCCAGTCTGATCAAGCTGATGGAGGGTCGCCTATCAGCTGACGGTATGACAGCTCCTCCTCCTCGTCGAGAGTAGCATCGCCATGCTCCACCTGCTCCGCATCCTCTGCATTTATGAGAGAGTCTGGTTGGTATTTTAAAACACTGTCCTAGAGTGGGAGTGAGTGATCAACTCAGTGGGTGCTATTAGTCTTAAGTTTTAACAGGCATCAATTATAATAAGAACTTAATGAAAAGTAGACAACCATCAACACCTAGCAACTCTTATTTAAATGCATGCATGCGGGATGATATGATGCATGCCCTCGCCACAACATTCCCTCAAGCGACTCCATCTAATGATCGCATATGACAGCACTCCCTCAAAGCGGCTTCGACTGCCGAGTCGCCATCCTAACTAATGTGATGCAATGCGATCGTGTTAGCCGAGTTATTAGTTAAGTCCATTCATCCAGCAGGTTGGGAATTCTGATTCACCCTACGTATCACTGCCCTAAGCTGGTTGCGAGGCCAATACCCCCCCAACGCGTGAGGCCGAGACCTCGCGGTCAGTGATTCCGTCAGGTTCCTCATCCCCGACTCCAAGCACATGAGGAGTGCCGAAAGGAAGGGATCGCTCGCGGTCACTACGAGGAGGCGCGGTACCCCAACGTAGGCCGACAGCTCGGACACAATGTCTCATTCCACCATGCCCGGCTCACGAGGCTGTGGACCAGTTTCAAGTGGGTTAATGATGGGCTACAATAGTTATAGGGTGGTTCAGGTTCCATACATATGTAAGCAGACAAGGTTAACAAAAATGGTCGGTCAGACAGTAGGCTAGACTGCACGGGTCGGGCGAGGGTTAGACGAGCAACATCGGGCACAAGGGACCCATGTAGTCGAACTACAGCCACCCGAACACACCCGTCCAACCCACGAGTTTAGCCCTAGCATAGTCCTACCGATGGGACTACCATCTCTCCTCATGTTCCCGACCAACCCAATAGTGTGAGGGTGATCATCAGTAACAAGCCAACTACACAGGTTATCAACTAGCATACCAACATCATATTTCATGCATCTCACTTATATGAATCAAATATTCCTAACAAGCAATCATGAAATAAAGTGCGTGTGAGTCGTGTGGGTTTGTGAGGAAGTTATGCACTTCCCCCATCTTGAGAAATTTCATGCACAAGAGTAATGAAATCATGCATACTATTAAGCAACAATATATATGGAAATCAACAAGCATGAGCATGCAACCATCCATACACAAAATCATGTAAGGAAACAAGAACGACATCATGGGGTAGCCAAACATGCATATCCATACAATTCCATCAACCTACGATCCTAGGGTTCCTCTAGACTTTCAAGTATAACATCCAACAATCAAAATCATTAGGCTCGTATAAAAATTGGTGCTAGGCCACCTAAGAACAATAGTCCGAACCTTCAGATTTGTTGAAGACTTGAGAACGACTTAGGAGATGTGGATCTTAGTGTAAAACGGCCGGAATCCCTAAGACAACATTTATATGTTAGAATCTCATGAAAAACCCCTTTCCCACACAAGGGTTGCAAGAAAAGGGATGAGGGATCTTACTTAGACGATCAACGGAAAGATTCTTGTGGTTGGGGTGTAGGGATTTCCTTGGAGAAGGGGTAGGGAGTTGGAACGGATGATCTCCTTGGGCCCCACCATGATCTAAGGTCCACTTTGCCCTTCCTCCATCTCTCTTTCTTCTCCTTTCCTCTCTTGCTCTCCCTTTTTCTCTCTTCTCTCTTTCTTATCTAGGGCAAAATCGTATGGGGAGAGGGGGTGCCCAAATGAGGCCCTTTTATAATGTCAGGTTTGGTGTAAATGGCCCCAAGGGCTAGGTTTTTACTATACTAGACTTATGGGAGGGTCTTTCTAGGATCTAGGGCCCTATCACCCCTCTGGCCACCAAATTCGGTGTGTAAGTACCTTATAGCCCGACTATGGTCCATGCAAAAATTGAGGACAAACGGATGAGCGGATATATGATCTGAGAAAGCGTTTTCGACCCTTAAATGGCCCTGTGGGGGCCGATCTAGTGATTTGAGCAGTTCTGATGGCCCTCTGGCTATGAAATTTATAGGGTTGGTGCTCCATGGCCCGATGAAGGGCCACACAAAATTTAGGAACGATCGGATGTGGGGTTTGGTCGTACGGGTCTGATTTGTGATCAACGGTCACCGTTCCACGATCAAGTCCCAGATTTGGTGGACGGGTGTAGAAAAATATATTAAACTATCACCGCAAATTTGGAAGAAATTCGATGGCTGGAACACCTGGTATCTCGACTTCACTGCAAGTGCCGATTCCACCTGATTGGTGCATTCAACTAGTGCCGATCTCGCCTGGGTGTCCACTGGGTCCGCAGTCCGCGATGGACCACAAGCCCAAGTGAGATCTATGATTTCCTAAATTTTTAGATTTTTCGACCTTTTTCGGTCACTGGGCGGCCCACATGGGTTGTTGTTAAGTGTAATCGGGCTACCTGGTTTGACAGCTCGCACATGGTCTGATTGTGACCAGACAGGACCACTCGTGTATAAGCTAACGTTGGATGCTAATGGTCAGTTAAGTGATATTATAAGTTAATAAAAAAATTTCAAGAATTTTTAGAAATCCAAAACAGTGAAAATCAAGGATGTTACAATCTACCCCCCTTAAAAATAATTTCGTCCCCAAAATTGCCTAAAGGTAATAAATAAATATATTATCATTTTGTTTGCCTAAGTTTTATTAATTTCAGGTTTATATGCGTGGTAGAGTGCATACTAACTATACTAGCATTGCTTATTATATTCTACCTCCCTTAAAAATTTTCACCCTTGAGGTTTGAAAATAATGTCAAAATCATGATTATCGTGCTAAGTGTTTGCTGATAGAGTTTACCTAAGGGTGGTGTATTCTACTCTTTATGATCAAGCTAATACGGAAAAAATAACGGTTGTGGTAGGCTTAAATCCGATACGTCGATTGTCCGCTTGACCAGAGCTGACAACACGTTGTATGCCTTCTGAATCCTGATGGATCCTGGTCTTCTGCTCGATCAAAGCAGTGAGTCCGTTGGTAGTCGCTCAGGATTGAGAATTGGTTCAAGCCGCGAATACTTCGCAAGTGTATGGTCTCATAATTCCGTAGTCTCATCAACCTAAATGCTTAGGGAACGACCCTCGTTGGAAAGTTTAAATCTCCTATTTATAAGGTTGTCCTTTGGGTTTTGGCCTACGAGAGTCCTTGTTTTAATTTATATCTAATTTGGGGTTTAATAATTCTCTCAACATGCCTATGGGCAACGATCATCCTAAAAAGTTTTTAAAGACACAAATTTGTATATGAATTACCATTTCAATCCTATGGCTAGTGGGTTAATCGTATACTACACTTTGGTTTCATAAATTTCAAGAATGAAGGAATAGTCGAGGTTCTAAGGTATTCTGGTGGTTGGAAGTGCTAATAATGCAAACAAGAACGCAGTAAGGCAATCATACATACAAGCATTCACAAGGCGACAAGAAGATTCTGAGGCAATCCATACATTCATATTGGATTCAAAGTGTCACTAGTATGGCCAGTTACATCCTACAGTATAGAGTACAGTATATATATTTTAAACGTAAGGGAAATACAACCTAGTCAAGCAAAGGTTCTAATTATCCTTCAATATATGTAGGTAGACCTAACCGACTTAGAGCAAACTACTAATTATCAATAAGGTTATGCTACTACTTTCCTAGGTCGGGCGAAGATGGGGGTGCTTCTTCCCCATGCGGGAAAGAATCACCGGAATGGAGAAGAAGGAGGCAACGGTTGCTAGGAATGTCATTTCCCTCGGCAAGGAAATGGATTGTTGATGAGGAGGTTTTAGAAAAATGAAATGGGTTTAGTGTTGGATTTGTAGATGGGGTTTGAGATGGGTTTTGGAGAAGAAGAAGAGAGGTGGTGGAAGTGGGATGCCTTTGTATGGTTTCTTTAGAAAGGGATTGAAGCTTGGAGAGTGAGAGGGTTCTCCCCTAGGGTGTGGGAGTAGTAGAGGGTGTTGTGGAGTAAGAAATTGGGTATTAGTGCCCTTAAGTTGCAAGAGAGGGAGACCCCACTCGTGTGAACATTGAGAGGGAGGGAGGAACTTATCTTGTAGCGTTTCTTATAATTTTAATAATTAGATTATTTTAAAAATTTTTATAATAATTTACCATCAAGTTTTAAGTCATCCCACCAAATTTCATATTATTTGGAGTTGTAAATAAATTATAAAAATTCTACAAGTAACCACCATCTAAAACTAATAATTTTTGGATAGTTGTCAATTCACTCCAAATATAACTATATTAAAATTTTTATTTTATTTTAATATGAAACTAAACTTGTTAAGCTTCAATTTTGCTTTTGAATCACTTAAATCGGAGTTGTAACGAAGGAGATATGAATTTTTGAAGTCGACCCAAATTTGCAGGAATTTCTGGCGCTAGCAGCGCCGAGGATGGGCGCTGCGGTGCCGGGGCTAGGGACAGCGAGCGCCGGCAGCGCCGGGGCTGGGCGCTAGAGCTGTACACGAGTCGAGTATTTCCCTACTCGTACTCGACTCTTAACGACCGACCGCTGCTCGTACTCGGGCTCTACTCGGCCGAGTAGCATGACCCCCTGCTCGTACTCTACTCGCCCGAGTACGAGCCGAGTACGAGTAGTAAACGAGTCAAGTCGAGGCCGAGTTTTCGAGTCGAGTCCGAGTACGAGCACACGAGTTGAGTACCGAGTGTGAGTTTTCGAGGCGAGTTCGAGTCCAAGTCTGAATTTGAGCCCAATTCGAGTAGGGTTTTCGAGTAACGAGTTCGAGCTTTGAGCCAAGTTCAAGTTATAAATTGAAATTAATTTAAATTTCAATTCGATTGTCAATTGAAAAGTTAAACGAAACAATAAAATATATAAAATGCACATAATTAGTAATTACATTACATTGTTACATAATTACATTAACGTATTTACATAATTACATTACATTGTTCAAAATGACAATTTATAAATTATAACCAATAACCTCTATAAGATGAGTGTCTTCCTGTTCCTGTATTGTCATCTGATCCATCGGAACTGCTATCTATTTTTTCATATACAAATTGATTCACTTCCTCTGAGTCAGAAGGTGAAGAGATTTTTCCTTCGTGCTCTTCTACACTTTCAACTAGATTTTTCAAACTTGCTTTATGTGAAGAATTGTATGTAGTACCCAATGCCTTATAAAATTCACCGAGACGAGTCAGAAATTTCAATTTGTTACTCTTTTTCTTCTTCTTATTTGTCGTACTCGACGAGTAACTTGACCCTGCTTCAACATCGTGTTGTCTTTGACTCGAATATCGCTGAAGTCTAGAAGCATCTTCCATACTGCGTTTTATGGCGATTTGGAATTGTTCTTCCTCCAAAGCTTTTAATCTGGCTTCCTCCTCTACATTTTTTGTGGATGTCATTTGTGTACCAGATCCAGAAGCAGAAGGTTTGGATGGAGTGGAAGGCTTTCTATTCGAATCTAACAGGGCTTGAAAAAGAATTTGGACATCCTTAGGGGCATTGGGGCATGGTTTTGCATCACCACCTCGACATGACAAGTGTAGGCGAAAACGATTAGTCTGTGCACAAACTTTGCGCCACACAAACCACACTTAATCTTTATTTTTCCAGACCGTGGCGGTGATTCAACTAGGGAAGCATAGTCCCAAATGTTTGTCGATGACTTAGATGACGACATATCTACATTCAATTTTTAATAAAAAAATCAGAATATTGATAAATAAATTGAACTTGATATAGTAACAAAAGAAAGCAATATAAATGTATCAAAATTCAAAAATAAAAGTAAATGAACAGGCATATGTAAATAAATATCAATGATTCAAAGTCTTCCAAACCACATTCCAAAAGGACCAACACTTTCGTGTTTGCGTTCTTGATGAAATAATATTACAGATCATTCAACATTCAGCCAAAAAAATTGAAAAATTGAAAATAATTACTGATCTGTAGGTAGAGACTCATCACGAATCTCAATCTCCTCTTCTTCATCATCATCATTCATATCTCCTCCCCATATCGGGCGCAACCAATCTTGCGCATACAAATCAACGCTTCAATCAGTGTTTGGCGAAAGTGAGCTTCGATACATTGCTCACAACCTCAAGCTCCCCGTCTTGAATGCGGATTCTCGATGCCACACGTTGAAATGGTATTGATAATATGTCCCGTGCCATCACGGATAATGTAGGGTATTTTGATTCATTAACCCTCATCTTCCACCATTCCAACACATCAAATTCAAATTTCGCACTATGATTGACTCCTTGAGGTACATTTCTAACTCGATTCCTTAGTATCAACTCCCATTCGTGCTTGTGCCAAATATGATATGTATTCATTTAGCACATCCGGATTACCAGGTACAGAAATATCTCGCATCTCTACTTTCTTCAACACCCACTGCAGGTAAAGTATTAACATATGATTTATATAGATCTTCAAGGGCTTCACGAACCTTAGACGTTTCTACGCTCTTTCAGTAGGATAAAGCTTCATGAAAATAAAGCTAACCAATCCCATATTACAACGGGGATCAAGAACAACTGCCAAGGACATCAACAGATGACATTCGTGCCAGTATTTATCGAACTTCGTCTTCATACCAATTATCATCTGACGTATGAAATCTGGACCAGATGGCATTTTTCTCTAGAGCATCCTTAATCTTCCAAAGAGACGGAAGAAACGGATTCGCGGTTGGATATTGATTCCCAGAAAAAATCTTCGTGCAATCGTAGAAAACTTTGAGAAATGTGTGAACTTGTTGTGCTCTGTCCCAATTATCTGTGCTCGGCAACCAAGAATACGTTCATCACGCGCCGCATATTCAGAAATGCAAGTTTACAGTAATTCTATTGCCGATCTAACATTTCATAGGTCGAGTTCCAACGTATACGAGACATCCAACTTCAACGTTTTTTTAGATGGCACATTCAAACGTTGGATGATGTCATTCCATACACTCAGATTCGATCTGCGACCCCCTTATATATTTCACACTTTCTCTTATGTTCTCTATAGTGTCGTCGATTGCTTTCAAATTTTTCTTGTACAATCAAATTTATAATATGGGCACAACATCTAACTCAAATATTTTTCCTTCAAAAATAAATTTCAGTAGTAGCTCCGAATCAATTACGTAAGCATGAAATGACACTGCTCATTTCATTCTTGAAGCATTGTCTAAAGTTATTGTTTGAAATTTTCTTCTCAATGCCCCAAATTTTCTAGACAATCCTGAGATGCAATCAAATAAGTAAACCAAGATGTGGAGGAGGAAGGTGTTTGAAGTTCAAAATTCTCTTGCATAGTTTCCAATCCTTATCGACATAGTGAGCGGTTAATGAAATGTATCCTTTTCTTTGATTGGACGCCCTCCATAAATCGGTTAAAGCTATTACATTCACTGAAGCTAAAACTTCTTTCAGTTTCATCTTCTCCTTTACGTACATCTTCATGCTTTCTCTCTGCACTGTGACGCGGGAGACATTCTCGACCCGAGGGTTAAGGAATTGACAGAAAGCCCTAAACCCTTTACTTTCAATCATTCTGAAAGGTTTTTCTTCCAAAATCACTAATCTAGCAAACCACTCATTCAAATTTCTCCTTGTCAAACTTATGAGTGGACACTACGCCTTGGGAGTCGTCCCTTCGACCGTAAATGACAACGTCTGTTTGGCCGGAGGAGGAAGTCTTGCTTTCTTAGGACACGTCTTCAAATGTCTAATTAGATGTGTCGTAGATCCTCCCGAATCTTGTTTGAATAACCCTTTGCGCTTATTACACTTTATCTTCTTCAGACACCATTAATCGTCACATCTTCGAAATCATCCCACACTGCTGATCTCTTCTTCTTCCCTTTGCATGCGGTTGACGTGTCTGTGTCTCCCTCTACTATTAGAGGAGATGTGGCTGATGCATCCATTCCAGGGGTATTTGGGCTTTCGTCTTGACTAACCATCTATAAAATAAAATTCTTGATATGTTATACGGTTATACCTAGGGGCTAGGGTCCTAGATGGCTAGACGGCTAGACCGCTAGACGGAATAATTACTTAACTGTCTAAATCAGTCACCCATTCAAAGTTAGATGGATTGTAATGTTTATTTTCCAATTTAAATGCTTACTGTACCAAATTCCTAAAAGATCTCCCTTATCTCTCCGAATATATTAATCTTGTATTTGATTCTCATGTCAATCATCAACACAAAGTGTGGACATTTGACGACAAAAATAAATACATGAAATATATCCAGAGAGAAAAAGGAGAGACGAAACCGAATGGCATATGCATTTAAATTGAAATAAATGAAGACATTACAATCTATCTAACCTCGAATCGTCCAAAAGAGACAATTTGAACGATTTCTATGCATCCAAGAACACACTGAATCTATGTCTGCAACATAGAAATCTTCAAATGGGCAACTGATTATCCTATATACTACAAGTCTACAACTAGAACAATACAAATAATTCATATCTATGCAAACAAAGGAGCATGCTGAAATTGACATTTATCATATAGCTAACTAATAACAATTAACAATATGTCATATGAAAAGCCAAAGACATCTTAATGTAGTGTCATTTTAACACTAACAAAGTAAAAAGTAAATTGTCATTTATAAAGTAAATTAAGTCAATTCAATGTATGTATTGTATATCCATCTATTTTGCCCTCTCATTTTAATGTGTGCCAAAAAAATGAAGCATATCCAAATCTAAGTAAACACGCTCACCAAACAGTTCTAAAAGTGGTGGGCGATCGGCGTTTCACCAAACAGCCCTAAAATTGGAGGCAAGTAAACAAAGACAAATGGGTCGTAAATGGGCCCCAAAAGTTTTTAATGGTGGGCGATCAAGGGGTTCGCCCGGCCAAACAGCCCCAAAATTGGATATAATCCCATCCGTTCGTCACCAAACAGCCCTAAAATTGGATCCCATCCAGTTCGCCAGGCCAAACAGCCCTAAAATTGGATTCCATCCAGTTCGCCCGGCCAAACACGCCCTAAAATTGGATCTAATCCCATCCAGTTCGCCCGGCCAAACAGGCCCTAGAAAGTTCAATCGTACCGACCGGGCGTTCAATCCTCCTCCATCGATCTTAATCCCACAATTATATTAGCAATTTCTACTATATATTAGCAACAAAAATAAAAATCCACCCCAGGCCTTACCGGGCGAGCAGAAGAGGGACGACCGGCAGGCGGCAGCTGCGTGCAGGGCAGGGCGATGGCAGCGAAGAGCTGAGGCACCGGACGAGTGGCAGCGACGAGCTGAGGCACCGGAGAGGACGCAGGGACGAGCGGCAGGGTCTAGCACCGCCGACAGGGGCGAGTGTGAGAGAGAGAGAGGGAAGAAGAAGGACGGCCGGACGGGCTCTGGCCTCTGGCTCTGGGAGAGGGAGAGAGAGAGAAATTTTTGAATGCTCGCTGGGAGGGAAGGGGTCGGGCGCTACTTGAAAACGACGGGTGGGGTGGGGTAGGGTTTGAGCGAGGTGAGTGCTGGACGGGAAAATGACGGGTGGGGGTAGGGTTTTTTTTTCGGGCGTTTATATAATACACATGTACGAGTCGAGTACCGAGTCGAGTACCGATAGACTCGTACTCTACTCGTAATGTAAACGAGCAAGTGAAAACCCGCTCGTTTCGCTCTAACTCGGTAGTCGAGTACGAGTCGAGTATTCCGAGTCGAGTCGAGCGAGTACTTGAGCCATAGTCTCCGCTCGTGCAGACACCTCTACCGGGCGCCGCGACACCGGCTTTGGACGGAGGGCTGCAGCAGGCCGAGGATGGGCGTTACGGCGTCGGGGCTCTGGACAGCGGGCGCTGTGGCGCCGGTCCCTGGAGGGTCGCCTTACGACGACCACATCTCATACACCAGGATGAGTTACGTGATGTATCATATATGAATTTGGGGTATGAGAAGCCGATCTACGCAATGAGCCTAGTGGTTTTGCGAGATTCCTCCCGGTTAGTAGTCAAAACCTGATTTTTCTATAGTTTCACTATTTTCGGTAAATTCTCATTCATCCCTACGTATTTATCCCTGAATGTGTCAGAACTATTAAGTTTGGCCCAGTATTATCTCATTTGGTCTAGGACGATGGGTTCGTCCGCCCAATCTTTCAATTTCTAGTTCGCTCCTAACAATGTACTGGTGGAGATTAAGGAACAGAGTGATGGCAGGTGAAGATTTTAACGAGATAGATGGGAAAGGAAATTCAGACTTTGGCCCATTTGGCTAGTGGCATTAAGTGGTACCAAGGGGATTTAAGTGGTACCAAGGGGATTGCAATGTTAATCCCAACTCCAGATTAGGAGTGGCACGTCTGAAATGATCGTGGGATGGGATTTAAAATTTATTTCATAGGCTTTGAAAAGAGAATCTTGTGTTAGAAGATGTAATATGGGATTTCCAAATCCCATAATGATGAATTTCTAAGTATAATCTGAAAGGAAATCTCGGGATTTACCTTTAATTGCAAGCATTCCAAATAGGGTATTGTAAGACATGGGATACACTCTATCCAGGGACAATACCTTACACATGCATCTATGGTTACTCTTACAATTTCATTCACTCTAATCTCACCTATTCAGTTGGCCCAGCAGTCCCTTAGGGATTTGGTGGACTGGGTTACCTAAATTTCCTAGTTAGAAGTTCCCAAATTCTTGTCCGGGAACGGGCCAAGGCACTACTCCCTCTCGTTACCGAACCCTAACACCTTGGAAGTCTCACATTCTGTCTAAGACTGTCGGTTTGGGGACCGGGTGGTTCCTAACATTTCGTGTTTTCTAAGGCGTTTCTCCTCAAGTCAGTAGACGCGTCAGTGAGTTCATGACCCATGGCCCAAAGGATTCCAAACTATTGTTCTGATACCATCTGTAACGCCCCGAAAAATCGGGGGTCGTGCATACGCTCGACTCCCGAGTCCTCGAGTGTCACTTATCATTAATTTAATGGTTTTATGATTTATCAAGTTTAAATGCGCAACATGGAATTAATTGAAACATGAGGCACATCCACAACTAGTCTACTGAACTGAAGGATATCCCATATATGTACAGGTCCAAAATAAATAATGGTCGCCCAAGGCGTTACCCAACCAAACAACAAAAGAATACTATGTCCAAAAGAATAAAGCTGATCCCGTAGATCAACAAATCCAAATCCAGCCTGATCAAGCTGATGGAGGGCCGCCCATCAGCTGACGGTATGACAGCTCCTCCTCCTCATCGAGAGTAGCATCACCATGCTCCACCTGCTCTGCATCCCCTGCATTTATGAGAGAATCTGGTTGGTGTTTTAAAACACCGTCCCAGAGTGGGAGTGAGTGATCAACTCAGTGGGTGCTCTTAGTCTTAAGTTTTAACAGGCATCAATTATAGTAAGAACTTAATGAAAAGTAGACAACCATCAACACTAGCAACTCTTATTTAAATGCATGCATGCGGGATGATATGATGCATGCCCTCGCCACAACACTCCCTCAAGCGACTCCATCTAACGATCGCATATGACAGCACTCCCTCAGAGCAACTTCGACTGCCGAGTCGTTACCCTAACTAATGCGATGCAATGCGATCGTGTTAGCCGAGTTATTAGTTAAGTCCATTCATCCAGTAGGTTGGGGATTCTGATTCACCCTACGTATCACCGCCCTAAGCTGGTTACGAGGCCAATACCCCCCAACGCGTGAGGCCGAGACCTTGCGGTCCGTGATCCCATCGGGTTCCTCATCCCCGACTCTAAGCACATGAGGAGTGCTGAAAGGAAGGGATCGCTCGCGGTCACTACGGAGAGGCGCGGTACCCCAGCGTAGGCCGACAACTCGGACACAGTGTCCCATTCCACCATGCCCGGCTCATGAGGCTGTGGACCAGTTTCAAGTGGGTTAATGATGGGCTATAATAGTTGTAGGGTGATTCAGGCTCCATACATATGTAAGCAGACAAGGTTAACAAACAGGGTCGGTCAGACAGTAGGCTAGACCACACGGGTCGGGCGAGCGTTAGACGAGCGACATCGGGCACAAGGGACCCATGTAGTCGAACTACAGCCACCCGAACACACCCGTCCAACCCACGAGTCTAGCCCTAGCATAGTCCTACCGATGGGACTACCATCTCTCCTCATGTTCCCGACCAACCCAATAGTGTGAGGGTGATCCGTAACAAGCCAACTACACAGGTTATCAACTAGCATACCAACATCATATTTCATGCATCTCAGTCATATGAATCAAATATTCCTAACAAGCAATCATGAAATAAAGTGCGTGTGAGTCGTGTGGGTTTGTGAGGAAGTTATGCACTTCCCCCATCTTGAGAAATTTCATGCACAAGAGTAATGAAATCATGCATACTATTAAGCAACAATATATATGGAAATCAACAAGCATGAGCATGCAACCATCCATACACAAAATCATGTAAGGAAACAAGAACGACATCATGGGGTAGCCAAACATGCATATCCATACAATTCCATCAACCTACGATCCTAGGGTTCCTCTAGGCTTTCAAGTATAACATCCAACAATCAAAATCATTAGGCTCGTATAAAAATTGGTGCTAGGCCACCTAAGAACAATAGTCTGAACCTTCAAATTTGTTGAAAACTTGAGAACGACTTAGGAGATGTGGATCTTGGTGTAAAACGGTCGGAATCCCTAAGACAACATTTATATGTTAGAATCTCATGAAAAACCCCTTTCCCACACAAGGGTTGCAAGAAAAGGGATGAGGGATCTTACCTAGACGATCAATGGAAAGATTCTTGTGGTTGGGGTGTAGGGATTTCCTTAGAGAATGGGTAGGGAGTTGGAAGGGATGATCTCCTTGCGCCCCACCACGATCTAAGGTCCACCTTGCCCTTCCTCCATCTCTCTTTCTTCTCCTTTCTTCTCTTGCTCTCCCTTTTTCTCTCTTCTCTCTTTCCTTCTCTAGGAAAAAATCGTATGGGGAGAGGGGGTGCCCAAATGAGGCCCTTTTAAAATGTCAGGTTTGGTGTAAATGGCCCCAAGGGCTAGGTTTTTACTATACTAGACTTATGGGAGGGTCTTTCTAGGATCTAAGGCCCTATCACCCCTCTGGCCACCAAATTCGGCGTGTAAGTGTCTTATGGCCCGACTATGGTCCATACAAAAATTGAGGACAAATGGATGAGCGGATATATGATCTGAGAAAGCGTTTCCGACCCTTAAATGGCCCTGTGGGGGCCGATCTAGTGATTTGAGCAGTTCTGACGGCCCTCTGGCCATGAAATTTATAGGGTTGGTGCTCCATGGCCCGATGAAGGGCCACACAAAATTTGGGAATGATCGGATGTGGGGTTTGGTCGTACAGGTCCGATTTGTGATCAACGGTCACCGTTCCACGATCAGGTCCCAGATTTTGTGGACGGGTGTAGAAAAATATATTAAATTGTCACCGCAAATTTGGAAGAAATCCGACGGCTGGAACACCTAGTATCTCAACTTCAATTGCAAGTGCCAGATTCCAATTCTGGCATTAGCGGGGTGCATTCGACTAGTGCCAGATCCCAGTTCTGGGTGTTCACTGGGTCCGCGGTGGACCACAAGCCCAGTGAGATTTATGATTTCCTAAATTTTTAGATTTTTTCGACCTTCCTCGGTCGTTGGGCGGCCCACGTTATCATATGTGTCGGGCTACTTTGCTGACGGCCGCACATGGTCCTGATCGACTGTGACAAGCCACTCGTGTATAAGCTAACGTTGGATGCTAATGGTCAGTTAAGTGATATTATAAGTTAATAAAAAAATTTCAAGAAATTTTGGAAATCCAAAACAGTGAAAATCGAGGATGTTACAAGCAGTTTGGTTGAGGGGAATGATAAAACGGTTAAGGCTTTAGCGGGAGGTCGTGCCGGTTAATTGTGACAGTAAAAGTGCAATCAATTTGGTGAATAACTCTGTTTACCATTCTAGAACTAAACATATTGATGTGCGTCGTTATTTTATCTGACAGGTGCTTGAGAAAGGCAGTGTGACTCTTGACAAGATACATACATACATGAATCCGATAGATATGCTTACCAAGGTAGTTCCTACATATAAGTTCAAGTTATGTGAGACTTCTTTAAGTTTGTCAAAGATAGATTAAAGACGGAGTGTGCACGAGAAGCGATGGTTGTGGAGCTATGATGAAGATGAAGTAGAGATCAAGTATCAAATATAGTATCTTACAGCGTGAAGATTAGAGTCATGGTGGAGATTGTTGAAAATTGAATGCCTTATATCTATGCTGAAATAGGAGTCATCAACCGATCGACAGTCTAGTCGACAAGTCGAAGGATATTGAAAATATTTAGTTTTTTGGTAAAACTCTTTGGACAATTTTAGGAGTTTTTGGCATGTCAAAAACTCTGGTCAACAAGTCAACCCGACCAATCGACGTGTTTCGAGCGGTTGAATCGATAGGTCAACGGATTGCGCAATTTGTGCAGTTTTGCACAATTTGTTTTTATTTCTATTTTTTCTTAAATATATGGGTGTGATTGGGATTAGGGCAAAAGATGATAAACATGCTTAACGGTTTAAGAAGGTTTCGGAGAGAGAAAAGGCTAGGGTTTTTCTTTTAGAGCTTTGAATCGGTAAGATTTCATCTCTTGTAACTTTATTATTCATAGTGTATTATTATTCTATGTAGGTGGTTTTTTTTTTTTCACTAAAGTTTTTCCATGTAAATTCAAAGTATTCTCTATTATATTTATTTGTACGATTATGATTACTTTGTTTGATTCCACTCTATCCTTTTGCGAGTCCTAACAAAAAGGAAAAAACAAATATCAACAATCATTACTGTTTCTTATGGTATGTTCCACCTGATAATTAGATCTGCTTCATTTTTTGAATAATGCCCAAAATGATATGGAAAAATGGGTGGATGGTGCGAATACATATAAGGGCCAAACCTTCTTGAAAAAAGAAAATATTTTTTTTATTATTTTTAATGTTTAGGCCATCGTAAAGATCATCCATCTCAAAAATAAGGCAGATCCACTCATAGTGTAAGGATACAAGAGTTGCTTACAGGATGGCATATTAGCACAACAATTAGACTAGAATCGATGAATCATATGTATTTAACTAGTCTCTCAACATGTATGGCTCACATCACAGAATGATCAAGTATTTATTGTCTACATGGGATTCATCTGACTAACTAATGATTTATCCATCACACACACACAATATATATATACATATATATATATATATATATATATATATATATATATATATATATATATATATGGGAAAAGGTACAATGAGCACGAGCACACACGTCCTCCCATGAGGTCGAGCTATGTGGGCCCCACCGTGATGCATTTCGACAATCAACACCATCAGTTAGATGCGCCATTTCCTCGTGGGCCTATGTCTCAAAAATCAAGTCAATCCGTGACTTGTGTGGGCCACACCACATACAGAAGTGGGGAGGGGCCGTGCACCATTAAAACATTCATAACCATTTTTGAGGGCCCATCGAGATGTAGTTTGCAAATCCAGCCCATCCATTATGTGTGTCCCACTTGAATGAGGGTTCAGACCAAGTTTTAGGAGCATGCAAAACTCAGGTGAGCCCCACCAAGTGCTTTTATATGTTTTAATGGTGTCTTCACATAATTTTAGATGGTATGGCCCACCTGAGTTCCGTATACGGCTGAGTTTTGAGATATCCCATAATTTAAAGGGTACCCATCAAATGCACGGTGTTGATGGTCAAAACACATCACGGTGGGGCCCACACAGCTCAACCTCATGGGAGCTTATAGTACGCTCGAGCTTATTGTACCTTTTCCGTGTGTGTGTGTATATATATATATATATATATATATATATATATATATATATATATATTACATGATCTGACCGTGTATGAAGTCAATCATGTCGATCTCCGATTCTCTGTGAAATCTCATCCTTACATTTCTTGTGTACATGCATCTTAATATGCATCACTCCTTTGTGTATATTTGCATGATGGTCTACATCATGCAAGAGATAAACCAGGCTTTGATTGACGAATGTTGGCCACGTATCATTGTGATGGACAATCTAAATATATATTTACATATATCATTGGTGAGCAATCACATCGTAAATTCATAATATAATCCAACGGTATGCTTGTCAACATCAGAATGATGGGGCCCACAGAGTTTAATAATTAGTACTTGTTGACGTAGAAATCTGGTCAGCCCTCCCTGGCTCATGAACCTGCACAAAGGATAAATAAAGAAAAATCTGACCAGCGACCCTCCGATGCCAAAGTCAAGAATCATTCATGTCCTGGGATGCCTCATTGGCAGCCATATATAATCACCCCTAAAACATATCTACTTGCTGTGGGCCACCTAAGTTTTGAAATAGCCGGATTTTAGTGTCTCTATCAATCTTGTGGGGCACACATGATGGGGCAATGTGATGACAAGATGGTGGAACCCACGTTCTATATTAGAAAGGTGTGATGTGGCCCACATGATTTACGGATGAGGATGGATATTCAGATGTAGGCCTAACATGAGAGATCAGGCTGGATTTTGAGATCTATGCCTACTGTGGGGTCCATATAAGGGACGGATTCCCTTTAAAAAGCTATTATGATGTGAAGGAACCTTGAAAGTAATTAAATTTAATAATTTCATAGGCTCCCTTAAAAAAGCCATTCCGATCAGATGATCTAAACCGCCCCATCAGTGGCATGTAGAAATGGATGGACAATATTGTTTGCAAAAGATAGGTCCATTCATCAATGTTTAGGATCGTTCGATTGCTTTGGTTCTTTAATTATTTTACGTGGCAAAAGAAAGGGGAACAATTAGTCTTAATTAGGGGTGTACACTGAGTCGAACCGAGTCGAGCTGGCCTCAACTCGACTCGGCTCGGCCACTAGCTGACCCGAGCTCAAATTCAGCTCGGCTCAGTCCTCGAGCCTGACTGGCCAACTCGGCTCGGCCCTCGAGCCTAACTGGTCAGCTTGGCTCATTTCGGTCAGCAGCTCGGGCCAGTTTGAGCCAAAATTGTGCATCTGCGGCATTTTCACAAACACATGCAGTGCACTTTCAATTTCTCACTATATGTAAAACAGCATCGGCTGTTTACATGTATTTGATCAAACACCTTATAGGCAACATCAAAATCAAGGAAAAATGGTATTTTTTTTCATATACATACCTTTCTTGCTACTAGCTGACACTTCATTGAGTCATTTCATCAAACACTTTGTGAGCAACATCAATATAAAATAACTGAGTCATCGAACTAGTTTGATTCGAGTTGGGGTTCAATCCGAGTCGAGTCAAACTCGGGCAAGCTCCAACTTGATTCGAAATTTTTTCGAGCTCAAAAAAATCAGCTCGAACTCAGCTTCAAACTGAGTCGAATCGAACTTTTTCAAGTCGAGTCCAGTGAGCTAACCGAGCTAACTAGGTTCGTGTGCACCCCTAGTCCTAATGGACGGTCCAGATGTGTGATGTGGATATCAATGAGTCCAAATGATCATTTCTGATTGAGGAATGGTGTCTTTTCAAAAAAAAAAAAAGATAGGTCGATCTGTCTCTTCTAAATTTGGCTTCAAGCCCATTATTAGCTGGGCCTTGATGCCTGGGTGGGCCCCACATCAATGGGACAGGCGATCAACCGTCGAAATCAAAGAATAGGTGAAAAGCTATTTCCTGTTCTCATCTGATTTGCATTTTCAGTGCTATTTGGTAGGTAGAACAACGGTAGTGATGCTTTCTCCTGTATTCTTTTCGTGGCCCACCAAACATCTCAAACCAAAATTCAATGATAAGATGATTAGCCATATGGGTTTTTAGGCCAGGCTCAGGTATAAACTCGTAGGCCCACCATGTCAGATCATGTCCAAAGGTTCATGTCCGAAAAATGGGCCATGATCGGCTCATGCTCATCGATCCACTGGTCAAATTCGCCGAGCACAGCAGGTGAATGGTCCGGATCATCGCACTTCTCTTGGTACAATCTCAACCACAGAATAGCAGGAAAATATGGATCTTGACCTTTGAAATATTTAAAAAAACAAGTCGACCACAAGTCCATATTAAATGTATACATTCAACGGTTAGGATTGTCCAACCAGACTATTTTTTTTCATGGAAGTCACATGCACGGCAGATCCAGCCTATGAGTGGCTCAGATTTTACACACTCTTTGACTGTTAACACGTGTGCTACGTATAAGATTACCATCAAACGCGAGAAATGATCCCACACAGACATCTTATGAGAACTTTCACATTTCCTGCCAACGTGTTAAGTGTGGAGAACATCCGAACCGTACAAAAGATGGGTCCCATGATGACGATCATCCGCAATGAAAATCAGGCCAATCCACTTATTTGGTGGGCCTCACATGTACATCGAATCAGACCAACACTGTCCATTGATTTAAATGGTTCGGCCCACCCATTGAACAGGTTTGATTAAACACAGCATCATGACCGTTGCATCAAGCCTATCACCTCTACATCGACTGTGGCCGTACAGGTTTTGGCCTATAATACTGACCGTTAATTAAAAATTTGCTAAAATGGCATTTAATTAATGAAAGATAAGGAGCACATGGGTGCACATGATCCCAATAATTCAATGAACATGAGTGGTTAGGATTTCCCTTTCAATCACCTTTACAATTGTGTGGAGCCCATCGATCCACATTTCAATCCGTCCATCATATTCTCTTTTATAAGAATGGTCGTATTGTGCCCACTGGATCGAGTAATCCAAGCTGTTGATGATATGGGACTTACTATAGATGGGCCAATAAATTTATATATATATATATATATATATATATATATATATATATATATATATATAATAAAAAATAAAAATAAAAAAATAAAAAAAAGCTACTAGATTGGATGATTCCTGACTCCTAATTCGTCCAAAGGTGGTCAAATCCACACATAGACAGTTACAGCTCAGATTTGCTTGCTTGACTCGGTGTCCAACCAGGTTGGGTCGACTCAAAGGCTCAAACTAGTCTTATTTATCAATTAAATTATTTAATATATATTTAAAATAGTAATAAATGTTTAAATCATTTTTTAAATATTTAAAAAATAAAAATTAGCTACAATCATCACAATTCAATCTCTGCCGTCCTTTTTGCAGAGTCTTTTCAATTGAGTGACTCAGTTCCAATCACATCAACTCAACAGAGGCAGCGAGTCAATACCCACGAGATTCCTAGTGACTCAGCTTAAATCCTGTCAGTCTTGTGTGTTGACGTCACTAAGTTCTGTGTGCCCCACCATGATTTATTTGTTATATCCAAACCGTCCATTCATTTTGCAAGAACATTTTAAGCCATGAACCCAAAGGTGCATCCAAAGCTGAAGTGGACCACACCACAGAAAGCAGTGGGGATTGAACACCTACCATTTAAAACTTCATGGGTGCAACATAAGTTTTGGATCAAGCTGATATTTATGTTTTCCCTTCATCCAGATATGTTTGACCTTATGAGTAAGTTGGATAGCAAAGAAACATCAAAGGTTTCAACGTTGGGCGTCAAAGCAGTGGTGTGGCCCACTTCATATTTGGATCTAATCTACCTCATTTTTGGACTCATGCCCTTAAATGATCTCACAAAATGGATGAACGTTGTGGATATAACCAATAAATCATGGTGGGACCCACAGAAGTTGGTGAATTCCATAAAAAATTGTAGGCCCCACCATTACATCACCTGGCAAAAAGAAAAATAAGGTTGGTGTGCTCATCACATGGGCTACACCATTGTAGTCAATATATTGAAATTTTTATTAGGTAGGTCTTACATCATCAATGGCTTAGATTGATCAAAACCTATTAATAGCCTAAAGAAATTTGCACCCATTCATCAATGGTCGACTGTAATGGCTTCTCATTGATTATATTCATTGTATCTCTATCCATGACCAGTTGTCTAATCAGCATACAAATATTGAATTATCTAATGAGTGGACTAGCTTAATTTGAGCAGTGATCTTTTGGGTGGGGCCCACCATTTGCATGGTAAGGATGCGCTACACGTGCTGGTAAGAAAAACCTGTTTGTATAACAAATAAGCATACTTCTAGCCGTGCCTGATCAGTTCAAAGTTTGAAAAATATCGACGGTCCACGTTTAGCCACGAAAAGATGGTATGACAAAATGGTCTTGATCATTTAAAAAAGGGGTTGAAATTTTGGTCAAAGAAATAAATAAATAAAATAAGAAGAAGAGTTTGAATTTAATACTGTTTCCACTAAAAATGAAGTGAGAAGTGGTTATATGTGCATGTATATATAATGTAAATAAGGTAAAATAATAATAATAATAATAAGTTAAAATTAAAATTATTAGAAGTTCTATTTTTTAAATCATTTTGAAAAATCGTGTTTAATTCGTTTTTCTTTTCTTTTATTTTTTTACTATTTTTCAAAATACATTGAGGTTTAGACATTGATTATTATTTTTTTCCTCCATGTGAAAGGTAACATTGAAGCAATTATACATGTATTTTTAATTTTTTAAATCACCTTATAAGTAATTTTATCTAGAAGGCTTTTTTATTTTAAAAAATTGTGTTTAATTTGGGTTTTGTTTTGTTTTGTTTTGTTTTTACTATTTTTCAAATTACATAGAGTTTTAACATTTGATTTTTTTATTTTTATTTTTTTGAGGTAACATTGAAGAAATATCAAGTTTTTTTCAAAAAAAAAAAAAGATGAGGAGAAAAACTACTGAGGTTAAACGGAATTTTGCTTAGTCTACACAAATACACGTGCCAATATGGCACACGTGTGTGAGATCTACGCACTTCATCAGGCGGACTACTGTTTTTAGATGATGTAGCATAAAAATCATCTTTGGTGGGCTATGATGGGGTTGGCCTTGCAAATCCAGGCAATCATGGTTTTGATAGACCGTTACAATAAAAGTCCTTGAAAATGGTTAACCATACATCCGTCCAATTCCAACACGGATAGATTGGTCAAGATTTTCTGACCAATGTGATTTTTGAGCCATCATCCTTGTTGGACCGACTGCGCCTGTTGAATTCAGATGGCTGACCATTTTCATCATAACCATCCATCTAATGGCCATGTCATACAAGGTCACGTATGGCTGATTCAATCATGTCAGGATAACACGAGTTCCATAAGGGTGCGACGTGACGTCATTTCATTAGGCCTTATCTAACAAGCATATAATAGGCCAATGAAATGACACCACGTCACAGTCTAACGAAACTCTGTGTTACCTGGATCTAATAAGAGGATGGAACGATGCATACCATTGATGAAGACTCATCAACCTTCCTCTGGAGTAACACCTGAAGAGGACCGAACGATCCGTACTGTTCATGCAGAGGAGAAGAAAACACCTCCCATTATTAGATCACAACCAACTATTAACTCAATCCTAAATTAAATAGCCTCAGACCCAATTCCTAAGGGCCTGTTTGGCCAGCCGCATTAGCTGGGATTAAGGTGGATGGAATTGTAACAAGCTAAAAAATAAAAATAAAAGATGGATGGAATTGTAAAAGTTACAATAAATGCATGTGTAAGGTATTATCCCTAGATTGGGTGTATCCCATGTTTTCTAATACTATGTTTGGAACGTATACATTAAAAAGTAAATCTTGAGATTTACTTTCAAATTGCATTTGGATTGAAGCTGGATGAAGCAAGAATTCATCATCTCAGGGATTAGTAATCCCATCTCATACTTTCCAACACAAGGCTCATTTTCCAAAGCTTACAAAGTTAATTTTAATCCCGTCTCACTCCTTCCAAACATGTCATTCTGAATTTCAAAGTGGGATTAGTAATGCAATCACATTTAATACAACTTAATACCACTGGCCAACCAGGCCCTAAATGATTTGGGTCCTGGATCTCTCGGAATCAAACCGGCTCAACCTTCACCATATTTTTAATGGGTCCAATTTGGGCCATTAATGGACCAGCCTGACCCAAGCCCAAGAAAGTAGTTAATTATAGTTTGGATGGGAGTAAATGGAGATGAACTCTTGAGGTACGATTAGATGGGAGTAAATGCATAGAAATGAAATGAATTGGAAGTTAATGGCGCATGTTTGCCGTATAACTGGAATGCTGATTATACTCCAAAATAATTCAATTATCGGCTACATCACTAATCAAATGATCCAAACTGTCCAAAGGTTGGCCATCTAAATAAACAGTTAAAAAATGTTGGCAAATTTTTATTTATTTATTTATTTATTGTAATCCTTACATTTGTGAAACACCCAAGGTTTGAAATTTCCTCATTTTTTGCTAAAGTATATATTTCCATGAGCTTATTACAATCATTTTGCCAAATATCACATATGTATGCTAATTTAGGATATTAAAACTAATTTGGATATCACAAGTTCCTGTGAATATATTGAAAATTTCCAATGCATGCCAATTCCTCCTGTTTACTCCCACCCAAACAAAATATTTGGATTTCAATGCATTTCATTTTACTCCCATCCTAACATAGCTGAGTAAGTCATTTACTCCCAATTAATTCACCTCAATTCCATTTCCCATTTACCTCCATTTACAAGCTCCCAAACAAACCAAGGAAAACTGCAACTCACAAAACTATCTATAATTAATTTAATTAGGAAATTTTTAATTAGTTTATTGATGTATGAATATGAAAGTTGGAAGGGATCACTGCTCTTACATGTAATGACATGTTGGTAGGAAAGAAATGGATGAATGTGAAAGTTCACATACAACCATTGTATGTGAACATTTCTCATCTACCAAATGGTCAAAAGGATAAAAGAAAAGAAAAACATCCCAAAGAATGTGTACTCCTTGAAAAAAAGATCTAGGCCATTCATCACCTAAGTATCACTGTGTGACCCAACTTACCGAGCCCGAACATGGGTCGAGTCTGGATTCTCATATACCCAGGCCCGACACATTAACTAAGAAATGGGTCTGCACTTATGGCTGATCCAGACCCAACCCCAACCCGACTAGTTTAGAGGATAGAGTGGGAGGGAAAATACAGAACTCCCTTCAACCTGATCTGACCCATTTGCAGCACGCTAGTTGGGATGTTGTGCCATATGATTCCTATTATCCCTAGAGAATGGAGGGATTTCTAAACAGAGCAGTTCAAAGAAAAGGATTTTTTATTTTATTTTTTTCCTTACCTTCCCTTCTTTCTTCAGTTCATCTCCAGTAACATCTGTGCTCCTTTCTCTCTTAGCCCTTGTCTGGCAAGCTGCAAATTTCCGATGAGATCTCGATGTCCCTGATCCCTCTAGATTTGTAATTCTATACACAAATCAATTGGCTCCATCAGCTAGCATGCATCATGAAATATCAACTATTTCCACATAAGGTGGTGGGATGACATCTTGAGTAGTTTTACATATCTGCCACATCTGATGCAAGTGAATGCGCCACGAGTGCTGTGTGGATTACTTCTCAATGCTAACATCTCACATGGAACCAGTGGTCACAAGAATATGAATGGTCCTAATTGATTATAATAAAAGAGGCTCTAGCAACATGAATTTTGGAAGAATGATTTCAAAATAATCTTTTAATTCTTTTTCAAAATTGTTAATTTCACAAAATTGCTCCATTTTGAGAAGAGAAAACAAAAATGTTTTCAGGCAACAAAACAATGCATTCGTGACTATTCATGAAAGCAAAACTTCACGAAATTAGGTGCAACCAAACACACCCTAAAATAAGACATTTACTAGACTTTGAAGCCCTTCAGTTAAAAAGGGTGAGTAGATTCACATATAGGCGGCACCCAAATGGTAACTAAGAGTCTTATAGAGTGGCTAGGAGTGTGGCTTGTGCAACGCATGTGAAGAGAAAGGAAGAGAGGAATTGGGAGAGAAATCCAAATCTAGGGTGTGGAGAAAGAGAAAGTCAGTGGTGTGCCAGGCTCTTTGCGGGTAAAATATAAGCCATTTGTGGGCTTTTGCCAGTGAAATCTAAGCCATCCGGTGGGGGCCACGGATTGAGCAGTAAGGAACTCACCACACTATAGCGTGGTGAGTAAACTCTATTGGGGGGTGGAGGGCGTGAGGTATGTGTCATTATCCATGCTGTCCATCCGTTTTTCTAGCTCATTTTAGGGCATGAACCTAAAATTGAAGCATATCCAAATCTCAAGTGAACCACACCACAGGAAACAGTGAGAATTGAACGCCTACCGTTGAAACTTCTTCAGGCCATAGAAGGTTTGAATCAAGCTGAAATTTATGTTTTCCCCTCATCCATGTCAGTGTGACCTTATGAACAGGTTGGACGACATATAAACATCATTGCAGGCCCTAGGAAGCTTTCAACGGAGTACTCATTATCCCACTGTTTTCTGTAGTGTGGTCCACTCGAGCTTTGGATATGCTTCAAGTTTGTGCTTATGCCCCAAAATTGAGCTCGAAAAACGGATGAATGGCGTAGATAATGGCACATACATCACGGTGGGCCCCACAGCACTACACAATCCACGTCCATCCAATGGGCGCCACCCACATCTTCAAGTTCCTAAATTAGCCTCTACTAAAATTGTCTTATGTCCTTAAAATAGTCAAAGTTCTCTATCTAGGAAAACTAATTGCAGGAGCAAAAATGTCTAGGACCTTCTAGAGGCATTATATATAGCAGAGATGAGGAGTTATTTGATCTTGCTCATCAGTTAGCTAACATTTTCTCATGCATAGGATTTCCCACATATGGATTCCATGGTTCGGTGATCCAAACTGCTCATCTGATGTAGCTAATCGTTGATGAGTGATAAATTGACAATCCCATACCTTCTATTGGTGCAAAAAAGAGACAGTTAAGAGAAAGGTATAACAACATTCAACAGGGGTAATGTCAAATAACAAAGTATTAGTGACTTCCTATCTGGGAGATTTCCAGACCATCATTCCACCATATCAACATCTTTGATCAACGAATTCCATGCATCAGCAAACAGTATGTATGCTGATGAGCAGCTTGGAGATGTAAACAGTAAGGTTAATGTCCATCAGTTAGCTCCAAAAAAAAAAAAAAAAATCATCATCATCTATTTGGGATCAGCTACATGGCTACATGAATCATGTTCAGCGATTCCACTCTATTAAGGGCCAGACCTTCAGTTAGGCCACACGTCATCAAGTCTTTCCTTAATACCTCCATCCACGTCCTTCTGGACCTTCCCCTTACCCTTTTAGAGCCTTCAATTTGTACCAACTCCTAACCAGTGCAGTTCTTGGTCTCCATTGCACAACCAAACCATATAATTCTCTACGTTCCCTCATCTTACTACCTAGTGGTACTACTCCTACGTTCCCTCAAATGCATTCATTTCTAATTCTATCCTTCCTCATCTTGCCACTCATCCATCTCAGCATACTCATTTCCGCGACTCTCATCCGATGAACATGTTCTGCAACTGCCCAACATTCTTTCGCATAAAGTATGGCTGATCTTATAGCTATCCTATACAATTTCCTTTCAGTTTTGAGTGGTGCACAACAATCACATAAAACTCCAAAAGCACATCTCCATTTCTTACACCCAACTTGAATTCTATGGGCAACTTCCTTTTCATTATCTCCACTCATGAATTAGTGACCCAAAGGTTTAAAAAGTGGTCATTTGCGAAACTTCTTGGTTACCAATCTTAACTAAGTCCTCATTCTCACTCGTATTATTACTAAAATAGCACTCCATATGCTCTGTTTTTAGTCCAACTAATTTTAAATCCCTTAGATTCTAAAGCATCCTACATAAACCTAGCTTTGTGTATATTATATGCCTCTTGTCTTGTCGATCAAAATTATGCCATCCACAAACAACATATACCATGGGATCTCTTCCTGCAAATGCCTCATTAACTCGTGCATACCAATGCGAAAAGGTACGGCCTCAATGTTGATAAGCCTAGGGTAATTGAGAACTTGTCTCTCCACTAGTGGTCCTCACATTTGTTACCGCTCCATCATACATATCCTTAACAATAATGCTATCGGCAACCACTCGGGCTGATAAATACACCCATCCTCCGATTTTGGTTACAGAATGGTAGAAAGTTGTCCTATGTCTAACCAAAAGTGAAAAGTATGGGTGTACTTACCAGCAGAGTGGGCATAAATAGCAGCACCCAAAAAATAAGTCAATACCTTGAACAAAAACTCTTCATATCTCATCTTACTAGCCAGTTTAAGCCGACCCCTTGTTGGTTCAAAAAATCAAAAATAGACTCAAAGATAGTTTTCCAGTTGACAAACCAAAATTCGGAAAATCTAGAACATAGACAACTTCCACTCCCTAGGTTCGATACTAAATAGAAAAGCACTTGAGAGCAATCATCAACAGATATACCCAAAAAGAATGACAAAATGCAAACAGAAGCAGCATTATGAACTTTTATATTGACATCTTCCACAAGCACCTACTCTTGTCAAGGCCAAGATGAAACTAGGGAGAAAGATCATCATCATCATCAGTGTCTAAGCCTTATCCCAATTAATTGGGGTCGGCAAAACAAGGGAGTAAGAATCAATGAGAACTTCAGTTGAATGCTTTAGCTTTCTGCTTTCCCTCTAAATGCTTTCATCCAAGAGAATCTCGGCCTGGAGGGTCTTTTTCCTTCTACCTAACTTCCTTCAATGTCAGACGTAAACATCATTGCAGGGAGGAACGTCTAAAACTTGCTCTCATTGCTTGATTGATGGCACTAGCAGTTCTCCATCAGTCTTGAAGAGAATGTGGTTGTTCATCACAGTTACCAGCCCCACCTGCAACTGGTAACTGTGATGAGATGGGGACAGTTGTTCGACAGTTTGTAAGATTTCTATGATTCAAAAATCAAAACTAATGAATTTTAGGAAGAGCTTGTCTCAGTTTTTGATAGTTAATAAGATACTAGGGTAAGCAATGTGTGCAACGCATGTACAGAGGGGTGGGAGACACAAATTAGGGAAAATCGGAAGAGAGGAAAAGGAGAAATTGAAGCAAAGGTTCCGGCTCTGCACCAGCTACATGCACAGATAGAGAGAGAGAGAGAGAGAGAGAGAGAGAGAGAGAGACTCATGGCTTCCACATTAGGCGATCATCTCCGCTCTCTTGTTTTGTGGCCAACTCAAGCTTTAGATCTGCCTCACTTTTGGGCCAATGTCCTAACATGAGCAAGCGCAACAGGAGCACAGTATAATTTCACAGTCATCACGTGGGCCCCACAGAGCCTTTGTTGCATAGTTGCCCTACTACTCTCTATGAAGACTGAGGGGGAGAAGTTCGAGCAGGCTACTCACATCAAAGAATTGAAAAGATGCAGGTAAAATCAAAGCCACGGCAGTCTTTTATGGATGAGATCTGAACCGTATGCCAGATAACAGCCACTTTTTTTTACTGGTCAACAGACATTTTTCCAGTTCTCAAAATACACCAGACTCAATTTAAAATGTCCACCCATTTCCTTTGAATATTGAAAGTTTTCCACCCTACTAAACTAATTGCAGGGGCAAAAATGTCTAAAAGCTGCTCATATTATACAGAGTACAGATAAGCTGGATTTGTTTCCATAGCAACATCCAAATCTGTATCCAGGAATTCCTGAAAAGGGAAGTCATATCCCCATTCCCTGCATCCGTGTTTGAATCAGTAACCATGTCGAGGCATGGGCTTGAATGATATGTTTAAGAAGTCGAAGGTTGGGAAAGAAAATCCTGACAATGAAGAGTATATAGTTGCTCATAGAGATCCCTTACAAATGCAATCCCTAGGCTAGATGTTTCACATGGCCTATGAGGCCAATTGGCATGATACACAGTGAGATAGCTAGGAGGGCTGAGCATAAATCGTGAAGAGAAAATCAGAATGAATTGTTTGTTATCATTTCTAGTAAGAAAAGAGATTCATAGAATCCTCAATGAGGAGAAGCAAACTATACTAGGGTTTTTCATTTGCACGAGTGGGGCCAATGATTACAATGATCCATACCCTTGGAAACTGGAATGGTGCAACCAACATGGACCGTGCCCGAAAAATGTCCCAGATTACTAGATCCTAACCACCAATCATGGGCCTTTTCAGTTGAATCTAGATTGTTTCTGTATCTCTCCCTGACTGTCTTTCTAGCCCAACAGACCGTTGAAAGGTTAGGATTGTCCACCTAGGAGAGTTTCAGATCACTGTCTATCCTTGAGTTGCCCCACAGACAAATGGTCTGCAGTACCAAACCATGGCCCTCAGTTGTACGAACTGAAAACCACAGTATACTCTTCAAAACGAAATCCAATACCTACTTCAGGATCCCACATTAGCCTGGGGGAAGCTAGGTGTCAACCTAGGGGCAAAGGTGCCCTGTATTCAGCTCCCTTTCCCACTTATGCATGAAGAATTGCAACACCTTGTTGCTTACTGTCGAATTTTCTCATTCCAATTGAACACGGGCGATGTTACCTTGCCTTCCAATGTGAATGAGTTTTGGGGTCATGGTGTGGATTTGTGTGTTAGATGCACGCATGGTTAAGAGAGGGGATTTCTGAAGGTGGAAAACACTGCTTCTCGTAAGTGTGAGTTAGTGGCGATGCCAATGAAGTCTCACGCAACCACCTGTCATAACATACTATATACAGTGCTTGGACCGAAAGTTTGAACAGTACTGTTCTTCAGTTTGTACAAGTGAGGCCCATGGCTCAGTGAACAAAACTGTCGATAGTATGGGACCCATTGAGAATGGCCCCACCAAAATCCCCCATATTGGAAGATTCCTAACCTTTTAATTGATGGCAACAATTTGATGGTTAAGGGAGAGAAAAAAAAAAAAAAAAGAAGCAATGATTTACATTCAACCAAAAGAAGACCAAATATTCTATAGCTAGGAACTTCCAATTTGGAGGATTTTTAGGGCATGGGCAATTGAAGGTGAGGGCATCATGTCAACGGTTTTTAACCCCGAACAACAAGCACAAGATGAAAATAGGAATGGTGTGTACAAACATTCTGCCTGAGCATTGTATGATACCTCATCTTCATCTATCAATCATCCCATGAAGCAAAATAGGCAATTCGTAAAACACACAAAACATGCAAAAGAAGTTTACCTCAGGAGATCTCTATAACCTCAATTTCAGGAGAAGATTTAGAATGATACCATGCTTCATCCATTAAAAAAGAGAACCAGGTACTTTTACATGAAGCTGAAAGATATGGGAATCAGGGGATGGTGAACATCCGCAACAACACCAACCTTAATAACAAGAAGCAGAAACTAAGCATGCCACATATTAAATCTTGATTTCTTGGGCCTGGTACAAGCAACAGCTGACATATAACCGTGGGCCACAAGTATGTCATTGCAATGCACAAAAGCAATTCAGAAAGGCTTCCCATACTCCTGAGGGGGCTGGTCCCACACTCCCAGAAAGCCTACAGACAAGTTACAAGGCATTTAGGACCAGATAAACAATAAGAGGGGCTGAAAGAAACAATACATGAGAAACTATAATGAGATTTGAACAACAAGCTTAGAGACCACATCATGCAACCTCACATGGCTCTAAAGGCAACCAGAGAAACTAACCAAATAATCAGTATAGAAAATGAAATCAAATACCTTTTAGAAACAAAACTTCACAAAAATCTAAGACCACCTCTTGTTTGGAAATGACACAACCAAACACTTGCTTCAAAATGATGGCAATGCCCACGGTTTGTTTGGAAATGAAAATGAAAGAAGACAACTGATTGCATTTTAAGTCACAGCTACAAATGGAAGTTCAAAATCAAGGGTAGGTCCAGTTGAACTAACATAGCACATATTCCACTGGTAGAAACACAACCATGTGCCACAAGGTTAGAGTAAGCATGACCTTAACAAAGAATCAGTAGTTCACTGAGAATTTACAAAGTCCAAGGCCACCTTTCATAAGCCCCAAACAACTCCAGACAGCTCCTTACGAAGGAAATAAGATCTACTGAGGAATGCAGGTATCAGTAGTCGGATTTCAGAATTAATGTGGTAAAAGCATGCATAGTTTTCCATGTGTTCTTCTAAAATTTTCTGCTTGTTTGGTGAGCTGGTTAGTTGCCCTACTAGAGGGAAGATTCGGGATCAAGTCCTGATGATGTACTGCTTCCAATCTTGCCTCAACCAACCAAGATGAAATCATGATTAAAGAACAATTTCCAGAAACTGCAAATAAGTATTTGGATATTTTACATGCACTCATAGGATTTAGTTATCTAGTTTTTAGGTGTTAAGAAGCCACTGGGGGCTACAGATTTTGTTTTATTCTTTATGGGCCTGTTTGGATTCACCGAAAAGTAAAGTGAAGAAATGCCATTTCCATGAAACTGACGTTTCAGTTGTTTGCTTTTGTAAATCTTTTGGAAACACTATTTCCATTTCCCTCTCATTCCTTAAAAAAATGCCCCCTTTTCTGATTCCTTGCCCGTACTTAAGGAACATCATTCCAAGAAATTGAGGTAGATGAGAAGAAATGAACCCTCTTTATACAGTGCCCCACATGGTAGTCACATGTGCCACCACCCATCTCCTAAGTGCCCCACATGAGCAACATGTGTCAGCATCCATCTTAAAGGACCACACACGCCAATTTTTATTTTTTATTTTGGAAAGAAGCTGAACTTTATTAAAGGCCACGAGGGCAACAGAAAGAAACACCAAAACACAGCAAAAGCAAAAAATTTACATTGGCACCCTACATGGGTCACAGTCCCTAATATACATCTGAACCTTATGAGCAACCCCCCTAACAGAGCCCTTACAGTTGCGGAAGCAGCAGTTGTTCTGTTCTCCCCGAACAGCCCAAAGGACTGCTAGCAAGGCAATCTTCCGTAGAGAAGTTTTCCTCTTGCCCATCTTCACATCGTTCCAAGAGCAAAAGAGGCACTCCATAGATTTAGGCATCGCCCAGTGCATACCAAAGCTAGACAGTACCTCATTCCACACAGATGAGACGGAGGCACACGATGCAAACATTAGGAAGGATCAAGGACCTCTTGCAAAGATTGTCTACAGTGAGAATGCGATTTCTACTAGCAAGCCATGCAAAAGCTGCCACCTTCAGCAGGACCTCATATGACCAAATCTGCCCCATATGGGAGCAACCAGCAGGAACTGCAGGAGTTGGGGAAGGATGTGTCAAAAACCAATATAGAGATTTCACCGAGAAAGCCCCATTTGTAGGACCAAACCAAAGAATCCACTATACCCGAGGAGGGAGAGATACCCTTTAACCGGGAAACAAGAGAAAGAAACTCATCGAACTCCGAATCAGATAAGTCACACCAGCAAGGGGGAACCCAACTCCCCTCATTGTCTTCCTCCGAAAAGCAATCAGCCACCGAGATGTCTTGAATGGGATATAAGCGAGCCAAGGAAGGAAAGCTCATCTGAAGCAGAGACTCACCAAACCAGAAATCTTCCCAAAATCTTATTCTCGACCCATCTCCAACTGTGAAATGCATTCCCGAAATCACTAGTTTGGCTATCCAAGCAATGGCCTTCCAAATATGAGATGCTCGATAAAGGGAAGATTCCTTGGTGCAACATCCTCTATCAACAAGACCATATTTCCCAACCACAATAGATTTCCACCCCTAACCCTCATCCTTGCAGAATCTCCAGACCCATTTCCCCGGGAGTGCCATGTTAGCCTCTTCCAATCTATGAATACCCACACCCCCTCATTAATAGCAGCCCAGCAACCCCCCCCCCAAACACGAAAAATCCCTACAAAGCTTGTCGATCTTCTTTAGAACTGAATTGGGGCATCGGAATAAGGACATATAGTAAACAGGAAGGTTTGAAGGAGATGCCTTGATTAGGGAAATTCAGCCCCCAAGGGACAGAAGCCTACTCCATGGCGCCAGCTTTCCTTCCATACATTCAATGACCGAGTCCCAAAGGTGATTAGCAGGCTTGCCTAGACATGGAGGCAGCCCTCAGTAAGTGGATGGAAAGGATCGTACTCAACATCCGACAATACCAGCAAAGTGAGAGATCTCCTCCTTCAAGAGATGGACCCCCAAAATCTTGCTCTTTTGCAAATTAACCTTGAGGCCCGAAACAACCTCAAAACAGGGGACAGTCATCCAAAGATTTTCAACCTCAAGGTGATTACCAAACTTGCATAGACACAGAGGCAGCCCAAAGTAAGCGGATGGAAAGGATCCTGCTAAACATCCAAAAATACCGGCCAAGTGAGAGGCCTCCTTCGAGAGATGGACCCCCAAAATCTGGATCTTTTGCAAATTGACCTTGAGCCCCAAAGCAACCTCAAAACAGAGGACACATGCACCAATATGCGACATGTGCCACTGACTATTTTTTTTTGCCACACAAACTAATGAGCAACATGCAACAGTGTCCCTGCCCTTTTGAAGGCGAGACTATTCCCTGCGGATGCATGCAATCACCCGCAAACCACGTGCAGCAAGTAAAGCACAAGGAGGGGAATCGAAACTGCGTCTGTGGGTAGAAAACCCACGATGCTAGTCGTTCACCCAAACCTCGGGCGAGTGTGCAACATGCAACATGTGCCACCCTCATCTTCAAACAGCCCATGTTTGCCGATGTGCCACATGCGATTGAACTGCATATGCCACACAGCCATTCTCCATCTTTGAGTGCTTCCGTGTGCCAATTTGCAACATATGCAACATTTGCCACCGACCACCTTTAAATGTCCCACATGTGCAAACGTCCATTCAAGTGCCCCACATGTGCTAATGTACCACAAGTGCCACAATCCATTTTAAAGCACCATACATGTGCCAATGTGCCACATGCGCGACATGTACAACCACCATCTTCAAGTGTGCATATCAACGTGCCACGAACTCCATTGTGACTCATGTGCAACATGTGCCACCCTCATCTTCAAACACCCTACATGTGCCACCATCCATCTTTAAGCCATGCGCTACATGTGCTAGCATGTCACATGTGCCTACCACCATCTATCTTCAAGCAGCCCACATGTGCTGATATGTCACATGTGACAATGTGATGTCATAATCCATCTTCAATGCATACATCTGTCACCATTTGACTTTTGAGCAAAATTTTCATGAAAATTTCCTTTTCTTCAGACAGCATATTTGAAAATGGAGGGAAAAAAAAATTCCAGAAAATCTTGTTGAAAAGCAATCAAGGGAAACAGCTTTTCCGTTCTGGCCATTTTCTAGATACAGTATTTACCAAGAAACACCATTTCCTCTTCTTTTTTTCCATGAATCCAAACAGGCCCAATATTGCCCGAGAGAGAGAGAGAGAGAGAGAGAGAGAGAGAGAGAGAGAGAGAGAGAGAGAGAGAAGAAAAGAAATAAATGAAAGAAAAAAAGAAAGAGCACTATAGCCAAACCCAAAAGTTAGATATGAGCTATTTGAAAATTCAAGCAAGTTTAAATGGAAATTGTTGGTAGACTCCAAAAGCTGGATCAATCAGTAGCACAAGTAGACCTACAAAAATTCAACAATACTACAATTCAACTAAATCTCGACATACTTATTGGTATTTCTCCCAGTGTTAGATAGATTTGATCATCGTCAGCCAGCATTCCCTGAAAATGTTGAATCACAACAAAGTGATCACTTGTAAGTTGAAAGTATCAGAAAGCGATTGCGCAATTTATTGAAACAAAATACAAAGAAACACAATTTCAAAATACAGCTAATGAATACCTATGCTGCCAAAATGATCACGAGGCAACCAACATTATCACACAAGAAAACACAGAATTTGATAAAATAATAGCTTCTATGAGTTTCATGATGGTACCTCTTGATTGTGAAGAGTCATTTCAGTTTGTAGGTCAGTAATGCCATTGGGTACTGAAGAACAATTTGAGATATCAGTTCCAAGAAACTCAGAAATTGCATGACCATAGCCATCCTGAACATCAGGAAGATCAACAGCGTTCTCTGTATGATTCAGAAAGCTTTCTATGCTTGAATATATAGTTTCGGTCCTGTATCATGATAACATTTCCAAATTTAGAAGACAACAATCAGCTATTTAACCGAATGCAGGAGATACCTTATCTAATGCACAATTTGCACAACTAGCCTTGATGAAATTCACTTATTGTCAACGTTGACATTGTATTTTGTCCAAGTCCATGGAGCCTACTCATCTACCCGTTAATCAGCAGCGGAGGATGCTCTAGGAAGCAACCTTCCAGTGTTGCAATCTCGGCTACTAGTAAATATCTTTTTGTATGTCTTGTTTTTCCAATAAAATTTCTTAGCTGTCTATCAAATAATATTGATGATGATGATAACGACAATGATGATGATGGTATCCAACTAGAACATAGGCATGTAAAAAATTTGGGTCGAGCGTAGAACAGCTATAACATAAGAAAATCAGAAGACCTAAGAACAAACAAACGAAACAAAGGAATAATTCTGAGTGAGAAAAGAAACTTACTTCTGCTCTGAGGTACCGAAGACCCTGTCTTCTATAACAGGATCATCTGCCACATCAATGACTGCAACCTCTTTGGCATCGCTTGAACATCCATCATAGTCGCCAGTGTTCTTGAAGCTATTACTGATCGACAATCCAACATCCACCAGTGCTTCCTTTTCAACTCCCAGATCAGCGACATCAGCGGAAATGCGATCCTGAACAAGATCATGTGGGTTCTCAGTAATCTCAGAAGCATCTGTAAGGTTGAGGTCACAGATTTTAAATGAATTGGATGGGAACTGCTTCTCTTCTCTTGATTCAATACCAGATTCAGCCCTGGCTTTTGGAGATGAAGAACCTTCCACCACCGTCTCTTGGTCATCTGCCTCAACCATTACCACATCCGGTGAAAGTCCCTCGAACTGTGTACATGACTGTTTCGCTCTTGAGTTATGCAGGTGGAAGTACTCATCATCCTGCAAAGCCCCAGATGGAGGCCATTCCCTAGGTCTCTTGGTTGCTTCCCTCATTCTCTCGTGCTGCACAGAACTTTCATCTTCATTTGACGCAACAACAGGTTTGCATACGTCAAACCCTGGGGGGCAGTCACTTGATTCTTCTTGGTTAGTAAAAGGTGTATCTGAGAAAGATCGTGGCCTGGGGGATATTTCCTTCTCCACAACAGATGCAGGTTCCAAATTTGGAGCCTCGTCAACAGACTGAACAGAAGGAACTCCAGAAATGTCATCAGAAGCAAGGTTGTCCAAAATGTGGATTGGGTTTGTAAGCAAATCACTTTTAGAGCCATCAATAGGAACTTCTTCCTCAGGGATTTTGTACATTGCAGGAGCAACATCAGATGCACTCCTCTCTTCAGTAGTGGGGCTTTGATCAACCTTTAATGCCTTTGATGTCAACGAAGAGCGGGTCTTGGTTGGCACTTTCGTAAAATTGCACAGTTGTAGCAAATCGCTGCCATGCTTGCTCACTGGATCATCCTCCACTGAACAATCCTGCTTATCTAACTTCTCTTGTACAGTTTCTTTCTCCATTTCCTCTTCACGTTTTATGTCTTTCACCTCGCCAGTATCCAAACTGATGGCTATAGCATCATCGGCTGCTTTGTTCAAATTTGCATCTGTCTCGGGAGGAAGTTCTTTCAGTGTGCTAGAAGAACTTGCCTTGGAACCAGCATCATTGGGGAACTCATATGTTTCTAGCTCAGATTCGTAGTCAATTGACATTTCGTCCTTCGATGATTGTTCATAGGCGAAATATTTTGGGGACCCGCCCACAAAGTCAAAACTTACCTTTGGATCTCGATGATACCCACCAGCAAAATCATCCTCGCCCTCCACTATATCAGGAAAACCCCTGGCTTGTTCCGACCATGGCCCACTCCTTCCATTTTCTCTACTCCAATCTGAACCATAACCTCTAAGATGTCCATTTCTCCTCCTCCCTCTCAAACGACTTCTTGGCCCCATCGAATTGAACTCATCAGGAAACCTTCTCCGACCAGAACCACCCTCAGGACCAACATTCCCGAACCGACCGAAGGACAAATTCCTGCCCTCCGGAGGCATTGGCAGGTGTTCTCTATCTTGCGCTCTAAATTCCTGAACATTACTACCATTCTGCCATTTCCCTGGAAGTGAACTGGGAGGCAGCGCGCCCTGAGAAACCAAGTACTCTGCTGCAAGCCGACCAGCTTCCATGAAAATGTCACCAACCCTACGAGGCGGAAGCGGAGGCGGTGGTGGAGGTGGTGGGTAAGCCTTTGGCGGGCCCCGGCCAAACCCTCGATTGAAACTCCGGTACTCAGAATTGTACATTCCTACTGAAGTCGACCTAACTCCATCGCCCGGGCTGCGATGCCTAGCGTGCATTTTTAATGAAAACAATAGATCAAAAAAAATATTGGCCTTTGATATTATATATGATCAAACCTCAAAAACACTATTATCATCTCCTTCCTCCAAAACCATCAAACATCTACTCAATTCAGCTCCCAAAAGAAAAAATCCCCAAATAAAACTCAAATTCCTGAATCTCTAGACTCTACTTAGAACTCCCCCCAAATCGTAAAACCAAATCCTAAATTCAACTCCTATAAACCCTAATTTCTCAAGGCCCCAATCCCTAAACCATCATAGAAAACCCCTAATTTACCTCCAAAAAAAAAGGCCCCAAATTCCCAAACTTATCCCCCTCAATCCTCCAATCATCTACCGCATTCGACTCCCAAAAAAACTAATTCTTCCCCAAAAGTAACCAAATCTTTAAAATGTCCAGCTCAATTCATCTCCCAAAAAAAAAACGGTGATGTCTCCAACAGCGTCTCCAATCCCTCAGATTCAAATCTCAGAAATAAAATCAGGATCAAGCCACAAAACAACACCAGATTCTAACAATTCCAGACCGAAATTCAACGCATACGTTGCCCAAAATCACGCCTATTCCCCAAATTCCAACAAAAGTAACAATCGAATCGGATGCAATCGTAAATTTCTCGTTTTTCTTTTCCGATCTAGGGTTTCTCGATTCCCCAGTCCCTGAAGACCCCTACCTCGTGCTAGAAACGGATGAGATGTCCGAAATCAAGGGTTTCCGAGCAATGGATTCGATCGTCTGCTCGCGGAGAGATTGAGAAAGATCGAAAGGGGGCGACCTCTAAATCGGATTTCTAGGGTTTTGATTTTTGCCCCCCTTTTTAGGGGTTTGTATTTTCTTGTTCTTCGAGAGACTGATTTTTCTGATTTTCCGTATTTTATTTTTTTTTCTTTTTTTTCGGATATAGATTCGGTTGTCAAACGCACTAATCCCACTTTTATATATATCAGTGGTTGGATTTTGTACACGTGGCAGTCTCTGCCAGATCCAAGCGGATCATCCGGCAGGCCCCACATTTAATAGATGATCTGAATCGTTCCTTTTTAGAGGACTTTTGAAGAAGGTACATGGACGGTGGAGAAAAGGGAGGAAAGCTCGACGTGAAGGTGGGCCCCACCTTGAAGGTTGTTGGGCGTGAAAATCAGGAGATCCATCCATTAGGTGGACCGCACCTGAGTAAAGATGGATAAAATGGAGAGGGTGGACCCGATTAGTGGATCCGCTACTAATAGGTGCTGCAACAACACCCGATCTCTGTGGGGCCCACCATGTTAATGGTGTGACATCCATATCCATCCATCCTGATGAGGCCCCACCTGATGAACGGATTAGATGGCATATATAGTCTTTGGTGGGCCTCACGCATCTGAAAAGTTTCAATGGTGTGTGTTCCTTCACCAATGCTTCTTTGTGGTGTGGCCTGCCTATTTGGACGGTCTGATCTTTGCGTAATCGATTTAACATTAATGGACGCACCTGATGGACGGACCGGATGTCTCGCATACACAACAAGGTGGGCTCCACAGAGATCGGGACCGGCAGCCGCTGGCCACAGCAGAGATTCCGATCCAATGGATGTAATCATTCCTCTGGAAGAAAACTAAAAAAAGTCAACTAACAGTCGAGATTATTTGCTAAAACACCGTCCAAATGAACGGCTGAGATTAATCTAAGTAGTTATGTGGACCATCGATGGAAAATCCCAGATAATCCTGGGCGCGGATTAGATACTGACAAGTTCAGTATCGAAATCGCTACTGAAGTGACGTCACCAAGCTCTGTGGACCCCACCATGATGCGTGTGTTGTATCTATACCGTCCAACCATTTGTAGAGATGTTTTTATGGCATGAGAAAAAGAATTAGATAGATCTAAAGTTTATGTTGACCACCATAGAAAACAGTGGGATCAGTCACACCCACCGTTGAAAATTTATAGGGCCCACCATGATGTATTTTTTAGATCCAACCTATTCATAAGTTAACATAGAGATAGATGAAGTGAAAAAAATATATATATAAGCTTGATCGGAAACTTCTGTGGCCCCTTAGAAGTTTTGAACGGTGGATGTCACTGTACCCACTGTTTTCTATGGTGGGGTCCACTTGAACTTTAGATCTATCTCATTCTTTTTCTCATGCCATAAAACCATCTCTATAAATGGTTGGACGGTATGGATACAACACACGCATCATGGTGGGGTCCACAGAGCTTGGTGACGTGACTTCAGTAGCGATTTGGATACTGACCTTGTCAGTATCTAAACCGCGCCCGATAATCCTAGCTTTGGACGGCTGCACGTGTAGCACGTGTATTATGGAAAGGCATGATCGTTCCGATGTTTGGATTTTCACCGTCGTGCTTCCGTAGGCGGCCTCTCAAGTGAGGGGGCGAACTACGTGTCAAAGATCCAACCGTACAGAACACGTATTAAAGATCTGGGCCATCCATCTGTCAGGGTACATCGTGAGCATGCCATGAATAAAAACCAATGCTGGTTTCGCTAATCATGAAGTCAGAATAATGTGGAAAATTTTGGACGGTTAGAAAAAGTTCAACGGTGAAAATTGAACTTGCATGTGTGGCCCAGTTGATGAGCTTACTATGATTTGTGTTTTATAGTATTTTGACAATGAGCCCTATCTGATGAATGGACAGGATCTTTAACACGTGTTCCGTACGTAGATCTTTGACACGCGTTCTGCCACTGAATCATATTCTCTTTTGATATACGCTGCCGGAGCATGTAAAATTACCGTACACGTGGAAAGCTTTTATTTCAATCTCAATCGTTCAAATTGTGTTAAAAACTTTATATATTATTTATCACATAAAATATAATGCTTGGATTTCATTTGTATTTTTTAAATGAATAGTTAAAAAGAAAACTAGTCAACGGTTCAAATTGAACAAGAATATCAAAGCATTCATTAATTAGAATGGATTAATTTAATATTTTTTTTATATATTTAGATCAGATAAATGTATTATATTTTGGACGGTTTGATTGATGGTATTCATCTTCCACGTATGCATTGTCAGTTTCCATGAGTATGAATAAACGTACTCTACCAGAGTATCAAACCATTTTCTGGAGCTGAAAGTAGTTCGGTTGGGCACGGACGCATCCTCGTGAGTGGCTTTCTGACTCATGTCCTGTTTTCCACCCGCTGACTTCTGTGATAGTTTACCATCATTTTGAAAACGGTGGTGACTCATCTTCCTCCTATGTGTCACTCATGTATGGAAATCCAGACCGTCCAAACTGTGGGACACATCATGGAAGGATCACATGGCTATGAAAATTCATAACCAAGGTCAGATCTAACCATCCCAATGACGATTATCAAACATATTTTGTTTTCCACGTTGAAAAAGGTAGATGTGGACGGGAAGCGTCACCTCTCAGTAATGCTTGGATCAGCTTATGACTAATTCCATGACAATTGTATTTACTTGTGTGGGACGTCCTTCCCACGTGGATGGCACCAAGTTGAGAAAGGTGAAATAGTTGTTTTGGATCCTTTGGATTGTAATTTATTTTACGCCTCGAGTGGCTTATTTAGTTTCTATTTATTTTATTAGATAATTATATTTAGTAAATATCATTTATATTATTAAAAGTAAAAAAGATTTATTTAATTTCTAATATTATATGATTAAATTTTTAATTCTCTTACATAGAGCTATACACAAATAGCTTAGTTAACTTGCTCGGCTTGACTAAAAAAGCTTGATTCAATTCAGTTCGAAACCAAGTTTGAACTGAGTCGAGCTGATTTTTGAACCTTGAAAATATTTTGAGCCAGGTTTGAGCTTGTTCGGACTCAAATCAACTCAGATCAAACCTCATCTCGAATTGAACTCGGATCAAACCAATTTGGTGACTTGGTTTTTTTGATATTGATTTTGCTTATAGAGTTTTCGATGAAATAACTCAACAAAGTGTTGTTTTGGGTGCATACATTCTCTATGGGATTGGCTAGTGGTGAAGCAGCTATGGATATGAAACAAATCACTACAAAAAAAAAAAAAAACATTACATTACATTATAACACTACTTTTGTATCTTGATTTTAATATTACTTGCTAAGTGTTTGATGAAATAGTTGTAAACTAGTGTTGTTGTTTTACATACTGTGAGAAGTTGAAGGTGCACTCAATGTGTTTGAGAAAATGCGGCACAGGCTCAAACTTGGCTTAAATTGGCCCAAGCTGCTAACTGAATCGGGCCGACCAGTCAATCTTAAGACCAAGCTGAGCCAAGTCGAGCTTACTTATATATATTCTCTAATATTTACTTATTTATACGAGTTCTACTTTTAATATCTATCATACATGCGTGGCGCAAACCTTAAATGTGAGTTTATTATTCTGGGCCTATCTTGGCTCTCTTCGGTTTGAATTGTCCATCATTCGGGACTTATGTTAAAGGTGGATCCGCCGCATCAACACATTAGATGTAGATTGTCCATCATGCTGTGCGTGCTTATAATGTGGATCATCCAACATGCTGGGCCCAACTTAGAAGTCTGTTGTTCATTGTGTTGGCCCTACCTTAGAAGTGAGGTGTCCATCATGCGGAGCCCGCCTTGTATGTGGGCCATTCATTGTTAGGGGGCAGTATTTGATGTATTCCAACCGCTATGTGGGCCCACCCTTTCACAAGTCATCCATCATGTGGGGCCCACCTTCAGTGTCTACTGCTCATTGGATATGAAACCTGCCTTTAATGTAGACCATTCATTGTGTGGGCCATCCATCATGTGAAGAGATGGGACTGAGAACTTGGAGAGAGAATGATAGAGTAAAAAAAATAAAAAGTTTAAAAGTAAATTTTTTATTTACCTATGGTTATAAGCAAATTTTATGTGCTAGGTAACTTTTAAATATGATATTTACCAAATTAACATCTATGGATAAGTCACTAATTTGCTACTATAAAAAGTAAAAAAGATAAGAAAAAAAAGAGAGTAGAGGTTATTAGCTATCAAGGTGTATTCAACACAAGCCATTAATATAAGGAGATTTTACTTTTCTTATGATATGTTTCACACATGGATCCAGCTCCATGGCTCATTGATAGTCAGACTCTATTTCAGCACTGAGATCAGGGATCCATTACCCATGTGGAAAAAAAAGTAGGCTTCATACGTGATGCATGCATATGGCACTTTGTCGTCGGTGCTTTGATGGGATTGGTAATGTGATCCACGTCACATGTATATTCTATCATTTATGAATACATACATACAAGGCAATGCAATATGCATTTTTTGTATGACATGTTTGAACGATCGGATAAAATGGTATGAAATTGCATTAGATTGAATTAACATTATTATTACTCAGTGACTATATGAATAAAAATATCATGGTATTTTGACCCTTCAATCCCACATTTGAATCACATTCTTCTCTCACCTTCATTCGTTGGACATAAAATTGCAATCAATAAACCACAATTCACAACTAATTAATGTTCATCACTTATAGGCATATGCAAATGTCATGTATAGAGGACACATATAAATTGATACCATGAATAAAAATACATGTATCAATATGGGGTCTAGGGATTTTCATAAAATCCTACAGTATCGGCCATGGATGATATGGTGCTAGGATTAATCTAATTCTTTCCATCATTTGGGAATGCTATGGAATATGTATGGGACCAAATGCAATTTCATACCACCTAATCCTATCTAATACCAAATACCAAACACACCTAAACATATGCATGGTTGCATAATGCACTTATTTATTTGAGCCATGGTGAAATTTGTTTGGGATGCCAATAGTGTAATGAAAAAACTCTATTAGCCCCATCATAATGTATGTGTCATTATCCACACTATCCATCCATTTTGCCAGTTCATTTCGAGGCATGGCTCAAAACACATGTATATCTGAAGCTCAAGTAAACCACACCACAAAAATTTAGTGAGGATAATGATGTCTATTTTGAAAACCTTCGTAGGCCCACAATGATAGATATTTATCATCAAAGCTATTCATAATGTTTTCAAAACTTCTATAGCCTTGACGATCAATGGTAGGCATTCCATTCTCACTGTTTCTTGTGGTGTGGTCCACTCAAGCTTTAGATATGCTTCAATTATAGGCTTGGGCCATAAAATGAGCTAGAAAATCATATGAATGGTGTAGATAATTCACATACATTACAGTGGGCCCCGCAAAATTTACTAATCAGCGTCCTGGTTGACCCACCGGCCCAGAGTTAGATGGTATGATTTCTCTATGGAATTCCCAGGAAACCGGTTGTGTACTGAGTAAATTCTGTGGGGCCCACCGTGGGTTTATGTGTCCTATCCAACCATCAATCCTTTTTGAAAGCTCGTTCTAGGGCATAAGCCTAGAATTGGAGCATATCCAAATTTCAAGTGGACCACGTCATGAGAAAAGGGGTGATAATGACGTCCACCATTGAAAATTTTCTATTGACCATAGTGATATAGATTCGGATTTCCTGAAAAGGCCTTTACAAAACTTCCTTTGCAGAAAAGCTAAGTAGGGCCACCATGATGTTTGTGAGAGATCTGCCCAGTCCATTTATCTTTTAAGCTCATTTTAGGACACATATGAAAAAAATGAGCTGAATCTAAGACTCAAGTGGGCCACACGAGAGGAGACCATGAGGATTGAACGACCACTGTAGAAATATTTGTATAGCCACCAAAGTTTTATATCTGGCTAAGATTTTTTATATTTTTAATTCATCCAAGTGGGAATGGCCTTATAAACGGTTTGGATCGCATATAAACATCAAGGTATGCCAGGAAGGTTTTAAGAGTGGGTATTTCTTTATACAGTTTTCCCTCTCATGTGGCCCACTTGAGTATTAGATCCATCTCATTTTTGGGTCCATGTCTTAAAATGAGCCCATAAAATAGATGGATGGAGTGGATTTCTCACAAACATTATGATAGGCCCCACCTAGCTCCCAAAGCAGGAAGTTCCCCACTACACACATCTCACATTGATGTTGATTTGTCGCTTAGTAAAGTCATCAAGATAGGGATGAAGGAAAAACACAGATATCTGCCATATCCAAAGCTTTAATAGCCTTAATAAATCTTTCAACATCCAGCCATTTAATCTACATGGGTTTTGTGCCCCAACGAGATACATGTTTTGCATAAGACACATACACCCATAGTGCTCCATTGCTATCCAAAAACCCTCCATTACACCCCACTACTTGGATGATTATGATCCATTGAATCATTTGTGAGGCATGGTCCAAACCAGTGGGGTCCATCAGATTAATGATTCAGATTACTAAGTAGGTGGACCCCACTGTTACCAACATGGTTTGGCTAGTGACTCCAACACTAGCTAGCTAGCTGATGTCAAAGCTCCATTGGCCGAAGATAATGTATGTATTTTATTCCCTGGATATGTATTTTTCTTGCTTATTTTAGGACATAAGCCAAATAAACAGGTGGACCACACTACAACAAAACAATGTTGATTGAACGTCCACCATTAAAAACTTTCTAGACCCGCTGTAATCTTTATTTTCCATACTAGCTTAATTCAAAACTTATGTGGCCCCAAAAAAGATTTAACAGCAAGTGTTAATCCCACTGTTTTATGTGGTGTGGTCCACCTAAGATTTGAATCTGTCTTATTTTTGGAATAATGCCCTAAAATGAGTTGAAAAAATGGATGGACGGTGTGGATAAAACAAATATATCATGGTGGGGCCCACTGAGCTTCGACATCAGCTAGCTGGCTGGTGTTGGGGTCACTGGCCAAAACCGCGTCGCGCCGTTACAGCTGTTACCGTGATAAAAAAACAAAAACAAAACCAAAAACCTTCGGCGGAATCGAGCATCATATATGATAGAAGCAATGAGGTGTAAACAGGTTTCGTGCACACGAGATGAAGAAGTAACCTACCAAACACGTGTTAAAATGGCACGCGTGCGTGATCCTGGCCGTTCATCAGTCGTGGGCTACCCTGATCCCGAACTGGCCCAAACACAAGCCCTGATCATCAGGTCATGCATGAGTGTAAGTTGAATATGACCGTTCGTGAAATCGTCCACCATTCTCAAACCAGCGTGGCCAAACCGATGCTTTTGACTGTCCTTATCCCTGGCTAAATCACAGTTCTCGTGGGTCCCACCTACCGAATGGCCACGATCTTCCACACCGTCCATTCAATTTTCTAGATCATTTTAGGCACAAGCCCAAAATTGAAGCATTTCTAAAATTCAAGTGGACCACACCACAAAAAACAGTGGGAATTGAATACTAACCGTTGAATTTTTTTGGGCCCACTGAAGTTTTGGATAAAGCTGATATTTGTGTTTTCCTTTCATCGGTCTGTATGACGTTATGAACAGGTTGGATGAAAAATAAATAAGCCCCGGGAAGATTTCAACGGTGGAAATCATTATTCTCACTGTTTCCTGTCGTGTACCCCACTTGAGCTTTGGATATTGTTCAATTTTAGGCCCTTGCCCTAAAATGAGCTGATAAAACGGATGGACGGTGTGGATAAGACAAAATACATCAAAATGGGCCCCACAGAATTTACTCAGTACGAGAATCCGCGTCCCGGATCTCTCGCACGCGTGGCAATGCCTCCTTCTTCAGGAAGCGGCTTGCGTACTGAGTAACTCAGTGCCCTTAGGTAACCGAGTAAACTGTGTGGGGTCCACTGTTATTTATTTATTTTATCCACTCCGTTAATCCATGTTAAAAGATAATTTTAGGCCTTGATCCCAAAAATAAAGTAAATTAAAATCTCAAGTGGACCACACCACAAGAAACAGTTTGATTGAACCTCTACCATTGAAACTTTTTTGAGGCCAAAGAAGTTTTGGATCAAGCTGATGTTTGTGGTTTCCCTTCATCCATGTCTTTGTGATCTTATGAACAGGTTGGATGATAAATAAAAATTACTTAGGACCCTAGAAAGGTTTCAACTGTGGAAATCATTATTCCGCACTGTTTCCTGTGTAATGGTCCACTTGAGATTTGGATTTACTTCAATTTTGGGATCAACCACTAAAATTAGCAGTAAAAATGGATGGACGGTGTGGATAAACCATATACATTCAAAGTGGGCCCAACTGAGTTTACTCAATACGGTAAAAGCGTACTGAGTAACTCAGTTCGCAATCCGATTTCCCTTCTTCGCTCCCACCCCGACATGTGCGAGTCCTGTTAATGGGGCTCGAGTAGGACAACACTAACCATGTGGACTCCCATGTTAGTTTTGTACCGTTCAAAGAATGGTGGTGACTCTTCTATCCTACACACTGAATAGCTTAACGGAAATCCATACCGTCCAAAATGCTGGAAAAACTGTGGACAAGCATGAGGGAAAATTAGCCATCTGATATTTCCATTTAAATATATAAGATTGAGTAATTTTCTAAATGGATGGTTTCGATCTCTTGAATGGATGGAAAATTTCAGAAATATTATCCATGAAAAAGGGACACACAATTTGAATGGTCCCGATGGTTTTGTACGCAGTTCTACAGGTGAGAAAAATGAATCACCACCGTTTAAAAAATGGTAGCAAACGTACATGGGAGATGACTGACTCCAGCAGCAGATCTGAAACATGAATGGCATTTCGGTAAATTCATTGGAAGACTGTGCTCGAGCTTTCTCCCCTCCCTTCTCTCCTCTTCTCTCTGATAAGCCCTGAATCTCCTCTTTCTTCCCTCTTCTCTCAGAAACCCTAGAATCTCTCTCTCTCTCTCTCTCTCTCTCTCTCTCTCTGTCTCTGTCTCTCTCTCTGAGGAAGAAGAAGAGAAGGCTGTTGATCTTGATCGTCTTCGAATCCATTAAAATCGAAATTCGAGCTTTCAGGTATGCTTTTTTCTATTTCTATTTTCATTTTCCGCTTTCAAATCGAATTATAGTGCTTGTAATTTCATGTAATACGAAACAGACTATTTGCCAAAATCGGATTCTTTTCAATCTCGATTCAATCCCAACTGTAGTTTGTGGAATCGAGATTCAGTTGTTTGGGATCGGATTCATCATTCAAAACTACTTTATAGTCTTATCTGGCCCCCATCTTGATTCAGCAGATTCATGTTGAATGCATGTTGCTGTTGTAGAGAGAGGAATCAGGGCGTGTTTGGATGTCCGCCAGCAGTTCCTGTTTCTCGTTTGCGTCTGGGGTGATCCAAAATGCAAGTGGGCATGTGCCTGAAACATTCATCGTGATTCTGTAGAATTGTAGGTTCCTGGGGGCCCACGGATGTGTGATCCAGACCGTTTATCCGGTGGGTACTGCCATTGATGGGGGGTCCCCTTCTGTTTGCTGATTCCATCAGTGTTATCTTATGAACATGTTATGCTGATTGTATTGCTTTTGATTGTAAGCTCATGAGTTCGATGCAAGCGCCTCTGTTGTTTCATGGGGATTTGACTATTCATGAACGGTATTGCTGGGTGTGTTTCTGTGTTGCTTCATAATCAGATGTTAGACTTTGACGGGTCTCCTTGGAAATGCTTTCTGTGATGTAAGATGTTAATCAGACCAAAGATCAAACTTGCTGCGCTCTTTGGTTTTGTCTTATCTGCCGTCTCTCTTCTGGTGCACTTTCTTCTTGCCAAGCATACAAGTGAAGATTTGGTAACGTTCCATGGCACGGCGGAATTGGGTGGGGATATCCTTCCGATATTAGGGAAACAGGTAGACTTACACGCATGTTATTGTTCTGTTTTTTCATAATTATATATTTTCAATTGTTTGTCCACCAATAGTTTATTTTATTTTTTTCTAAGATGGTCACCATGAGCGATCAATGGCTATGACGGCAACTGTTGTGATTAATTGGGTGGTGCACAAACTCAAAACATCTTGTGTTGAAGCCAATGATCTAAGTAAAAAAGATGAGGGAATTATTAAAAAGTTGTCCTGTGCTGGTGTCTGCATGTCTGACAGTCATCGATATGGCTTACATATTAAAAGATCTAGTCTTATGTTTAATCATTATTATCTTATACTTTGGATAATTTTTTTATGAACAATTTCTAAATTTATTAAATTTTCTTTTTTGGGATTTTTTACACATATTTATAGCACACTATTAAAATATAGTATGTTATAATTTAAATTCTTTGTATTGCACATCAGCGAATCAAATTGTTAACAGCCACTGGGTCTGACACTGCTGCATGTATCAGTGTCCAAATTACTTGGCAGCATTGTATCTTTAGAAAAAAATTTTTCCTGTGTTTGATGTGCAGAGTATTCGGTATAGAAAGTTATGGGGCCCTGTGAAATCTTTGGAGACAATACAACCATATCCCAATCCCAGAAGTGGATATCCTGGTAAGGATTGTTCCAAGTTCGATCTCACATTTTACTATACACTATTCTGTGGAATACAAGTTATGTCTTAGTGCCCCATGTATATATCCTTATGTACATAGTACTTTGTTCACATATTTTGTGGGACTGCTCACTTGAATTCAGTTAGATGTCCCATTGACATTTATACCTGTTGGTGTTTCCTTTTCTTCCAGAGTAATCAGTTTTAGAAATCAGGCATACTTGTGATGTTTTCCAGTGTATGAAGGGAAAAAAAAGTTGTGAGGAATCTACTTATTATTATTATTATTTTTTCTTGTGGTTGGAAACTACTTTTGAGACCTGGATGTTATGCATAAAATTGTAGGAAACAAAATAATAATAATAATAATAATAAGAAAGAAAGAAAGAAAGAAAGAAAAAGAAAAAGAGAAAAAAAAAAAAAGCAACTAAAGCTAAAGCAAATTGGAGACTAACTGAAAAACATGTGAAGGGGAACTCAGTAACAGGTTTAAATTCTGTGCTCTATTAGGTACTCTTCCCTTCATTATATTGGTTCTTTAGTTTCAAGGTGCATAAATATCGTATTATGGGTTTGAATTTTCTGTGGAGAGGTAGGAGACTTAGTCATAACACTGCTTTAACCTGGTCGAGCCAGTCTTAATGGTGCCTTTGCCAATGATATGGGTGAAATACTTTCTGCTTATGCAGGTCTGATTGGAAATGCTAACACTGTTAAGTTTGGGTTAGCTGCCTTGTGGACTGTCATAAAACTTTGGTGGAGGTTGATCACTCCTTTTGGATGGAAAAAGACTTGTTTAGTGTGATTCGGTGGCTGAAGGTTTCTTCCATATCTTCTTTATCTGTGGTTGAATTACATGCAATTTATAAGACTCTATCGCGCTGCGCAGTTGGTTGATTTACCCTCCACAGGCGAAGGAATAGTAGTCTGTAAGTTGGCATATTACTTGTGCAAAGTATCGGGTGTAATGCTTAGTTTTGGATCCTGGACTGTTTTTTCTTAATTCCGGCCTATGAAAAGTGATTTTCAATTAGATATGAAACAGATATAAAGGTGCATATTCTAGTTCATGTTCTTAATCAGGAGTAAAGATTTGATAATGATTAAATGTTTATCAAATTAAGAGGACAATTATAGTAGAGCAAATTGGAATGAATTAGGAACCTAGAAAGAAGACTTTGGAATGTAAGTAACTAGGTTTAACAAAGAACCAGTATGTTCCACCCCTTGACATAATGCAAGGACATTTTCACACTAGGCTCGAGTGGGGTGGCCTGTGGGCAACCCGTGTGACTCGTGTGAGGCAAGACCTATGTGAAGTGGGGCCCACGAGGGGGGTTCGGCCAAGGGCCTGACCTAAGCTACAAGACTCCTCGCCAGGGGTGATTAATGCAAGGGCATTTTCATGCCGGGCTTGAGTGGGGTGGCCTATGGGATGCAAAGGCACACTCGAGTGGACGGCCCGTGCGAGGTGGGTGACTTGTGGGTGGCGAGACCCATGTGATGTGGGGCCCATGAGGGGGTTCGGCTGAGGACCTAATCCATGGGAAGTGAGGTTTGGGCTATGAGATAAAGGGATTGATTCGCCACACTTTATCAATTCGAGCTTTTAGAGTAAGTGGCTAGTTGTCCTGCGTCAAAGTGGTATCAGAGCAGAAGGTCTCGTGTTCGAGACTCCTCACTGGGGGTGATTAATGTAGGGGCATTTTCACACCAGGTTCAAGTGGGGTCCGACCCGTGTGAGGTGGTTGGCTTGTGTAAGATGAGACCCATGTAAAGTGGGGCCCATGAGGGGGATTCAGCCAAGGACCTAACCCATGGGAAGTAGGGCCTGAGCTATGAGATAAAGGAATTGATTCGCCATGCTCTATCAGTTCGAGCTTTTAGAGCAAGTGGCTAGTTGTCCTGCGTCATGGCACTCTCTAATCTAGCAGCATAAAGTAGTATGCATTTTTGGGTTGAAATAGTTTTATAAATAGAGATGCATGACGATTTTGTTAAGAATGCAAATGAAACTGTTATGCTGTACATTTCAACATGAATTGCAAGCTTAAATTTTGTAAGGCTTAGCCTTGAGGCATCCTAAGCTCTAGGCATGAAGACTTCAGCAACACATGCCTCGAAATCACCTTTGCTTCTTTTGGCAAGGGTGCATTGTTATTCTTACCTTGTCACAGCTTGGTTTTTTGTTTATATTCTTTTATTGTTTCGTTTAAATTTTCATTTTTTAAGATTTTTAAGCACTTGTGCTCTTCCCTAGGCTCCCAGCACCAGTTGTACAATCTGTAACTTAACAGCTTATTTGCTTTGGTTGCTGCAGCTCCAAGCAAGCAGAGCAATGGTTTCATCTATGCGAAAATTTTTGGTGGATTCGAGAAGATAAGATCTTCCGTAGGTTTCTTTCATCTAGTGAGATTTGCTTTGTTGCAGTTTTGTTGAGAGTTGGTAACATGTTTGTTCATTTTCTAGATCTGTGATCTTGTCACCATATCCAGGCTTCTAAATGCTACTCTTGTCATTCCGGAGATCCAAGAAAGCACTCGGTTAAAAGGCATAAGGTTTTTCTAGCTAGATTCTTGAGTTGAATCTTCATTTGTTAGCTTTTTGGCACTTGTTCCTTTGTCTGATGTTTCCGTCTCATCATTTGGCATGTTCTGCAGTTCCAAATTCAAGAGCTTTTCTTATCTTTACAACGAGGACCAGTTCATAGCAGCACTTACAAATGATGTAGTTGTCGTAAAGAGCTTGCCTAAAAGTTTAAAAGAGGCAAGGAAAAGGAAAAAGTTCCCTACTTTTACGCCCAAAAAATCTGTGTCTCCAGACTTTTATATTAGAGAAGTCTTGCCGAACTTAAAGAAATCAAAGGTCGTTGGGTTGGTGATTACTAATGGAGGATGCCTTCAGGTGAGAGAGTACTTGTATTTCTATCCGGAGGGATGTGGGCACATCAATAAGTTACATTCTGCTAATAATGATTTTCTCATCTTTTTCCTTTTTAGAAGGATGTGATTCAAAAGGTTAGTGCTTCACTAACTCCATACCAGAAATTAAGAGTCAAGACACTTTCATGGTGTAGAAGGTTTTAGTTACTATAGAGTTGCACCATGGAAGCATGTCTTGAATATTCTGTTGCCTGTTCTACTGGTTAGTATCAGTCCATATGTTTGAACAAGTTCTAAGGTTTGTATGTAATAGTGTTCTACCATTGATGGGTTCCTCCAAATGGTTACGCTGTTATCATGTTCTTCAGTTGATTGCACTTGTTACCAAGGGACACTGCCGATTGAAAGGCAAGCAAACTTTCTTTTTTTTTTTTTTTTTTTTTTTGGGGGGGGGGGGGGGGTTAGCAGCCACCATTAGAGATTTCTGATATGGCTGATATTGGATTGTTGGAGTTGTTGTTTCTGCTGGATATTTCTTCATGCCCTATTGTGATTTGTTTAACTGGTAGTCTAAGATTGTTGGTTCTTTTTCATATTGGCCCGAACTGCTCAACTTTATTGCTCCTCCCTGCTCATTTCAAAACTAACTGTGAATGATGAATGATAGATGAGTGATTGCTATGTTTTGTTCTACTGAGATAACTGTTTTTTTTTTTTTCTTCTTTTTCTTTTTCAGAATGCCTCTCTGTGAATAATGATAGAGGTGCATTTTTCAACACTGATGCTATGCTTGTCTTCTTTGCAGTCCATCCTTCCCCCAAGCATGGTTGAGTATCAAAGACTTAGATGTAGGGTGGCCTTTCATGCCCTTCAATTCCGCACTGAAATTCAGGAGCTTGGGCACAAGATGGTGCAGAGGTAGGACTTGGGAGCATTATACTTTTTGGTTTCTTGTTAGCTGTAGAAGTACAGCTGATTGAGCTTGTTATCTTTAGAGGGGAAAGGTAAATCTCCTGTAGGACGCGACCTCTCTCAATTGGCTGCAGCAGGTTGACCAACCCCAGCACCCATGTGCACATGCAAACCCACCCACCACCATCAACACCACCTCAACATTGGCAGCCAATGGTGTGGGCAGGGTTCCGCATCCCGAGGGATACAAGGGTTCATGCTGAAATTTTACAAACTAACCTGACTGTTCTTATTAAAATGATAATATTGGTCTTCCAAATGTTTGTCCTTTAAACATGTGCATTGGCTCCACAGTTTTTTGTGTGGTGTAATATTTCTCTCATATTTCAACTTTAAAGGTGTCTAAACTCCTTGCTTAAGGCCATGGTTTTATCTTAACACAATTGTAATTTTCTTGGCAATTCCTAAATACATGGAATATCATGCTTAAATGCCTCATAGTTTTCCTTGGTTGAATTTTCTTAATCTCCCATGTTTTGTCAAGAAAAGTTGTCCTTTTGAAAATGGGGAATTCTACTTGCAGTTGCAGATGCACATCTACAAGTGCCAAACATAAAAGCACCCTGCAATGCTGATGCACACGTGTGAGATCCAGGCATGCACACGTGTGCCTTGCTTAGAGAATAAGCTGATCCACCCACCAGTGGAGTCGCACTTGTCCAAAAGAAGTGGGTGCCTATAAAGGAGAACCAATGGTCCATATTTCAACTGCATTTGTAGCCACCTGAAGAGTGGACCAGCCCGATTCTTTGGCTAAGATATGTTCGCATGGGTCTCTCCCTATAAAAACCCTCGATCTCATACATGCATGTCGTGTTGGCACATGGGATGCTTGTGTCTTCCATGTACAGTGCAATAGGGTGGCAAATGAGCAGGACCGAAGCAGGCCCAAGTCCAGTGCATGAGCTAAGGATCTCAATCCAGGTCCAGACCAGTCCTTGATCCATGTTGGGCTAGGCAAGGCCCATCATCCAAATTCCAAATACTCAGTCTGCTAATGTTAAATAAGTCAGGCCAGGCAAGAACCACCATCCAAACACTCAGCCCACTGATGTTAAATAAGTAGGGATGGGCCTCCTTGTCAGGCCTCTAATGCAAGCCCATGTCTGGCTCAATTAAATTCAGACCTAAACTCAGGTTCATTCCCACCCATGGGCATTGAGGCTCACCCAAAGTAGGCTGGACTTAGGCTGGGCCAGCCCATCCAATTTGCTTCCCTGTGTGCAGATGAGCATCTGCAAGTGGCATCCCTCATGGACACGTAGATTACCTTAGAGCATCAGATATTGTGTGATATTATGCAAGTGGCAGTTGTGCTTGTGCAATCTATCCCTAATGGTTGGTTGCCTGCATTTGGTTAATCTGAGTTTCCAGGATGCGAGGTTTGGGCCAACCTTACCTGGCATTTCACCCTGGCCTACTGAGAGACAAGTTGGCATATCATGGCTGTGCAGAGCTCTTTCAGGTTCTCTCTCTGAACTACTGCTTTCTTACACTATTTATCTATACATTGCTTTGCCTTTGTTCAAAGCTTTATGTGGTCATTCTTTTAGAAGATTTGCAGCATGAAGAATTGAAAGACTGCCTTGGTCGTTTTATACTGTTCTCTTTTTTTCTTTTTTCTTTTTTAAAAATCATGGATTTCATCTGCAATGATGAAATTATGACTACCCAGCATGAAGAATTGGAAGACTGCCTTTGTCGTTTTATACAGTTTTGTTTTGTTTTGTTTTTTTTTTTTTTTTGTTTTAATAAATAAAAAAATCATGGATTTCATCTGCAATGATGAAATTATGACTACCCAGCTTATTTTCAATTGTTTTTCATGCTTTTCCTGACTCTGGTTTGTTAATGTATACCGGTCTAGGATGTGCACACAGAACTTATACAATACCGAAGGGCGGAAATGATCAAACAAGAGATCATTCAGGAAGAACTTACCATTGATTCCAGGGTGCAAAAGAGGAATGGATCGTGCCCTCTCATGCCTGAAGAGGTGAATTTAGTATCACACTTAGCATTGTTTTTATTCTTGTTGTTATAACATATTCAAAGCCGACTGTCATCCATTTTCTATATCATTTTGTTGGGTTTCTCATCTCTTTTTTCGGGATAATGTCTTTACATCCTTTTTCTTTGCCTTTTCATGTTATCCTAAGGAAGAAAAAAAAAAGTTCAATCAGACTAATTAAAGGGTATTGTCAATGAAGACCTTGATGAGATTTTGAAATGCGTATAAATTTTCATGTCTGATATCCTCTTCTTTCTAAACTGCAGTTGCTTATTTTCAAATTGCATTAAAATGATATAGACTAATTGTTTTAGTGTCAAAATAAAAATTTTATCATATGAAAGTTCATGTAGGGCCTGTTTGATCAGTGGGAATCCACAGAAACGAAAAAAGAAAAAGAATTCGTAATCATTATCTGATGATTATTTCCCAAGGTACTATTGAGAAATGGATCCCAATGGATTCAATTTTAGTGTTATGTTTGATTTGCAAGTGGAAATTTCTAATTCATCTCACAATGAACACCTTGAATCTTGTGCTTAAGAATTGTGAAAGCAAAAAAGTGTAATGATTACATCATGGAATCCATGGTCATCTTGCAAATCAAATAGGAGAAAATGTTATGTCAAGGGAAAACTACTTTTCCTTTGTTTTACGGCTGATCAAACAGGCCCATGGTGTGTATCTATGCTACTTTAGAAAGGGGGCCTCTCCAGTGGTACCACTACCACTGTAAGCTAATAAGATGGTATGGGGCAAATGTAGGGCCCACATGACGTGTTCACAAAATCCAACCCATCCATCGGATGCGTCACCCCAAAAATACTCTCAGCGCCCAAAAGTAATGCGGATTCAAAACTCAGGTGGGCCACAACGTAGGGACAAGTTGGGAGGGGATGCTCACCCTCGATTTGCATGGGGTGACCACCTGTTGCTTATGTGGAATCCAGGCTGTTTGCACCCTTCATCTGGCCTGGATGAAGGGTTAGACTAGAATTCAGGTGGTGGTGAAACTCAGATGGGCCCTTTTGAAAATCAACTTGTTCCCTGTGTTGTGGCCTACTTGAGTTTTGTATCAAGCTGATTTTTGGGTCCTGGGGGTTATTGAGCTGACGCATCTGATGGACAGGTTGGCGGTGATATATACATGATGTGGGCCCCACATCTGGCTGTTGCCACTGTAAACTTAACAGTGATAGCAGTATCACTGGAGCGCACCTCTTTTAGAAATGGCTATGGAAACTCCCAACCTAAGGATTAACTTCAAATCTCCTTAGCCTGCTATGGATCCAATAGATATCATGCTTTGTGGACTAACCAATAGGCCTTAGAGTCATTGAGTAATACATTTATGATCTCTATATATTGTCTGGTAGTTGGTTGGGATTTGTGCTGCTGACCCCAATTATTTGAGATAAGGCTTAGATGATGATGATGATGATCTCCATTTTTCTTGATGGGGGGAAATAGGTACTTATGCAACTGTCTAGCCTTTGATCTGTGTATAGCAGCCATTGTCTACTGCCAGTGGTGGCCACCTCAAGCTGGTGTTATTGTATTTTTAGGTTTAGATTAACTTCAACTGTAGCATTTTGCCCATCCATTAAATAAAATAGGAATGTAAGAAACACTGTCAGGCGTGAGGAGATGAAACTCCTCTTCTCCAAAAAATGGGGTCATTTTACTTGAATGAGTTGTACCTACAATTTTCCCAAAAGCAGGTGGTTTTCCTTGCCAAAGATGTTCTCCATTCAATGATCACTTGTCTTCTGTCATTTTATGTCAGGGTTGTCTCTCACTCTAGAGCTTCCATTCGTGTCCATATATTTTTAACCATGGCTGCATCTTTAGAACTCGGTCATTCCTCATTGTGGGTTTCTAGTCTTCTAACATTCAATGATGATGTTCATTCCCATGATTGCAGGTAGGACTTCTCCTTAAAGCAATTGGCTATTTGCCTGAAACAAAAGTATATGTGGCGGGTTCTGAGATATTTGGTGGGCAGCGGGTTCTGATCCCACTACGTGCCATGTACCTCAACTTAATGGATTATACTTCTTTATGTACTAAAAAGGAGCTATCTGATTTAATTGGCCCGGAAACTCCTCTTCCTTTGGAAATGCCATGGTTTCCCCCACCCAAAAGTGAGAAGCAACTGATTGAAGAATGGAACAAGGCCGGTCCTCGTCCCCGGCCTCTTCCTCCACCACCCGCCAGGCCAATTTATCAGCATGAGAAGGAAGGTTGGTATGGTTGGATTACTGAGACTGACACAGAACCGGACCCTTCGCCCATGGATCTTAGAATGAAAGCACACCAGCTTCTTTGGGATGCTCTTGATTATATTGTCTCTGTGAAAGCAGATGCATTCTTTCCAGGATTTCACAGTGATGGTAGTGGATGGCCAGATTTTTCGAGCTTGGTCATGGGGCACCGCTTGTATGAAAGGCCCTCTGCTAGAACATATCGTCCAGACAGGTAAAATCGATAAAAACTTTGACCTCTTTGGTTTTATTACTATAAATATCATTATTATTTTGAAAATATAGAGGCATACTTCAAAAGTTACGAAACAATACACTTCGTTGTGTCGGTTTCTTTATGTGGCATAGGGGCGCAACTTGGGCGGGTTAGGTTGGACCGATGGTCAACCCGAGCCCAACCTGACCTCAAGAGGACCCGACCTGATCCAAATTCCAACCTGAGGTTCCGAATCCGAACCCAAATCGAATTCCTCTATACTCGACCCAGACCACCCTGACCCAAATAATTGCAATTATCCCCAACCCAATCCAAAATTTCTCAGCCCGAACCCAACCTGAGGACCTTGACAAGCCAACCCAACCTAACCTGAGCTCAGGTTGGTTTAATTGGGTTCGGGTTGACCTGAACCCAAGTTGCGGCCCTAATGTGGCATCAAGGGTCAGTTGATTTTATCCATGGTTGGGTTTTGGGAGTTTATGGCAGTTGCTTGGCCTTGGGAAGCCATTGTGTTTCTAGAACTGCAATTACTGGGATTGCAATTGCAATTTGGGCATTCTACCCTTGGTTGCTCTTTTGTTCTTTCCAGCTCAGGTTTCAATTGCTTGAAAAGTCAGGAAACCTCTCCTTAGTCCTGAATTTTAGGAACCGACAGAAGTATTACCTCAAATACCTTTACGTCTTTGCTATAGTTACTTCAATAATTTCCTTGTACCTGAGAATCTATGCATCCTTTTTCTTTGTTGTCTTTCATTATTTATTTTTTTCTATTTTATACAGATAGGCTACATTCGGTTGCTTGATTGAATTGCATTGCAACATTTCAATTCAATAGACCAAACTGGGGCTATTCCCACCCCACTCATGATTAGTGTCAAGCCCTTCAATTGTAATAACTATCATTTCACATGCTACTTCCAATGGACCGACTTGCACTTAGGGGTTTGGTTGTCATTATGAATTAAAATCAGGCCACACCCGCGTTGGTTGTTCCTCAATATTTCAATTCAATAAAAGAGTAAATGATCAAAATGGGGCTATCCCCTCTACACTGATAATTAGGAGTGAGCCCCCAAATTGTAGTTCTATCATTTCACATGCAGTTTCAAATGCACCAACTTGGTTTTGGTTGTTTCTTTAGAGAGAGAGAGAGAGAGAGAGAGAGGAACAAGAACAGGAACTTCAATAATTTATTTTAGATATTCTGTGTGCGCTGTTATTAGTGATATTATTATTTATTAACCTAGTGGTAGTTGTGACTTTTATTTTTGGTTTTTTTACCAGGAAATTTCTCACCCAAATGTTTGATGATATTCATGATAACCTGTATCATCCAAAGCGCAATTGGACAGCTGCAGTGCGGGAACACCTTAACAGAAGTTTGAACGTGGAAGGCCTAACAGTGGAGTCTGTAGCATCAAAACCAACCTCATTCCTTTCGCATCCATTACCTGAATGCTCCTGCAGAACAACACCCGTATCTCCCGGAACTCCTGAACAAGTGAAGGGCAGGGATGGCAAGTTGTTGTATGGAGGTGAGGATGAGTGCCCCGAATGGATGAAGCGCAGCCTCGAATCGATTTCATTGAAGCTGAAGTTAGCGGAAGATGAGGGCGTTGACGAAAGCGATTCTCAGGAAGAAAATGTGGATGTGGATGAGCAGGAGTCGGATGATGGGGGCAGAGAAAATCGGCCGTTGGAGCAAGACGAGGAGATGGATCCCGACGATTAGAATGTAGATGTTACACACATACATGGTCATGGAATTTTTTTTTTTTTTTTTTTTCCTTTTTTGCCGGCTTTGATTCTTCAACTTCCTTTCGGCTACATGAGGTTGTTACATAACTGTTCATATTGCTCTCCTTTAGAAACAAAAGCCAAGCCCAAAAGGCTGAAACCAGTATGGCTCATTTTGAAAATTCAAAAGTCATTCTTTTGTAGAGGAGTGGACGGTCCACAGATTTTTATTTTTAATGGTCTTGATCAACCAGTCGGATTTTGTAGATTTGGGATGGTGTATGTATCCTATGTGAATGCAAGCCAATTCACCCGAGGAGAGATGTAAATGGGGTGGTGGTGGATTTTGAGATCTGGGTCATTCATTAGCTGGGGCTTGTCATGGACATGACCTTGCCCAAAAATCAGGCTGCCCCACTTATCAGATTGGCTGCACATATGAGAAGATTAGATGATCAAGAAAGAACACCAGCTGTCTTCCACCGTACTGTATCCTTTGGTAGGGTCCACCTGAGTTTTGTCCACGCCGTCTATCCATTTTTCGGGATCATCTCAGGGCATGGGCCTAAAAATAGTCAGATCCAAAGATCAAAGTGGATCATAGACCTAGATGAAGGAAAAATACAAATATCAGCTTGATCCAAAACTTTTGTGGCCCCAAGGAGATTTCAATGGTAAGTGTTAAATCCCCAATGATTCATGTCGTGTGGTCTGCTTGAGCCTTTTGATACGCCTAATTTTTGGTTTCATGCCCTAAAATGATCTGGAAAAATGGATGGACGGCATGGATAAAACATGGTGGGGGCCATAGAGCTTTTCCACGTAGACGAAATCGTTAGTAACGACTAACGGCTTTGGTGCTGCCTGTGGTGGCGATGTACTTTTTCCCATGGATAAAGTGTCATTTTCATGTACCTACTCGAGGTTGAGTGGGTACACGTGTTTTCCAACATTCACTAAAAATAGGACGCCGATTTCCTGCCAAACGCTATTGCAAGAATTCCCTGTTCTTTGTGGGCCCACTGCGATGATGTTTGTGAGAAAGCCATCTTTTTCGAGCTCATTCTAAGACATGCGACAAAAAATAGGGTGTATCCAAAACTTAAATGGGCCACACGAGATGAAATAGTTGGGATTTAGTGGAATTAAATGACCACCATTGGAACATTTATATGGCCACAAAAGTTTTGTATGGGTTTAAGTTCATGTTGTTTTCGCTTCATTTCAGTGAAAATGACGTTATAAATGCTTTGGATGGAATATAAACATCAAGGTCGAGCATAAGAAGGTTTAAACGGTAGGCATTCCTTGCCCCACTGTTTCATCTCGTATGGCCCACTTGAGTGTTGGATCCTCCTCATTTTTGGACGAATGTCCTAAAATGAGCTCCAAAAAACGGATGGACATGTTGGATTTCTCACAAACATCATAGTGGGCCCACCCAAAATCCTTGTGCAATAACTGCCTTGATAATCCGCACTCTGAAACCTAGGTGAGGTGACCTTGATGTTTGTGAGAAATCCACCCCGTCCATCTGTTTTGTGAGCTCATTTTGGGACTTAAAGACTAAAAGTGAGCAGATCCAAAACTCAAGTAGGCCACAATTAAGGAAAAGTAGGTAGGGAAATTCCCACCGTTGACACCTCCTAGGGTTGACAGTGATCTTTATGCCATCCATACTGTTCATAACGTCATTCCTGCCGGGATGACCTGAAAACATAAATATTAGCCTCATTCAAAACTCTCGTGACCTCACAAATATTTCAAATGTGGACGTTGATTCTCACGTTTTCAGCCCACTTGAGTATTGGATCCGGGTTATTTTTGGCCAAATGTTTTAAAATGAGTTAACAAAATAGATGGACAGGTTTAATTTATCACAAACATCACGGTGGCCCCACCTAGGTTCCAAGCACAGTACTGCTAAAGGTTTTCACAGGAATTCCGCATCCCATTTTTAACCCAGAGTTCCTGCCTAGGTAACTTAGGTGGGGCCACTTTGATGTTTGTGAGAAATCCACTCCATCCATCCATTTTGTGAGCTAATTTTAGGATATAAGGAAAAAAATGTGCCGGATCGAATACTTAAGTGGTGCAAGTGTTCCTGAGTGTATGCGCACTGTTAAAAAAATAAGACCTGATGAATTCCATGTTAGCCCATGTAAAAATCAATTATTCATGATAAAAATATCTAATTTCATTCACTTTTAATAGTTATGCATTAACTTTGTTTAAATAACTAAAGCTTACTAATCATAGCCATAAATCTACATATTATCGGGTTTAAAGATTAATTATTTCCATACAAAATCAAATCTTGATCATCATAATTATCTAGCCCTCACTAATGAGCCCTATACTAGTGACTTAAATTCAATCACAATCTTTTGTTTCAAAGCTGGACATGCGGAACATGTGTGGGTCTTGCGGGTATGCTAGAACCGATTGGGTCTGATTCAAAGACCACCGACCCCTAGCATCTAGGCAGAATGATGCTCGTCCATGGCCCGGTCATTTGCCTACTTAGCAAATTATCATGCACTTGTTTCACTTTAGCGATTGACATAAGTTGGGGCTCTTTCTTCAAATAAGCTCTTTTTTACCTTGAAAATCTAATGGTTTTCGAAGGTACAACAGTTAAACAATAAAAGAGCATGGAAGATGGGATGTTGAAGGAGGGATGTGACTTACCAATACAACGGGATCATTGTCTTGGCTGAGAGTAACATGTTGACAAGTGAGGTGAGGGTGATGTCATGAGTTACAACAACAATCAGCCTAGCATATAAGCGTAGACGCAGAAATATTTCTAAGTCAAGGTCTTCTAGATTTGACCTGCATCATAGATGGTAGAAAATTATAACTACTTACTATAATTAAGAGTTGGTTCAGCATATGCGTAGAGACAAATTGTAACTACACCTACTTTAAAGGTCTGCTGCTGATAAACAGGGGACATCTAACCCTACACACACAACACTAGGTTTACTTTTGAGAGTCAAAATTTTTTATTCAGGTGTTAGAGTTGTTTGGAGGGGCTCTTCATATTTGCTTATGCTATCTTAGTCTTATAGGGATGACATGAGAACAATTATTTGTCCACGTGGAGCTATCAAGTGCAACCAGCTGAGAAAAAATAATTACATTTCATCATCCATGATCTTATATTCGTTGCATACTCAGAATGTAATTTAGGCCGGGCTTGGTTAGAATGACTGATTGCCTTTATTCGAGAAAACAAAAAACTAAAATACTGAAACACCTTGGAAAAGATTAGTTGATCTCCGAATCTTTAATGCATGCTTCTCAAATATCTTATGTATCACATGACTAAATTTGTCCCGTTAATCTGATCCATACAGATTTTGGTACAAATACACACTAATATTGTTGATGTCAAAATTTGGATCACCCTCCGCCGAGCCCTAAGTGCTTGAAGCAAACCTTGGACCTTCACAAAGAGGAGACAAAGGAGACCCTGACTTGAGCAGGGGACCCTCCAATGTCTAAGTCAGGCTAAGGAAATGGGGTCTATGTAATGTAGAGTAGAGTTAGGGTGCCGAATATTACGTACCTTCTACCATATAAATGACCCATATTTATACTTGAGGGTCGCGGTGAACGTGTCCGATAATCTCAGCATGGTCATCGCCATCACGCGAGGATCATGAGAGCGTTGTCGTTGACAATTACATGGGGATCATGTGTTGGGCATAACTTCAGTCATGCATTACTGGGGCTATGCATTAATGTCATTGCTGACTAGATTCCTAACTGAGTTAATCTCATGGCTCGGATCTTACCCGCCGACCCGAGCTCAGGGCTCGGTGAATAGTGAGCCCGGGCTGTGTTAGTAGAGTTGTTCTCCAAGCCTTATCAACTTATCATATCTTTCCCTCGACAATTGATACGTTGAGTAAAAAGGATCAAGTCGGTCGAGGGAGAAGGACGGATCAACTCGGACATATGACCGTTGCTCTGAGGCACTTGCTAGATCGTGATCTTTAGATCAGCGTCGTGACTCTACAATAATTCTCAGGTTAGAAGCTTGTCTTGCCCCGAATTCTAATCGGTCTGAGGCCTAACTTATTAATGTTGTAGTTAGCCTCGATATGGTTCGGTGCGAATTTATCCATAACAAATATAAGTGTTCAAAAATCTCCATGTCAAATCCTATGTCCATTACGCTCGCATTTATACATTAACTAAAGGCATCAGATTCACACCAACACCAATTTAGCTCCCTAATAATAGTGTATATATATATATATATATATATATATATATATATATATATATATATATATATATATATATATATAAATAAAATGTCCAAAATGTCACACTTACTATTGTTATGATCTGTTATTGATATTCATGGACCCACATCTCTCTAATCAATGATTATGGCGCCCGATCTCAGAGAGTGTGATATGCACAATCTAGTTTGTTATATTCAAGTTAATATATGCCACATATGCCTTTGTATCAAGTAAAAAGTATAAATTTGGATCCTCTGCTTGATTGGTCCAACTAAATCGTCAGCATTGCATTGTTGTATTAAATACAGTGTGTAATGATGTAGCCCAATTAAATTACAACAGTCAACGGTTATAATTCTCTAGTTGTGGCAATTAGAGAATGAATTGCAAGTGACCCGGGCATACGTGGCAACCCACATGACGAATCCTCCACGTGTTTTGAAAGACCATAACAGAACATAGACTCTAAAACTAGGCAGATCTAAAACTCATCTGGGCCATACCACACCAAACGGTGGGGATTGAACGCCTGATGATGACAGAAAATTTGTACAAGGATAATATTTGTGACTATGAACGCCTGATGGTCAGTTCCAGGAAGGTTTCAACGGTGGACATTTCTTTTCCCACTGTTTCACTTTGTGTGGTCCACATGAGTTTTGAATATTCCTGGATTTTAGTATCCTGTCCTATCGTAGTCTTTAAAAACATATTGACGGAGTGGATTTGTCACGGACGCCTCTGTGGGCCCCACACAGCCCCCAAGCACAAGTACATCTCGGTGCCCGGTGTCACAGGCAATCCGTTATTTCTCTTCTGTGGCCCCACAGCCCCAGGCATAACTGGACGAGGATTAGATATCACTAAGCTCTGTGGACCCCACCATGATGCATGTATTGTATCCATACCGTCCATCCATTCGGACAGATCGTTTTATGTCACAACTCGGAGCTCGAGGAGCGTCAGCGCTCGTCTACGCACGACACGTAGCTACACCAGCTATATGGCTGGTGTGGGAACAGTGGCGTTTGTCAGCCAGCGTGACCAACGAAGCACATCCAGCCCTACACGTGTCACGTCAGATTCATTATTGGAAGAGGCCCCACGTGTCCATACGTAATTGGCCCATCGTGGCGGTAGAATGGCAACGCGTGGCAACCATGACAAGTGTGGTAGACGAACTCGCACTCTCACTCACCTCACACGCGTAGACGAATCGCACTTGTACAAAATCAGATCCGCTCATCAGGCAATCCAAACGTTACAGGTTCCAATATAAAAGCCCAGGCTTATAAATGACCTTTAAAATCCACCACAAAACAGACATGATGTTCAAAATCGGTGGCCCACCAAACTATTATATTTTTGCCTGACTTTTAAATTCATGCAACGTACGTTGGGCTTGTCTACTCAAATTACAAAATCAGGCCGTCTCCTGGAGAGCAGACGGCCTGACGAGCGGGTGTGATTTTTATATTTTATCCATTCCCTCCATACATGTTTTTCAAATCCATTAAAAGGGCCAAGCCCAAAAAACGAAGCAAATCCAAATCCTAGGAAATGACTGTAATTGAAATCTGAATTAGAGAAAATCGTTCATGTAACATGCAAGAGGAAATTAGAAAACAGAGACATTATGTTACAAAGAACATGAAAAATCTGTAGCATGGGATTCATTGATCTTCTTCTTTCATTGCGTGTGGGCCCAAGAACTCAGCAAATCTCTTCTTCTTCTTCTTCTTCTTCTTCTACGTCTTCCCCCTCTTCTTCTTCTTTCACTTCTCGTCTTCTCCTCCTCCTCCTCCTCCACCTCTTCTTCCTCTACCTCTTCTTCCCCTTCTTCTTCTTCCGCTTCTAGTCTTCTTCCTCCAATCGAGGAGTGATGCCTCCCACTTTGATTCCGAATCGGAATGACTGTCACTACTGGATCCGTTTTCTTCATCAGTCCCGTCTCTTCTTGGATCGCAGCTGGTGGCGACTGTGGAATCGCTAGGTGGGCTGCCGGAGCTAGATGAATCACTGCAATCGGCAATTGGAAACAATCGATCGGATACAGGGAGTCGAATTTTGGGCTGGTGTGGCTGCACGTCCTCTGCTGGCGCTTGTGTGTCTGATCGGTCAAAGAAGAAGGAAGAAACATCACGGACAAACTGGAACAAACGATCAGATACAGGGAATACAGGCCGGTTTGGCGCTGGTGTGTCTGATCGGTCAAAGAAGAAGGAAGAAACACCGGGGAAGATCATCCTCAATAAGATGACTATGAGCAGTAGAATGAAAAGGAGTTTCCATCGCATAACAATAAATTCCTTCCCGATCTTGATTGCGTGGTGGCTCTGGTGGAACTGCCCCACCCAGCAGAAGACGATCGCAATTAGAGCTATGAAGAGGGACGTAACCAAATGGAAACATGGTGAATTCCAATTTTTTCTTCTCATCTTGAAACGAGAAAACTGAAACAACAGACGGTAAAAAGAAAGATTAGAGAGAGAGAGAGAGAAGAAGAAGAAGAAGAAGAGAAAGAAGGAAGGAGGAAGAAGAAGAAGAAGAGGAAGAAGGAAGAAGGAGGAAGAAGAAGAAGAAGGAGGAAGAAAGAGAAGATTTACTTGTAAAGATGGCAGGACGTCGATAAGAGTTTTTAAAATGAAGCTAGTTATTTATAGACCAGCTTTGATTGGCAGTACCAGATAAACGGAAAAAGCTACGGCAAAAACCGTAGATAAAGATCTGTGCACGTGTACCCTCTGTAGTTGTAGCAAGATATAGATACGGATTTAAACCGTAGCTATAAATAGCTACGTACCATATCCGTAGCTTAGTTACACACCACTACGGATAATATTTGTGCTAAAGGTTAAACTATATCCGTAGCTATAGCGAGAAGATAAAAAGCTACGGCTATTAGCCGTAGCTATATTTTACTTTTAAATAAAAATATAAATAAAAATGGTAGGTTTATTATTTTTGGTGTATCCATAAGATCCATTGCTAGTTACTGGAAGTCACCTGACTAGGCGATGGGCTTGGTTACTGATGGTGGTGGTGGTGGTAGGTTTAATGGGGCTAGCAAAAGATGGTGGACAATTTTCTAGGTTGGAGGATTCTAAACTAAGACTGAAAAATGATGATGATAGTGTTGGGTCCATGGATCTTATGGGTCTCCCAATGGAAGGTGGAATTTGGAGCCAAGTTACTCAATCAAAATGCTAAGGCTGCTTTTGGATACACCAAAAAATTAAATTGCAACAGTCTCATTTGATCAAATGGAAATGACAAAAAAGTTAAGAGATGTTTCCTAGCATTCATAAGGATGAAATAGCCCCAAATTGTGGTTGCTTTCATTTCATGTCCAACTAGAAAGCTTAGTTGCAATTTGGAGCTGAAACATTTGCTATGAATGCTAATGCAGGAAGCAAGGAATCAGTTATTAACACAATGGCAGGCCACTAACTGTAATTCAATTGAAGAGTGCATTAAAACACACACAGAAGAAAGTATTATCACTATGGCAGGCCACTAAGTGTAATTCAATCCAACGGTGCATCAAACACGCACGAAAGAAGGCATCCATAATTGGACAATTTCCATACTCATAGTACAAAGGGTATAGAAGCAAACTATCATATTGACAAGAAGTGGGGTATGCTGCCCACTCTTCAGCAGGAAAGGTCCGAGTTTGAAGATTGGATAAAATCAAATTTATAGTTGCCCAAGAAGGAAATAGCAGGTGTTTTTCCCTACTCTGATACTAAGAGGAAATAGAGGATAAAACCCTATCAAGAGATGAAGAAGAGAAGAAAAAGGAAGAAATTGTGGTGGGGGGGGGGGGGGGGAATTCACATCAGGAAGTTTTGGGGGAAGTTTTAAAGGGATTTTTTTTTAAAGGGATTTCTGAATTTGGAGGGGAAATTCACATCAGGAAGAAAATCACAAAAAAAAAAAAAACAATATGATAAATTAGGAAAATAATAATTCAGAAATCTCAATCTTTTGATAGTGTTCCAAATAGAACTCTCGATGCCAACAACAATGGTCAGTTCAAGAGGTAGAAGCAAACCGCTTTTGACTCCAACATGATTGAAGTGGTAACAAGGTCCAAGAATTGGGAGCATTAATATTTAACTAGTAACAAAATTTTGTCTAAGAATAAAAGGTGGAAAAGAAAGACATCTCCAACCAACACATAAAGATGTAATTGATTAAATGTTGTTACCCAAGGATCTCCAACACTGACAACTATTGTACGTAACAGCCAATACTTAATTCCAAAAACAAAACAGAACCACTGCAAATTTATTATAAAGACCAGTAACGAAAGAAGTTACCTTTGCCAATCTGGCAATACTTGGTCTTTTACGCTTTTTGTTAGCATCCATGGGGCTCTTGAAGTTACCAACCGAGTGCTTTTCATCATTTTCTACCAGCAAAGAGGACTCCTCCACACATGGGTGCAAACCAAATTGCAATTCAAACCAACAAAACCCAAATATGGCAAAATTTGGAAAGCAAATAGTCAGTTTGAAAAGTTAGGAAAAAACACACCTATGGCTCATGGCTGAGAGTTTCTGAATCACCCACATCATTCAAATGTCGCACAATGCCTTTCTTCTAGAAGTTCAGCATCCAAGGCTTGGACCATGCCCGAAAGGCTTCCGAAAATTCGACAGATTACCTGTAGGTTCTTCTTCACAAGCACCACCAGAGACTTTTATTTCATTAAAAAGAAAAAAAAGACAAGATTCTGAAACATTCAAAATTGAAATCTAAACAGCATGCTAGAGTGGGACAAATGGGCGTGGCGTTTGTTGAGCCTCCAGGTGTCACTCCATTTCCATTCTAAGACCCACAGAACTTGATTATGTTGACTTCATTTGCATTAGTACATACAGGATTCCCTTGAAGCCTGATCATCAAGCAAATCACTTAAATCACCATGGCAACCAAGTACAATATTTCATAATTGAAATACAATTCATTGGAAATAAATCACTTAAATCACCATGTAAAACAAATCATTCGCCTTGTGTTATTGGAACCTATCATAGAAATAAGAGGGGCTGTAAAAATTCGGATCGAACTTTTCAGATGGCTGTAAAAATTCAATATGTTATGGATCTTTTATCTGCACTTGCCAAGAAAATGGTGAATGCCTAAATGATCACTGGGGAAAAAAAAAATGGAAAAGTGATTACCCACTTGCAGAACTTCCTGAAACAGCATAAATTACTTCTTCAGGCTGTTGCTTGAAAGGACTTTCTTCCCATAAGGGCTGCTCCGGAGTGCTAGAACATGGGGCCTGATGGCCTCCACAAAAGATGCATTGATAGCACCCTACTCCACGGCAGAACAGTGACAAGGTTACAATCAAGAAAGAAGGAAAGGAAAGAAGAAGAAGAAGATTTTCTTCAGTAGAGATTTTGTTCCACTGTGAGATCCCTTTGTCAACAATCAATTTGGTCCTACAACCAGATATGTGGCCCGCCAGTAAGTTGATATCTATCAACAAGGACAACATGCTAAAATAACCTGAAAACTACCCAAGGATCCTATTGTTAAGCTTAATTTACTAAATAAACTAAATAATGATAATATACCATGTTACTCAATTGTTTTAATACATATGAGCTTTAACTAAAGTTCAAATGATTCTTCTATAACAAATGACAGAATTAATGCTGAAATTACAATTATGTGAGCGTCATTTATTATGGTAAGGATTCCAATCCACTAGAGCTAATTAGTCTTTAGATGAATAGAAGATCGACAGCCCTTGCGTAACTTGCATCAGTATCAAAGAAATGAACATGTATATATATATATATATATATATATATATAGGATCCTTACTCTTGCTCGGGTGGTAGACACTCAAGAGTTTCAACACCCGGTCAAGGGTTCAAGTATCCATAGGTGGTGAAATTCCACTGGCGTGTGTGTGGGCTGTGTGCATGAGTTAAAAATAAAAATAAAATAATAAAAAAGCACAAAAAAATAAAAATAAATAAATAAGAACATGTATATACACTAATAAGTACATGTTAAAGATGTTGGTGGATTTTGAGTGGCGTTAGAGAAGGTCACCTCGGTCAAAAGCTCAGAGAGAGATTTTCTAGAAGGTCACCTCAGTCAAAGCAAATCAACGATTACTTCAAGAATCCCAAAGCCAGAAAATGCTTACCAAGCCAGCAATCTTTTTAATCATTAGGCTGGATTAGAGTTCAGTCTCAACATGCATCTTTTATGAAAGTACAATGTACCAGACTAGAAAGGAAACACAGAGAAGTAATAGAGAAGTCTATGTTACATCTAGTAAAAAGATCCAGAGTAACCATGCTTAAAAGAAGAGCACTCACACATTCTTCAAGCCTTGTTGAACAAAATCTAGACATCGTTTCACAAGCTGCACCAGATTGAAATTTGTTAAAGCATGGAAGTCGCTTTCACCAATTAAAAAGAAAAAAGAAATATTTACCTTCTTATTTATTTCCAGCCCAAGAAAATTCACACCAATACATTTCCTAGCCACTATAAACATAAACACACCATTTCTTGCATTATAATCATCGGAATGATCAGGGTTGAGAATTTAATGGAACTACAGTGAATGTACATCAAGAAAACATTTACTAAATAAAAAATTCCAATTTATTAGTCAGATACATCCAGGTAGACCAAATACTGCTTTTCCTTTTCTAGATTGAAACAGGGTAGATAGTTGATAATCTTTTCATATATAACTCTTGTGACATATGGAGAGATAGGACCTATAATACACGTGACCCAAATACACGAGATTATTCTTCAAATCCAACCTTTTCCTGAAGGATGGGGATTTTCAACTGAAAAGATTTTTATTTTTATTGTTTAAATTTTGTTGGTGCATGGACTACCAAAGTTGTTGGAATCTTCCAATCTAGGTTCTTGAATTAGCCTCCACACCTGTGACAATCCGGACCTTAAGAAAACAACAGCAAGAGCAGCAGATTTAAACCCGTCCAAGGATGGCACAATAATCATGATACAATTCTCAATCAAGATCGGAAATTGGGGGTTGTCTGCCTAGTAAACATGCTTGGCATTGCATGCCATAGACCTTGATTGATTGAAAATTTCCCTTTTCAGCTAATGGCCAATAGTTATTCTAAGGTGCAGTGTTGTGTATCAATTATTTGTCATGTGAGCGGTGGTTGGGTTTTTAATGGTCAATGTTCATTCAACACTATTTCCCGTAATGTGGTCCACTTGAGATTGAGATATACCTCATTTTTTCTTTCATATTATAAAATGACCTACAAAAATAGATGGACAAAATGGATGAAACACATACATCATGTTTGGGCCCACAGAGCACTGACTTGGGAATAAGACTTGAGAATTAAAGCATCCAAAATCTAAGTATATTACTATGTGGTCAGCCAAATTGTCGCAAATAATAAGGCTCTCAATCTCTCTCTACTTGCTCAGCTCCTCAAATAGATCCTCATAGAAATCCTGCAGTTTCGAAGTCATTCAAACCACAAAACAAACTATAAGACGCAAAAATTATATTTTCCAAACAATATGAATGCATGATGCCCCAACCTTACACGAGAGAGAGAGAGAATACCAGTCCTAATAGCAGAATTATTGATTTGAAGCAGGAGCAGCACATGTTTAGAAGGAAGAACCCAACACATCTGAAGCAGCTAAATAGTAGGTAGTTTTCTCCCCTAAACCATTTGAGCATAAGAATTAAAGAGAATCTCAGAATAAAAACGAGAACCGGTAACAGTTCTATGACAAATGCACTGTGGGCCTATCAGACTCTGGATCAGCAAACCATTGGCCCCACTTGTACTCAAGACCCGAGGATAATTTTCATAGCCTCTGATCAAAGGATTATTTGATTCTTTTCTTTCACAAGTTGAGAGTAAATTAGAGATTATTTTATATGTTTATTTAACTAGACATCAGAATTTTTTTATTTTTTATTTTTTATTTTTTTACGCGTGGTTGAACCATTTGGTACTAATTTAACAATGGAAACAAGTCAAAATCCAATCCAGGTTTTAAAATGTAAGCGTAATATTGATTTCCTAAAAGAAAGTGCAGAACAATCTCATACAATGCAGAAGTGGAACTCTGACACCCATTATACAAAAATAACCAAACAAAGACTTTTACATGAATCAGATTTGGGATCATCATCATCATAGACTTAACATTAGTCCCATGATTTCTTAACCGGAAACTGTTTAACAAACTAAGTAATAGAATGGATTAGAAAAAAACATGTGATTTACATTTTAAGCGTCCAAGTATGCCCGGTTTGGCCACTTGCAATATTAGAATTCAACTCAATTTTATTTTTAGTTTAAAAAATTATTTTTTGCCATACAAACAACATGCCAATCTAACAGATATTAACCAAAACAAGAGATCACCCAAATCACTTTACTAATTTTTTGCAAAAAGAGTTACAAAACACGGAAAAAAAATCACTAACTGATTTGAAGGAAAAAATTTAACATAGCAAGGTTTAGAAAATGGAATTGTGACTGCAGAAAAGCCGATTGGTGTTACAGTTGCATAATAGAAAGGAAAATGAGTAGTCAAAACCTCTAAAAAGGAGAAAAGGAGTACATGCGCATGTTACTACAGGGAGTGAAGAAAAGGGAGCAAAAAAGAAAATGAGAGACGCAAAAAATCCATGTTACTTGAGACCCAACTTCCAATAGAAACTAATAAAATACAAATAACCCATGTCATTTGAGAGAGCTCATCATCTGTAAAGGAAACATGAATCATAATAAAGGGCAATAAAAGATTTTTTAAAAAATGAAAGAAGTATAAACTTACAGTCCAATGAGTGAAGAGCCTTGTGTTGTTGTCTCCATAAAGATATGGGCTGACCTGTTTTTGCATTGTTAACGCATTAGGAAATGGATTTGGGTCTGCATTGTTAAGCAACAATCCACATTAAATTTGCATGTGTGGCCCACCTGATGAGCTGACTGGCCTGATTTTTGGGCCAGGGCATGTTAGTGATGGGACCCACCTGATGGATGTGCAGATAACATCTGATGTTAGCATTCATCCTTGAATTATAATGTTTTGATCCTCTCTTTTTTCTCTGACAAACAGCTGCTATTGTTGAGGACTGTTGGAATTCTTATTCCAGTTTATATAATGGCAGGAGCACTGACTATAATTCAACGCAGGCTCCAACAATAGGTAGCTCCCCTTTTCCAAACCTACAAGCAGGATCCGGGCTGTTCACAAGGTAGAACCCAGCAAATTACCCATGAACCAAAAATCAGGTCAGGCAGAGCACCAGGTGGGCCACATTATATATGGAAAAAATGATGATATTTGAAACTCATCAATGGCTACACATGTGGACCATCTGATGATCATGCTGCAGCACATAACACTGATGGGCCCCACTAATGAATAGCTTAGTGCTCGCAAGGGGAAAGAGCACAACTTAGGGTGTGCCGTATCCGTTACAATACGGCCGTATCGGCCGATACGTAACGGTAATGGCTGACACCGTTACGCGATACGGGGTCGAAACGGCCGTTACGGGTCATAACGGCCGTTACGAGCCTTGAAAAAAAAAAAAACTTACCTTTTTCGTTTCTTTTCTTCTTCTTCTTCTTCTTCTTCTTCTTACAATGGGGCTGCGGCGGCAGCCCTCTCTCTCTCTCTCTCTCTCTCTCTCTCTCTCTCGGTTCGGTCCCCTCTTTGCTTTCCGTCTTTTCTTTTCATTTCCCTCTCTTTTCTTTTCTTTTTCCAAAGAAAACCGAACGGAATAAATAGAATGTCTTTTCACGCCCACATAGTTTTTTTTTTTTTTTTTAATCTGCAGTGCACGCTGCATAGTGCACACTCACAATTTTATTGCATGCGGTGGGGCCCACCTTGATTTATGTATGGTAAATCCATGCCATTATAATTTTTCAAGTTCATTTTAAAACATGATCCTTGAAATGAAGGGATCAAAATCTCAATTGGACCACGCAGTTGGGATTGAATGCCCGCCGTTAAAATCTTCTTAAGGCCCATTTTGTGATCCACCTAAGATTTGGATCAGCCTCATTTTTTGGTCCATGCCCTGAAATAAGTGGGCAAAAAGGATGGACCACATGGATATACAACAAATGACATTTTATATATTTTTTATATTTTTTTCTATTTACGCATTAAATATGGCCATTTTTTTTTAAATTCGAAAATTCATTTTTTAATGATTGTTTTGCTATTTTAATTATGCCATGTGATGTATTAATCATAGTAGAACATGTTAATATGCATTTTACAGATTTGGAGTGCCAATTTATATTTTTTTAAAATATTTTTTTCTATTTATGCATCAATTATGGCCCTTTTTTTTTTAATTCAAAAAATCATTTTTTAATGATTGTTTTGATGTTTTAATCATGTCATGTGATGTGTTAATCATAGTAGAACATGTTAATGTGCATTTTACAGATTTGGGGTGCCATTTTATATATTTTATATATTTTTTTCTATTTACGCATTAATTATGGTCCTTTTTTTTTAAATTTGAAAAATCATTTTTTAATGATTGTTTTGATGTTTTAATCATGCCATGTGATGTGTTAATCATAGTAAAACATGTTAATGTACATTTTACAGATTTAGGGTGCCATTTTATATATATATATATATATATATTTTTTTTTTTAATTTTCTATTTACGCATTAATTATGGCCTTTTTTATAAAAAAAATCGAAAAATTATTTTTTAATGATTGTTTTGCTGTTTTAATCATGCCATGTGATGTGTTAATCATCATAGAACATGTTAATGTGCATTTTATAGATTTGGGGTGCCATTTTATTTTATTTTTTATATATTTTTTTTCTATTTACGCATGTTTGAGAAATTCCTAAAAAATAATTGCAAACACCAAATGTAAGATATTTTTATATTACATTCATTCTAATATATCTATCATTGATAGTAGATAGTTAGAAAATTAAATATATGAATTTTGTAGTCAAATTCAGGTTATCTGGTTCATAAATTCATTAGACAGTCCGATACAACTTCTCACTAAAGAGTGGACCGTTACAACACCATAAACATGTTCCAATTTATAAATGAATACATATTTAGAATGCTTAGAATATTCCAGATTTAATCCATATTTTTTCATATTTTTTTGGCAAAAAAAAAAAATTGCGCCGTTACGCCCAGTATCGTCGTTATGCCCCCGTATCCGTATCGGCTTTGGAGGTCACCGTTACGCTAACTGATACCGATATGGGTATGCTCCAAAATTCACTATTTGTTGTAGTACAGAGCTTGTCACTAGATATAGAAAGTATAAACTCCAAAGGTTTAATTTATTGGCTACACTAGAGTTCACATATTTAAAGGATAAAGGAAGCTAAAAGTGAGAAAGCACATGATGAACCGTACATATTGTTGGATGGCAAGACCTAGATGATAAGTGTAAGGACTTTGGAGTTGCCATTAGATGATAGAAATCACCTTTCTTCAAGTCATGCCACAGTAATCTCCCATTCTAATGGTCCTTCACAAAGAAAATAGTTGGATGAAACTCAAAAGTGAAGCAAATACTAATTAGCTAGATAGAGGGACTTTGGATGCCAAATGCATCAATGTACATGTGTTGGTTTCTATACACTTAGCTAAATAGATCGTTTCTCAAATTTGAACACTCCAAAGATAGTGATTAACTAGAAGAAATTGCCGACAAGTAGAGCATGTGAGCCATTGCTATACTTTTCTAAATCATGTATGCTTAGAGAATCAGATGGATTGATCATCTGTAACAAGGGAGGTCCTTGTGAGTATATCACTGCAAAAGGAAATGGTAACAAAACAAGAAAGTTGATGAGGTAGAGCCATTAGAACTAGAATGTGGTAGTGCCATCCCTTTACAGCACATATATGGGTTATGGTCGTGTGTCAATTGAGACCATCCATCCAGTAGGACCCATCTTAAATCATGTTCGCTTTAATTTTTTATTTTGTTGGGTAATCCTTGCCTAAATTTATTCTCCTCCTCAAACCAAATGTGGGCCATTGACCATTTTTTTTTTTTTGGGGATTGTTAGTTGGGAATCTGCCAACCAGATGGCCCGGACCATCCAATTTATATATTTTTAATCCTGTTTCATCATCAACAAGGGCAATTAAATGAAAATATAGAATTGGCATGTCACCCCTGTCATGTGTACTATGGAAAGGTCTCTATAATCCTATACTGGTTCCACCCGCTTTTGCTGCTGCTTCTTCTTCTTCTTCCTCTTCTGCGGCACCTTTAAGAAGCAAGCCTAAAAAGGTAGAAAAAAGGTAGAAAAAGATGGAAGTTAGGTTAGAAAAGTCTTTAAAGGAATTTATAGGTGGGTTGGACACTTGAAATTTGAAGAATCTACATCTATAGTATTTGGATTCTTGAGAATTTCAGTGTGTCAAGTTTTGTTTGGCACCTTTAAATTTAAATCATCTCTAAGAATTTGAAAAGTAGCTTTTTAGAAAGAATGGTAAATGGCTTATAATTAGAAATTGAACTCTGGCCAAATTTCAAATTGCCGAAATGAAAATTAACTCTAGAATTAAAATTTAACTTCAAAAGACAATAATTTGAAAATAAGAGCCAGTGCAGGCACATCAACTGAGTTTCATTATGCAGTAGAAGAAATGATGGAAATCTACAACAGAACATAGCAATCAATTTTACTGAAATTTTTTAATAGATAACACAAAGATAGCTTGCAACTTACAGTTAATATATTGGAAATGCACATCCTACAATCATATTGGATAAATAATAATAATAATAATAATAAAGAACAGTTTTTTGTAGATAATCAATGCATCAAAAGGTAAAAACAATAGTTGATTTCTACTTTCTAGAAAAGTTTGCAACAAAAGATGAATTCAGGCGGGAATTTCACGGGATCAGAAATAACACTTTATTTGGATAATAAGTGACATGGAATATACACCAAGTGTACTAGATTAGTCATGTTTTTTTTTTCATTAGGACTGCCATCCATACAAGTTGCCCTAAAATTCAGGAGGAGTGCACCCATGAAACTCAGCCTACCACAAAGATTTATTGGGACAACGAAGCAAGCAAAAATGGAGTCCATTTGGCAGTCCCCAAATTCAGTTTTCAGCTGTTATGATGCATAGAAATGTCTCACTATGACATGCTCAGAATTTTTATTAACAAATAGGAGAAGTGTCCTTTTACATTTACATGCATACACAAGTAATGGAGATTAAATCTAGGAGCTTGATCCAGAATCAATAATTCAATATTCAGTCCAAAGCATTGCAGGATCTTAATAGATTTTTCCAACCTTTAGAATGGGCAGATTATTATTTTTTTAAGCTTAAAATCTGATCAGTCCACACATATATTTCCAAGTAAAAACAAACAAACAACTAAAATATAATTTTCTCAAGATTTGCTAATTTAACTTCACTTGCTGCAAGCTTTAATAAAAGGGAAATCAGGAAGTGGTGCCCTAGAGCCACTGATGATATACAACCTTTTCACGATGTTGACAAACATCCTACAAGAATGGAGAGTTAGAATTTCAGTCATTTGATGATCATCCTGACTCACACTGTCACACATGTATGAATACGATCCATGTTTAGATTAGGAATTTTGGATTCCAAATCCCCAAATCCAGTTAATTAGGGATTTTAGATTCCAAGCCCTAAATCCAGATAAAATTAGGGATTTCGAATCCCGAACTGGGAATTTCTAATCTAGTAATCCCAAATCGAGAAACTGTAAATACGATAAAAAATCTTCATATTCCTTACCCTGTCAATCCATAGAGGCGACCATGTTTGATAGTAACACTTGATAGATGCCGGAGATTTGGCCATGTTTGCAAACTTCAACCTCCCGGAACCATATCACCCAGGGTTTAAGGAAGTCTCGGCCTATCTCTGGCAACTGTCAACAGCGCTGCAGGTCACCCTCTTCCCTTGGATCAATCGGCTAGATTCGAAGCCTTCCGATTTCGATCCAGCGGCTGTATTAGAGGGAGATAGGGAGCAGCTGCCATTCGTTCCGGCAACATGTTGTTAAGGCCATGGAGTTCATCGTCAAGGATGGCATCGACGTCATGATCGGCGTCGTGTTTGATGAAGGCGACCATTTCTTCGGCTGGGTGCAGATCCATCAACGGCCGAGAAGATCTCGCTCGCTCTCCATTCAGCTGCTGCACGGTCGAAAACAAAGAACGACCTTATAGGACCCGATTACATGCATCGGATCAGCTTATGGACCCGCGAATGGAAATCAACTGATCCCTGTTATATTGGGCTTTTCAACATCAATGGGCCCACTGCTCTGGGCCCATTCCACCTAATTTCGGGCCAAGTCTTTAAGACATTAATGGGGCACGATCCTCTGTGACATTGTAAACCTTGTGTTAAGGTTATGAATATTGATTAATAGGTCTAAAACCGTCCATGATGTATGTGGGTATCTCACATGGAATTTTCATTGGGTAGGGATTAAGGGTGTGTATACACCATAATTTGAACATCACATATGTTAGATCTGACCATAAAATTTGAACTAAAACGGATTGGCCAATATTAACCCATCTTATGATAATTCTCACGTGATTATGAGTTCCTTAGGATGACGTATAGATCATATACATTCAGTTCCGATGAAGCCCACGTTTAGGTCCATTACCCGTACTTAATAGTCTTATATAGACCATTGGATTATAACGAGCAAAATATATCTTACGGTTTTTTCCTGTAGTTCATTTATTTTCCAATGGTTAGTACTGACCATCTTGTGAGCCGCATCAGACTAGTTAAGATATAATTCATTAAGAGGCAGGATTATAATTGCAATCATAAGTTTATATTTATAGTTTTGGATTCGATTGTGTTAGCCACCATAGTGACCTCAATCGATGAAAATATTACAAGTATAGACTTGTAACATTGGGATAAGCAGATTGCATACAGTTGCATTCATGTTTTCATGCGCACGGTAACGAAAATACAGACGATTACCGTTTGGCAGACACGTAAACGAGTGAAGTAAATGGTGTTGGTAATGTAAAGCTGAAAGACTCATTTCACTTATAGGTATTGCATGTCTCAGATTTACATGACTGACATCACTTAGCTTCATGTTCAGGAGGATCACTGACATGTTATTATTACTGCCCACAGGAAGAATGATAATGATATAATAGATTCTCACCAAGATGTGATAGTTGGGCCCATCTTCATTTTTGATGATTTAGTTGATGCCTCTCTTGGCAACTAAATTGATTTAATTTACCTGATATTTTGTTTACATTTGCAAAATTGCTTTGTGAAATAATGAACTAATGTGAGTATATATATGTATTTCAGTATCAATTCCAACTAATTCGAATCAAGTCTCTGCCCTGAATGGATCAAATTATGCTCAATGGAAGAACGTCATTGAAGTTGTACTAGGCTGTCTTCAATTAGATTTGGCCCTGATAACACTAGAACCACCAGAACTATCTAATGATGCCACTGAAGTTAAATATAATCGATGGGTTGCATGGTTTAGATCAAATGATACTTGCCTAAAAGTAATTAAGTATTCGGTTTCTGAATCTATGAAGGGTGTCATGCCTGAAACAGACAATGCTAAAACTTTTCTAACTGAAATGGGAAAACGATTTAAGAAATCTGATAAATCTGAAGTGGGCATCCTTCTGAATAAATTGACTCGCTCATCCTACGATGAAAAATACAATATCCGTGAATATATTGTAAAGCAGATCGAAGTTGTTTCTAAGATCCGTGCTGTAGAGTTTGTGCTCACTGATGATCAACTGATTCATTTGATCATGAATAACCTACCTCCCCAATTCGACACGTTTCTGGTTAACTATAACACTCTAAAGGACATGTGAACATTGGATGAACTCATCGCTCAGTGTGTCCAAGAGGAAGACAAGATCAGGCAGATGGGCAGAGTTCAAAATGTTAATACGGTGACCTCAGGTCATGAACATAGGCAAGGGAATAAAGGTAAGTGGAACAGGGAATAAAGTTCTAATAATGGATTCTCTGGTCCTCCATCTGGAAACCTTGAGAATCAATTTGAAAATAGATCTAAACGCAAACGGGTTAAAGGTAAACCGTGCTTCTTTTATAAAAAAGGTGGGTCATCTAAAGAAAGACTGTGAAGGTTTTCAGAATTGGCTCATAAAGAAAGCTAATCATTATGTTCTTGTCTGTTTTGAATCTAATCTAACTGATGTGCCAGCGGATTCCTGGTGGATAGAATTAAGAACTACTATTCACATATGCACTTCTATACAGGAATTACTAGAGGTCAGGCCACTAACTGATGTAGAGCGCTCAGTATACGTAGGCAATGGTGTCAAGGTTGACGTGGAGGCAATAAGAGTCTATAGGCTTGAAGTTGAAGTCTGGTCATTTTTTGGATTTAGTAGATACATTCTGTATGTGTAGACACCCCACCCAAGCTGACATCTTGAGAAGGCTAAGACAGTCCAGGAACCATGATCATGTCCAAAATTAAACCTTAACCCTAGCTCAAATCCGAAACCCTGGCCCAGAACCCCAAAACCACTAATCTACAACTAAAAACCGTCCAATCCACGCACAACCCCGTCTCTACCCTATACCATGCTCAGGGCCCCATTATCCAAACCAAAGTCAACCTATCCGATCCTAAAAAACCAAAAAAGGATCATCCGACAACCTAGCACATCACACGAGCACCGCACGTGCGGACCCGACCCAAGCCAGACCCAAGCGGTAGTCTGACTACCGCCGGTGGTACTGCGACTGTCACCCCTCGCCAGAATCATGTGCTCTCCGAGTAACAGCTGGCCTGGCGTCCGAGATTTACTTTTACCCCTCTCTTCAACCTTATTTACCGTTTTGCCAGCCCCAACAACCAATGAGAGCACGCTATGTGGCGTTTCTCTCCCCTCCACCATTCACAACTTGCCACATTAGCTTTTACCCTTTACCTACCCCATAATTACAGCAATGTCATTTGAGAAGGCTATAAATAGCCCTCTCCTCTTCACATTACACACCAACAAAATTTCTAAGCTTAAGAGAGAGAGTGTGTGTGTGTGTGTGTGTGTGTGAGAGAGAGAGAGAGAGAGAGAGAGAGAGAGAGAGAGTGAGGAAGAGAGTGAAGGAGAGGGAAGGAGCTCCCAAGTCTCCAAAGTTCCAATATTTCAAGCCACCCCTAGTCTTCCTCTCAACCTTTCAACCCCTAAGCTTAGCCCCGATTGGTCATGATTCGGTTCATGTCTTAACCTACTCAAGATCAAACCAAGGATCCATCTATCTTACAAGCATTCCACCATGACATTTATTCCCTTCTCAACCCCCTTGCTCCTCTAGGTCTCTAGTGAACGTATGCTCTGTAACTTGCTGTACATCCGACCTTGTCACACCATAAATTCCTAGTGACCTAGTCCATTTTTCTTATCTTTTTGCATAAGCATCATCACATTCGTCTTTTAGACACATCGCTGGACGTATCCTCTGTGGCTTGCCAAAACCTCGGATCTTGCTACATCAGAAATCCGCGTGCGTGACTAGTCCTATCTTAACAACAACATCCATCATCCCTTGAGATTGTTTTCCCACACCAAGTAGAGACGGTACATCTGTACGGGCAGAGAGGGTGCCTAATACCTTCCCTCTTTGTAATTGATGTCCCTTACCCGGAATCCCGGATCGCAGACCAGGAGTCAATTTAAGGTAGGAAAGTCTTTGGATTTCCCCAACCTGACTTATTCCGTGATTCTAGCCGACCGTGAGATTCTGAGATTTTTCGGCTAGTGGCGACTCCAACACTCACAAATCAAACCAATTACCCCCACCACCCAAAACATAACATTTAAGCCAGCGTGGACGCTGATTTCCAGTATCTACAGAATGGCGACTCCACTGGGGAATTATGCTAGAGCACACTAGCTGAGACCTAACTCGAAAGTGTGTGACATTTTAATCTCAAGGGACATCATCACTACATTCATAAATAAAAAATAAAAAATCTTTAGCTTTTCACTTTTCTAGGCACCAATTCGAACCATGACCACCCGCTCCCATGCAGCCATGACCTCTCAAGCTACCCATAAAGAAGAGCCGGCAGCTCAGCCAGCTCCCGAAACATTGGCACCCTCACCCACACCGCTACCAGTACCTCCAGCAGATCCGCAAGCCACTGCAACCACGCAAGAGGTACTACTTCGAACGATGCAAGAGTTACTGTTTCGCCTAGTGCCAAGCGCTGCACCAAATACACAGGCAACTCAGCTTAGTGTAGAGAACAGTTCGCTCCCTCAGACTCCTTTTGCCTTTTCTCTCATTCCTCCAGCAAATCCTGTGCTCCCTCTCCCAGAAGAGTTTGCACAAGAACAATAGCAACCAACAAATGGGAGTAACCCTCCTGTGCATCTCTATTCAGCACATCACAACAATCAGGCACAACACAAATTCCCCCTAACGGGAACAACAGACAAGAAGTGACGGATGCCCATGAAGGGGGCCAGTTTTGAGTCCAGCTCACTCCCCCTAACGGGAGTAACATTCCGGATTTGGCAGACACCCCAGGCGGGAGCCACTTCCGAACATCACACCCTCCTCCGAAAGGAATCGGTGTTCCATTCCAGCTACCTCCCGCCACCGGGAGTCCATCTTCTTTCCAACAACCTCCTATTTTGGATCCATACGAAGAAGAAGCAGCACAAGCCCTACAGCAAGAGGCAAGGTATCCACCACCCGGTAAATCGGAAATTGAGGAGTTATGAGAGTAATTACAAATGGTGCAAAGTTAACTCCAGAGGCAACAAGGAGTGGACCATCCATCCACAAAATTCAGGGACCTTTGTCCCTTCCTAGACGCTTGGGTACCTCCGAACTTCGAGGTATCGAAATTCAGTATGACGGTAGTAGGTGCCCCACAACACACCTAAAAGCATTTTGCGGGGAACTCAATGCGATAGCAGGGAATGATGGAGCATTGATACGACTTTTCCAGAAGTCCCATAAGGGTGATACTTTGGATTGGTACACCTCATTAGATGTAACACCCTGGTTCTCAAAACCCAAGGATAGTCGCTCCCCTTTGAGAATCCGAGTATTACGTTATAAAATGGGGTTTTATGATCTAATTAATGGCCAATCTCAAAATCATTAAGTAAAATAACCACTGCATAAACCAAGAATATCAAGAGTAAACAAAGCGGAAGTTTAATACATTTAAGTGGGAGTAAAATGAAATCCCATGACAGGGAAAATATTTTATTATAACTCCAACAAGACACAAAATCTGAAATACAAAGCAAGTAAATCCTAGAGCTCCAATGGCTCAACAACATTCACATAGAACTCTCCTTTGCCAAACTCCACTTCAGCCGCTCTTAGAATCCCGTCATAGGGGTCTCCACCTGTTCATCAAACCTGTGTCTATTTGGTACAACCGCACGATTGGGTGAGTGAAAACTCAGTGGGAACTTCCCTCATAGATTCAGCCATAACACATCATTCCAAAATAGATTAACAATTCATATATAATTCACAAGGCAATACAAATACATATACAACATATTCAAATTACAAGGAGACAAATCATGAAATTATAAATGCATGTATGGGTGTATGGATGTATGTTCAAGTCCTAGATCTAGGTATGTAATCCAGCTGTCAAAATAAAAGACTGCCCGAGGTAGATAAACTACCTGGAAAAAGCTATAAAGGTGAGTGCGCCCAAGGACGACCTTCCGGAAAAATACCCGGAGTATGCCCGAGGAGGAATAAAAATTCTGAAAAAGCCTCATGTAAAATAAGAGCGCCCAAAGTGACTCAAATGCACAACTCTGGTCATTCAACTGATCTACAGTAAATCGAGCAGAACGTAGCTTACATTAAGTACTCGGAAAAGCTTACATGTCATGCGTGAATGTTATGTACCATGACACATATATACATTACTTTAATAGAATAGGAATGACTTTCAACTTTCAAATAGGTAATATCCAACTATACATTCCACATAGATTTCCATTATTTCTTTACATTCAAGGAGGGCTCGCCAAGTATCATGTACGTTTACAGGTGAGGTCACATCATTTGAATTATCTAAGAGTCCTTCTAGGTCCCTTAAGGACTCTTCCCATAATCCTCTTCATACTACTCACAATGCATAATGAAATAAGAGTTGTAAAGCTCAAGCCAGTCTCATTAGAGTTATATTCATGATATAAAGGAGACAAGAGGAATTTTGTCTCATAGCAAAATAGTAATAATTATGAAAGATGGAATTCCCATCATCCCTTGGTACACTGTATGTAAACAAATTCACATTTGCCATATCTTAAGAACTATCCATATGATAGTGCCAACTACATTAGAGACTAGAGAATATAGAAAGTCATGAAGGTAATATCTCACTACCCAATTCACAAATAATCTAGCGTGGGAGCTTTCTTTTCTTTATATGTCTAATAAAGTTATATTCATAGGCAAATTATAAATGTGACATAGAGTTCATAAGACCACACATCATGCACATAACTGTTAAGGAAATATTGTATTAAAATGATTAATCCAAGAAAGTCACAATAACTAGGAATCAATGATTTTTTTTTTCTAAAATTTCATACATTAGAGATTTAATCCATATGAAAATTAATGGAAGGAAGAAGCTGTGGGGGATGCTCCTCACCTTAAAGTGCGGTTTCTCTTTTTGCTAGACTAGGGACCACAAAGGAGTCCAAAGCACTCAATCTACCCTCACTAGCTTGAATTGATTCCATTCGACGTATTGAGCCTAGATAGAGATGATTTCAGTTTTTATCATAAGACTTAAAATAATAGAATAATAACTTGATTAAAATCCAAACAAAGACTCTAAAACTACCTTTCTTGAATGTGTCCCAAACTTGGCTTGAGTTCGAACCGAGTCAACTCAGCTTGACTTACTCCCTCTCCCTCTCTATCTCATTTCTTCTCTTCTTTCTTCTTTCTCTTTCTTTTCCACTTTCCTTCCTTTCTTCTCCCTCTCGTTCTGAAGGTTTGTAAGGTCTGCCATCGGTCTGAACTCGGACGGAGTTGAGGCAGTTAGACTCGGTGGTAGTCCAACCCGACTCAACTCGACTCGGTGCGGTAACAGTTGCCGCACCACCCAGTCTTCTTCTCCCGCTTCTCTTCTTCTCTCTCTTACTGATTTCTGTTGCAGTGTCCAATCCCACAACTGAACTAAGGACCCAGCAAGGAACCCGCCCCAACTCCATCAGGACTCGACGTTGAACCGAGCAACAGCCACCATCATCTCTTCTCCTCCTCCTTCTTCTTTCTTCTCTTCCTGCTCCTTCTCTCCTTCTCTTTCTTCCCCCTGGCCACCTTCCCAAAACCTGGAATGGGCCGAACTCGACCAGCGGCTCTCATCAGCGAGTCAGCAGTCCATGACCCGGACTCAGTTGCTAAGTTGGCCCAACTCGGTGCAACAGCAGCAACCGCACCTCTTTCTTCTCTTCTCCTTCTTTCTTTCTCTCATTAGCTCTGATAGGAAGGCCAGAATGGTGTCGGACTCGATGTGCCTCGCCCTGTCTCCTAAAGACTCAAATAGAAGGACACAGCAACAATGGTGCAGCTGGTGGGCGACCCGGCTCTCTCTCTCTCTCTCTCTCTCTCTCTCTCCCTCCTCCTTTTTCCTCTTTCTATCTCTTTTCCAGATTTTTAGGGCCGGCTATCCAAAATGGAAAAAGAGCTTTTATAGCTCACGGGAATCTTTCTAGGACCTTCGGTAGCAACTAATTAAAGGATTAGTTATGGTATTGTTTTCTTTTTAATTGTTTAAAATCAAGGAAATGAATCTCAGATCAGTCACCAGGGATAGATTTCTGTGTTAATGGTCCACCTAACGTGAGGTCTTGATCGGTGAATGGGACCCATTATTCGCTGATGGGTTTTCACAGTCTAACGAGGAAGATGATCACGCCGTTAATGGCGGATCATCAGTGATTGGTTGATCTTACGATCAACCAGGCATGGATGGTGCGGATGGTCTCTGAGATTACTATGGGGTCCATATTTTGGACGAACATTCACGAATCTCAGTGGGATTTGGAGTATTGAAGTTGCGGCGCTCTTTTCTTATAGCAAAGGAAAACCCTAAAGCGCGGAAAGGAATGGACGGCTGGGATTGTTTTGGAATTAAAGGTTGAGATTGGGTGGAAGCTCGTGGATTTGCCAGCTCATAGGCAGCGCATTAGAATTTTCATTTTTAGAAATACCGTATGCACCAAGCACCGTTAGCGGATGAAATTTCTCACCCATGAGTGGGCAACTCTAGAGGAAAATTCAATGGCCTTGGTTAGACTGATCCTCCGCTCCAGATGGACGATTCGGATCGCTAATCTGGGGTCAGATGGTGGGCCACAGCTGTTGCAGATGGATACCGTCAGTTTAAATCTGTTGTCGGCGGGAAAAATGGGTAGAAAATCCCATTTTCTGGGATTTCATCGGGTCAGCGCCCGGTCTGGGCTGTTGACCGGTTCGGTGTGCTGCATCAATATGTGCATTTTGTGCACACGCAGTTATAGTGGGGTCCACATGATGTATTTGAGAGATCTACACCGACCATTCTCCTTGGAGACTCTAAATTAGGTTATCTGACTAATGGTCAGGCAGATCCAAAACCCAAGTGGCCATGTTTTATAGGTTTATCAAAAATAAATTTCTTGTTTATATTTAGATATATATATATATATGATTATTATCATTATTATTATTAGTCTATATAGTATTTACATGGGTCACACTCTGATCAACGCCATTTATTAATTGGGCTATAAATATGAAGGATTGAATCAATTTAAATTTGTAAGTGGGTGACGATATATTACTCTTAATGTTCGGTTATTGATTTATTTAATTTAATAATTATATATGAAAATTTTGTTATTCTAACTGTTAAAATTTAGTGGTGGGTTAAGATTTATCAAATGATGGTGAATAAAGTACATTATTTATATTTTCACACAACCGTACTAATATAGTTTGTAATAGTAACACCCAAGCACTGGAAAGTACGGGGTGTTACATTAGACAACCATCAAATCAAAACTTGGAAAAGCTCTCCCAAGCATTCATTGACAGGTTCTCATATAACCTGAACATAGCTCCGAGAAGGTCTGACATGGCTGCCTTAAGATAAAAAAATGATAAATCCTTGTCAGCGTACAAAGGACATTGGAGAGACATGGCTACTTGAATGAGAAACCTCATCGATGACGAGGAACAGATATCCATGATTGTACATTCAGCAAATCCCAGCATTTCGGGATATCTAATCTCGTATCCATACATGAATTTCTCTTAACTCATCCGAGCCGGGGAGCAAGTCGAAGCCGGGATCAGAGCCGAAACCATTCCCCCATGGCCACACCAGGCCCCCTCAGTTAAAAGAAATAGAGTCGAGGGGAAACCGGTGGGATACAAGAATGGAAATGGCGCTGCTCCCACGCCACGCACCATGGAGGTTAACAATATTGTAGCCAACACCCAAGGCAATCAGTACACCTCGCAACCGGAGCCACAACAAGACAGACAGTATCAGCCACAACAAAATAGGCAGTACTAACCATAGCAAACCCAACAGGGGTATCAGGCATAACCGCCTCAACAACAACAACAACAACCTAGGGAAAATGCATCGGGTCCATACAAACAGGTAATGTTAGGGAGGAAGTTTACCCCTTTAGCACAGACATATAGTCAAGTTCTGATAATGTTGATGCACAAGCAACTTTTGACACCGCTCCAACCTCGACTACGGCCTAACCCATTGCCACTTGGTTATAATGAAAATCAGTACTGCGCATATCATTAGGCTCTTGGCCATCTAACGGACCACTGCTTCGCTTTGAAATATGCGGTCCAAGATTTAATTGAGAGCCAGAAAATTGCAATCACTCCACAAGCTAACAATACGGCCCAGGCCAACATCCTCCAAAATCCTCTGCCATCACATCAAGCAGGACCAAGCACATCCAGCACCTCTACCGTTAACCACATTGAAGGAGGGCAACTCACACACTTCTCTCTACATCATTCCATACAAGCAATCATGCCTGATACAACAACTCGGAATGAGGGTATCCACCGGCACCATCGCCTAGGCCATAGATATTCCTTGAAGCAGCACCAGTAACACAGCCTATCGTGCTTCTCGAAGCAGTACCAACAGTGCAGCCCCTCATCACCCATAAAGCCACACCTGACAAGTCGCACCCTCAGCACCCTGTCCCCCAAGGGGCACGCTCAACTCCGGTACCTCAGAAAAGGTCGAGTTCTGAACCCGTTGTCCTCCCAATAGGTCTCCCCCGATCTAGCTTCACTAACCTTACAAGGGGCACCCCCGGTTCAAACACCAAGCTTTCTAATGCCACACCAACTGGCTCATGCCGAGATGATCCCCCCACACATCAAAGGGAGGAAGAGAATTCCGTCGCTAAAACCAATCAAGGCTTGGCGGCACCTCAGAAGAAATCATCAAGTCCACCACAAACAATCCCAGCCACTGCCTCAAGAACCACTGATATTCCTGGAAGGGAGGGCGTTTCCCTCCTACAACCCAAAGGCAGTCCCATGACACTATCCGAAATGAGCTGAAGTGGGAAATAATGGGAGGTAATTTAGGAGAGAGAACCAAAACTCAAAGGAGACTCGGGGATCTTTGTCAGGAACCACTTGCAAAATCGATGCTGCTTACGACATAGTAGCACAACTCAAAACCATTCCCGCACAAATATCCATCCGGGAGCTCTTATGACATCAAGGTCGCATCGAGAAATCTTTGCGAAGACACTGAATGATGCCCATATCTCCCCTGATGTACCACTCGAAATAGTGGCGAGCATGATTGGACAATTACTCGCACCACGTGCCATCACCTTCTCTGATGATGAATTACCGCCTGAGGGTCGTAAACATGGGCGCTCACTAAACATAGTCACCCGCCATAAGAATTTCAAAGTCCCACTTGTGCTCATTGATAACGGATCCAGCCTGAAAGTTTGCCCTTTAAGGACTGCCGAACGGTTGAGGATAGAACCATCCTTCTTCAGACCCAATACCATGAGCGTCAGAGCCTTCGATAATTCTCGGAGGCAAGTCGAGGTAGAAATCGACATTGAATTACAAATCGGGCCAGACATGACCCTGGTCACATTCCAGGTCATCGACATCCCCGCCTCCATGTTGTTGGAGCCATTCCTTCGACCCTCCATCAAAGGGTGAAATTCCCTTTGGGAAACCGAAGCATTTCAGTGTTAGCCGAGCCAGAAACTGCCTTGCCAGTAATAGCTAATATCCCAGAGACTGACATCTCAGTAATTGACGTTCAGCATGCAAAAGGTGACATATCGTATCATAGCTTCGAGTTTGAAAATGTGAACTCAATCGTCAATCCACGCCCTCTTGCTACTAAATATGTCATTCTCCCTGTTGAACGGTTAATCCTGAACTACCGTACCGAGTTATGAGAAAGGTATAGTAGTAAAGCCAACACATGCTAACTTGTAGAGACAGGAACTGGGATATCAACTGACACCGAAGGATTAGGCTGAAAGGCCAAAAAAGGGTCAACCGTTTAAGTACACACCCATCAAGTTCATCAAGGTTGGGACAGTTTGTGAGGACACGTTGACTTCCCTTGAGGATCTCCTTCAACAACTCAAACTCTCGGAACATTCTGGCCAGGACTCTATCTGGCCACCAATAAGGTGGGATAGGATCCTCAGGACACCCAAAGCACATCCGACGCCCGGGGTAGAACCCCCAGATCCATCAGGCAAGGTTAGGGGCATGGGAATAGGTCCACCCGCAGAGGACCTAGAACCGGGAGTGCCCCCTGCAGGAAAAGCAGGCAAGAAAGGGGAGACACCTACTTCCATTCACAATCGAGGGGACATATCCCCACCACTAGCCCAGAGACACAAGGGGCAAAAGCAGCCCATCCATTGGGTTAATAAAGGAAAATGGCCTGACCTTGGCTGGTCAGATATCAAGATCCTAACACAAGATGAACCCGAGGAGCCAAAAGAACTCCAACTCTTGGGCGGAGAGGTCCAATCAGATTCTGACTCTGAACCCGGCCCAGCAGACATCTGGTCATCAAGACAGGTGACCTACAGGAATAAATAGAACAGAACAATAGGATTGAAGAGGGGAAAGAGCCAGGATGGACGGCTGTCCCCTTAATAATCGAGTCGGTCAGTGAACCATCCGCGGACACCAACCTTAAAAAAAAACCTCAATGTAAATAGTAGCTGGTATCCCAAACTAGGACAAGACCAATCATGGTTCGCAACACCATCCTGTTCGGGACCTCCTGACGACACAAAAAAATTAAAAAAATTTCAAAATACAAAAACATCACATATTCCCAAAAATACAAAAAAAATCAAATATTCCTCAAAACTACAAAACATCAGAAATTTCTCAAAACACAAAAACAATAGAAAAACTTTCAAAAATGACTGTGTCAAACACCTCACACACATTGCAGGAGTTTGAAGTCGACTCGTATGATTTTGATCTCGAGTTGGATTTCGAACTCATGGGTTTGGATGAAGTCCCGGATGAGAAAAATGATGATACCGCTATCGAATTCGAGGATTCTCTCAAAAAATTCGAAACAAAGGCCAATGTTGTAGTAGACGACTTCGAGATTGTGAACTTAGGGTCAGCAGAATCCCCCAGAGAGGTGCGCATCGAGAGGTCGCTGTCTCTGGAGTACAAGCAGAGGATGATGGAGTTTCTGAAACTAAGGTTGTCCAACTTTGCCTTTTCTTACGAGGATATGCCAGGGCTTGATGAAGATCTGGTAGTGCACCATTTACCAACAAAGCCTGACATGAAGCCCGTCAAGCAAACGCTGCGGAGAATGGAGCCAGAATGGGCCCTGAAGGTCCGTGATGAAGTCATCAAGCAATATAACGCAGGATTTCTGGTAGTCTCAAACTATCCGGAATGACTCACAAATATCGTACCAATCTCGAAGAAAGATGGGAAAGTCAGGATATACATCGACTTCAGGGACCTTAACAAAGCAAGCCCTAAAGACGATTTCCCTCTGCCTCATATCGACACGCTGGTAGATAATACCGCAGGACATAAGATCTTCTCCTTTATAGACGGCTTCTCCGGGTATAATCAAATCAAGATGGCCGTCGAAGATCGAGAGAAGACTTCTTTCATCATACCATGGGGGACCTTCTGCTACCGGGTTATGCCCTTCGGATTGAAGAATGCAGGAGCTACATATCAGCGAGCCATGACGGCCTTGTTCTATGACATGATAAACAAGGAGATGAAATTCTATGTGGATGACATGATCGTCAAGTCTCCCATGATCAACGGACACTTTGAAGATCTCAAAAAGCTCTTCGACAGGCTGGAAAAGTTCAAGCTTCGTCTCAATCCGTAAAAATGTGTCTTCGGTGCTACCGGGGGCAAGCTGTTAGGCTTCATTGTTAGCGAGGATGACATCCGGGTAGACGAGACCAAGACTAAGGCAATTATCGAAATGCCGCCACCTAAGATGGAAAAGGAAATTCGGGGCTTCCTCAGGCGGATCCAGTATATCAGCCGATTCATTGTACAACTCACTCCGATCTGTGAGCCCATATTCAAGCTGTTACAGAAGAACTCGCCAAAGGAATAGAATGATGACTGTCAAGCAGCCTTCGACAGGATCAAAAAATACCTGCTAAACTCTCCAGTGCTCATGCCACCACTACTATATATCACCGTCGCAGCAGAAGCAATTAGGTGCGTTCTTAGCCAACACAACGACACAAGAAGAAAGGAGCAAGCGATCTACTATCTAAGCCGACGGTTTACAAGTTACGAAGCCAATATTCCAGCTTAGAGAAAACGTGCCTCGCTCTGATCTGGGCAAACCAACGGCTACTACAGTACATGATCGCTCATCCAATCTTTTTGCTCGCTCGCATGGACCCGTTAAAATACTTGTTCGAGAAATCAGAACTAACAAGCAGGATCGCCAAATGACAGCTATTACTTTCAGAGTTTAACATCACATATGTCACCCAGAAGGCAATCAAGGGGCAAGCACTGGCTGACCACCTAGCAACATACTCTCTGCCTGATTACTAACCGCTGAAGACCTTCTTCCCTGACGAAGACATCCTCCTAATTGAGGAAGAAGAAGAAAGGAAGGCAGGAGAATGGACGCTATTCTTTGACGGAGCTGCAAACTCGAAAGGGAGTGGAGTAGGCGCCATACTCTACTCTCCCGAGGACGTCCCAATTCCCATATCCAAGAGGCTAGCATTCCAATGCACCAATAACGTAGCAGAATATGAGGCATGTATAGCTGGTCTAAGAGAAGCCATAATCCTCAACGTAAAGAAGTTATGGGTCTTCGGGGACTCGCAACTCATCATCAATCAGATAAATGGTGACTGGAAAACTAAGGATGAGAAGCTGATCCCGTATCACATCTATCTGAAAAACTTAATCGATGAGTTCGAAGAGATCACTTTCTCTTACATGCCCCGAGTCAAGAACCAATTTGCGGAGGCCCTGGCTACCCTCACATATATGCTGGAAATCCCGAAAGGAGCTGCAGAATGGGAGCTTACCGTCGAACTCCAAGAGGAACCCGTATTCTGCCTACAAATCAATGAAGTTAAACCTCCTTCAAATGATCGGCCATGGTACACCGATATCAAGGAGTATCTCGAATATCAGAAGTTCCCAGAAGGAGCAACACTGACCCATCGTCGCACCATACAGCGACTAGCGACGCAGTTCGTGATCACTGGGGGCATCCTGTACAAGCGGTCCTTCAACCAAGTCCTCCGTTGTGTGGACGGAACAGAAGCAATGCAAATTATGTCAGAAATCCATGAAGGACTATGCGGCAAACACATGAATGGACATATGATGGCAAAGAAGATCCTATGACTCGGCTATTATTGGCTCACGATGGAAACAGATTGCTGTAAGCACGTCAGGAAATGCTTCAAGCGTCAGGAGCATGCGAACTAGATCCATGCGCCGGCTTCCGAACTCTACAACCTGATGACACCATGACCCTTCTCCGTATAGTGGCTGGACATCATCGGCAAGATCAGCCCCAAATCCTCAAACGGGCACGAATATATCCTGGTGGCGGTGGATTACTTCACTAAGTAGATAGAGGCAACATCTTACACCACCATCACAACATCTCACGTGGTCAAGTTCATGAAGAATAACATCATCAGCAGTTATGGGGTCCCTCAGGCCATTATTATTGACAACGGAACTCCGTTCGTCAATAAAAGGATGGGCAATTTCCTCGACAAGTTCAAGATCCAACGCCAACGGTCAAGCCCCTACAATCCTCAAATGAATGGTAGGGTTAAAGTTGTAAACAAAACTATTATCCGCATACTGGAAAAAATGGTGAAAACATATCGCGACTGGTCGAAGATGATTCCCTACGCAATCTGGGCCTATCGAACGTCTGTACGATCTGCTACAGGCGCAACTCCATACGAGCTTGTATACGAAATGGAAGCAGTACTGCTAGTTGAGTTCGAAATTCCATCACTCAGGGTGCTGCTAGAAAGTGAAGTCGAGGAAGGCGAGTGACAACAAGCAAGATTCGATCAACTGCATCTTGCAGATGAAAAGTGCATGTGAGCGCTAAGCCACTCCCAATGTTATCAAAGAAGGATCGTTCGGGCCTACAACAAGAGGGTCCGGAGGAGGAGTTTCAAAGTCGGCGACATGGTCATGAAGCATATCTTACCACCGCACCTACCAGATCCTAGAGGAAAGTTCAAATCCATGTGGAAAGGACCGCTAATCTTTCGAGAAGTACTCCTGGGAGGGGCTCTTCGGCTCACCAACTTGAAAGGAGAATATCTTCCCAAGCCCATCAACGCCAATAACGTGAAAATCTATCACGGGTAACCATACTTACTTCGTCAATGATTACAATCGCAAAGCTGCATCCCTCACTTTCCCACACACACACACACACACACACACACACACACACACACACACATATATATATATATATGCGTATCCGCCCTCCCTCCCATCGGAAAACATCCGTCGTTATCCCCACACACAAAAGAGAAGAAGAAAATCTCGAAAAAGACAAAAAACAAGAAAATCTTAAAAAGAGAAAGAAATGGAAAAGAACATCTCAAAAAAGAGAGAAGAAAACAGGGGAAGACCCGGAGAAGAAGCCCATCCCACATTCTCCAATAAACCAATCAAAAGTAGCTTACGATTGTATTCAAAGACAAGGATAGGAAGGTAACCAATTGGTTGGATATGAAGGAAGTCCATTCATCACTCCCAACACTCCAAAATAAAAAAAGAAGAGAGAAAGGCATGCCTCAGCAAAATGGGCGAGTTGAAAACCCGAAAGGGCGGCTCGAGTAAAAACAGCAGGCATGTAACGAACTTGGTGAAAACCCGAAAGGGCGCCAAGGGTAAAAACAGCACAACTGCCAAGGGGCAGGCAAGATTAAAAACCCAGGACGTAGTGAAAATCCGAAAGGACACTACGAGCAAAAACAACGAGAAGAGCCGGACGTAGTGAAAACCCGAAAGGGCGCTACGGAAAAAATGGCTGGAATTGAAATAATAATAATAAAAATAAAAATGCAGGTACAGAAGAAGTCGAGGCAGCAAGCACCACAACGAGATACAAGGAAAGATCAACTTGGAATTAGTACTCTACCGAACTCTGCCCAACTCAAGGGGACACGCCCCTGGACACCCTCAGGGAATCAAGACCCTCAGAACACAGTCTATACTATTGCGCACAACGTGGGCTGAGCCCAAAATTTTGAACCCTACCATCCAAAGCACAAATCCAAACCCAAGCGAGCACTAACAAATTTGGCACAAACAAAATCTTTCATTTCCTTTAAAAATCCTTTTACACTGCCTTTTCTTTTTCTTAGAAAAAATAAAAATAAAAATCCTTCATAAATACAGGGTAAGCAGTCAACCAAAAACAGGGATCATAGGTAAGCTCCCATCTCTCGTATAACGATAATCTCTCCTTGAGCCTCTCTATCTCCATGCGTAGGTAAAAAGTCTCATCCCTCTCCAGGCGGTGTGCCGCAAGCATACCCTCATCATATCGTCGTCCCATTGCTAGTCGACGAGCCATATCCTCACATGTGTGGCGGAGGACAGCAATCTCGGAGATCAAGTGATCATGGGTGCCCATCAAGAAGGATGGATCAATGAAAGGATGCTTCTCAGAGGCCTCGAATGAATCATTAACGCATGAAGAGGATGAAGTGGCGTCCCCCACCATGTCCTGATCGACACCCTCATCCTCCAAGTGCCAGCCCGGGACCTGACAATACAATGACTGCCCTGCCACCCAGTGCTGATACGGTACTGTCGCCATGGGAGAGCCCAAGATTCAAGATCTAGGGTTGTCGCATCCAAAGAGCCCTACCAAGACATCCAGACCCGCCTATACAAAGCAGACAGATCAGAAGGAAGAGGGGCATGCCCAAATTGAGAAAAGGCAAAGTCTGGAATATCCTGCCAAAAGCCGAACTGCAGGAGGAAACGCACAAGATGATAAGAGCAGTACCCTCGAAGTCCCATTAATAGTAGAGGAGTAGGAGCAGCGCTACAGATTAGCGGTGAGCGACTAAGCCAAGGAGCCTCCCAACTGATCTCCCACCCTCACAACTGAGAGAACTTACTGCGGTACAACGACTTAGTGGCCTCAGCACCAAGGGGAAGGCCATCAAGTAGCAAACTCAGTATGTCACTACGACAAGAGTCCAGCCACAGAAGCTGGAGAGTCATGAACAGATGTTCCCACAACCATACCTGGGGAAAAGACATAAGTCAAGACTACAAGCTATGAATTGCACCAGGCCAGGAAAAGGGGAAAAGAGCAGAGAATACTTGGAGGAAGGAGCAACAGCCTCGGAGGATACGGGTGCGCCCAAGGGAGCACTCGGTCGCCCCAAAAAGAGCTCCGCCATCACCATTAACATAATACTCCTACAATGCAGGACGCGGCGAAATACATCCAGCAATATCACCAACGAGGACTGCCGCCAGCCTGAGAAAAGCAGCTCAGCCAAGACACAAAATATCAATGCATTCAAGCACTGAAGCTGACGATCTGACCCGGGGCCACCTCGGGACGTAGAATAACAATCATACAGGACCTGAAGCGAGAGCTCACCAGCCCTACCCTCTGTAGTAGGAAGAGCAGTGAGAAATCCAAACCAGGAGATCAGATCCGAAGAACGGACTGCCTCGGACGAGGGAACGTAGGGCTCCCGAGTGAAGGGAAGTCCAGACAGGCGTGCAAACTCCTCCAGTGATGGGCCCAGCTCCAGATCATTGAAGGAAAATAGATTCAGAGACGGAACCCAATCATACAACGCCGCGTTCAATAGCCGCCAATCTAGGTAGACTCGGTGGAAGTGGAGAACCTCCCGGAAGCCTAAGGAACTCAACTCGAAGATCTCGGACTCGATCAAGCTCTCAATCCAGATATGCAGTCGCTCGGAACAGGCGCTACGTGGCTGCAATCGACAAGTCCGGACAGGCACATCCTCAACAATCTGAAGCCCAGGACCTACAAGCAAATCGTTAAAAATGGACATCCCCTCGTCCAACAGGTCTATCTCATGATGACCGAAAAAGCCAGCCTCACCCATTGTAATCCGCGAGGTATCCTGGAAAGCTGCGACAGGCGGGCCCGAGCCTCCAACGATCGCCATGTCAGGAACAGTCTGAAATGAACAAGCCACAGGAGCCGCAACGCCAAGAGTATCCCAATAGCTGACAAGACCTATACTCTGATCCCCGACAGCAGCAAACTGTCCCATCATGACCCCGAAATCTGTGCAAAAAATTTGACCCAGGCCATCGGCAAGAAATCCGTCATCCAAACCACTCGGGCCGCCAAAGTGGGACCCACCATCCATCCGAACATGATCTACCACATCCACACCATCCATCCTCAACATACTACCATCCACACCATCCATCCTCAGCATACTACCATCCTCGCCATTCAAACCATCTGTCCTTGCCATGATACCATCCACGAACCCCAGTGGTCCATCTGACATAAGCCCTTCAAGCCCAATCAATCCTTCCTCATGGACACCATCAAACCCATCAATACCATCCACCCCATTCAATACAATCTCACAATCCCTATTAATGGTGGTAGGAGCCATGCCATCAAGACTATAAATCTCCTCACCACCAACCACCATCAATACCTCCCTAAATAGATTCTCACCATCATTAAAAAACCCACCACCCATCTCCCCTTCATTTATTCCATCATCACCAGCCATAATGAAGACAAAAGGAAGAAACAAAAGAAGAAAAAGACAAAGGAAGAAAAAGACAAGGAAGAAAGGACAAGGGAAAGGAGGGGACAAAAAGGGGCGATCGGACGGCCAGGGCAGGACGAGAATATCAGAAAGGAGACCAATGAATGAACAGAGAAGAGGGGTACTCGTTGGAAGAAAACATAAACGGAGGCGGTAATCGGATTACCGCCCGCGGTACCCCAACTCCCGCCGTCAAAATTGACATATTGTATTGATGCAACACCTGACAGGAGGCGGCAGTTCGACTACCGCCGGTGGTAGTTAGATCGCCGCCTGGGCCCACTTTCGGGCAAAACTTGGGTGAGCTCCGCTCCAGCATGCAAGGACCAAGTAACATACATCCAGGGCTCAATTGAGGAAGCATAATAATCAAAAGCAACAATCGGGGAAGGCGACATTAAGACAACCAAAATTTCAAGTATAAAATGGGATTATATAAGTTAAGGGTACATGATCAGAACTAATCATCATCAGGCAGATAAGCGTTTGTATCCTTGTGACGAAAATGGGGGCCCAAGATCCATCCTTCAGCAAAACGTGCACTGCCACCAGGAGCATAGCCGGGCTACAAGATCGGACCAATGCCGTACTGCTCACACCAGGAGTTGTACTCTTTATCCGGATCAACAAAGGCGTTGGCATCAAAGCCCTTCAATGCAACGATCAGCTCACGCTCGGGCACCGATCTCCAGTCAGAAGGACCGAACTGCTAAGTGGTACCATGGGACTACCGGTCAACTTTCAAAAAAGTCTCTCTCCCAGGTACCACTTTGACAAACGTGGATCCTCCAGAATACGGTGTCGTCGTGAGGCTTGAAAAGCTTCCTGAGCTCTAGGGGTGAGCGCCGCATTTGACTAGAGATACGGCTTGGTATGGAACTGCAAAAGAGGAGAATGAGTCAAGGGCTAAGAAACAAACAAAAAACAATACATGGGCAACACAAAATGAGGTAAAGACGCTCACATCGTTGGGAACAAGGGCATTGATATTCGACTTCCACGTAAGATTGAAAAACAAGCGCGTATGGCTACAGTTATCTTTGTACCACAACATCATGCGGGGAAAGGGAGGCAAATGGTCGATCAAAAAAAGTGATAAAAAAGCAGACCTGCGTAGAGCCGCGATCAGAAAAAGACATACCAGATCATCCCCAGTAAAAGGACAATGCAGTAAGGGCATCAGGAAAGTACCTCAACGACAGGATAAAAGTTGGTCAAGGAACGACTGATACAATGATTGGCCTTGTCTAGCCCTTCGTACAAATGGGCCAGGAGGGTCGCATTCTAGTTGTATGGCATGGGGAAAGTGATATCTGCCACGAGCGATAACAGATGGGAACTCACCAGCTCATTCCCGTGGCAGAAAAGCATCGCACCCATAGTGTACAAAATTAGGGCTCGAGCCTTCATTACAGTCGCAACTTCAGTCTCGGGGATGCGTCGGCCAAAATTTGATGATAGCCAAAGCAGCTTGAAGCGGTGACCAGAAAAATCGGTCGCATCAGGCATCATCCCCAACAACTCCATCCAGTCGTCCTCAGAGGGTACTGGGAGATCATCCTCGAAGGGGACAGACCCTCCGTCATATCGAAGGCCCAATTGCATATATATATCGTAAGGAGTGATGCCCCACTCCCCAAAGGGCAACTGAAAAGTGTGAGTCTCAGGGTGCCACCGCTCGGTCAAAGCAGATGGGAGCGACAAGTTTGTCTTACTCAGACGAACTCGAAATAGGTGCGTGAATGGAGTACGCTCCATGACCTCAAAGAACAGCGGTTGGGGGTCATGAAACCAGTCAGGCCAATGTGTCCTGACCCCTCGCCCTCTCAGGATGGCAGGCACGCCACCCTCTCGGGCTATGTCAAACAAATGTCGCCCCTCTCATGGCACGTAGCAAGGATCGGCTGACTGATGAGAAGGACCAGCCTCATTTCTGCCACGGTGAGGCATACTGCACAAAAAAAGGGGGCCCGCAGGTAAGTACCCTTCTCACCATTTCAAAAAGCCCATTTCAAGGCCCACCTCAGGGCCCATGTCTAGGCCCATTTAAAAAAAACTCATTTCAAAGGCCCACCCCAAGGCCCATTTCAGAAGCCCATTTTAAAGGCCCACCTCAAGGCCTATTTCAAAAGGCCCATGTCCAGGCCCATTTCAAAAAAGCTCATTTCAAAGGCCCACCTTAAGGTCCATTTCAAAAAAAGGGGGAAGCTCATTTCGAGGTCCACCTTAAGGCCCATGCCCAGGCCCATTTCAAAGGGCCACCTCAAGGCCCATTTCAAAGGCCCACCTTAAGGCCCATTTTAAAAGGCCCATCTCCAAGGCCCATGTCTTAAGGCCCATTTCCAAAGCCCACTTCTAAGGCCCATTTGCCCAAAAGCCCCACTTTAAGGCCCACTTTCAAAGATCATCACCACATGTCCATGATGAATCCATGTATCTAGACACACCGAAAAAAAATGATGTGGGGCCCATTTGGAAAATCTCACCCGTCCATCAACCTCAAGATGGTCCACCATCAAAATCCATGATATCCATACACTCATATGGACCCCACAACATCTATCCAACGGTCCAGATCGTTAAAAAAAAACTACCATCCAGGTATCTGGACATGTCAAGATCATGATGTGGGGACCCCTTGAAAAATCTCATCCATCAATTGTCCACAAGATGGCCAACCAACAAAATCCATGCCATCCATATGCTCAAGTGGGCCCCAGTTCATCCATCCAACGGTCCATATCATCAAAACAAAAAAAAAAAACAAAAGAGAAGATCCAATGGTGGGGCCCCTTTCTTATCACACCCCACTCCGTCCATCACAAATAAATACATAAAAAATAAAAAATAAAAAACCAAAAGAAATATATACATAATAATGATCCAGTCAACAGTTTGGCCCAAAACAAAATGATACAACAAGATCCAACGGGTCAAAGCCAGTCAAGACGGTCCAACGGTCCCAATCATGGCTCTTTCAAGTTTCAAGAGAAGATCTAAACCGATCGATAACCTTCCAAGCAGAAAAGAACGGTGATCCAACAAAATCAAAGAAAAATTCCTCAAAATGGAAGGACAAACCACCTGCAAATGGGACAAAGGGAAGATATGGCAGGAAAATCATAGAGAACAACCATAAGGGAGCTTCCAGGGGCCACAATGGAGTCCCTGGACATTCATGGCTCATTTTCAAATAGAGGGAGGAGGGCCACCATTCGGACCATCGCGTACCATAGACCAACGGTCCATTTGACGGACCGGTGGTAGCCGGACTGCTGCCGCCGACTTCTTTTTGCATGGGACAGCAAGCTCTCCCATGGCCATTTGGAATAATCGGTCCTCTCTTTGGACCATTGGATAAAAACTAACAAAAATAATAATAATAAAATAAAAAATAAAAAAACATATAAAATAAAAAGAAAAACAAAAAGCAAGATTCCCTTTTTTCTTCAAAATATCACGAGATATTCAAAACCTCGTGATAAATTGAGAATCTAAGATATATTATTTTAAAATTTGTAGAAAAATATAAAAATAATATATATATATATATATAAAATAAAATGATGTTTTCAAAACAAGATCCCGAGGGAGTCTAGCTCCGCAAGAGAGTGACCTTTCCAAAAAAAAGAAGAAGAAGCCCCATTAGCCTAATACTGGTGGCCAGTTGAATATAGCAAAAACCGGACGATCACAATCATCCGGACCTTTCAAAAATCCAAAAAATATTCAAACTCCTTAAGCCCCATTAATTCATCAGTGAAGGCCATCTGACTTTCTACAAATAAAAACCGAACGACAACGCCCATCCGCGAAATCGAACGGATATCTTCTAAAAACTTCAAAAATACATTTTCAAATAAAATCCCTAAGGGGTTTAGCTCCAAAAAGGGATAGCTTTCAAAAGTTTTCACCAACGCACCCGACTTGCAGTACACTAAGGAATCTTCCATATTCTCCAGTTGTGGTTAATGCAAATAGTTAAATAAGAGTCGATCCCTCCCGGTTCCCCCGGAGGATGATCAAATCCGTACAAGATACATGTACGATTGACCCGATCTTCATATTTGGACAGTCGTACAAATGCTAGTAGAATGAGTGAATCCATAACTAAACTCAAAGTGACAACAATCCATTGCAACCAAAGTACCAAAATCGGAAGATTGCAAGGCAAAAGATTACCTGCACATACCTAGTCCGGGATGTTTAAAAAATTTGATCAAGTCCAAGTCGGCGTAGTGAGTTTCCCGTAAGGCCGCACCAACGTGCAGGGCAACTAACCACTTTGACGATCAAATGGAACGAATACTCCTAGGGTGATTACGTAGCAAAGGAACGACAGACCTAACAGTACGAGAATCCTCGTAAAGCCGCACCAACGCGCAGAGGCCCTTATTTTTCAGACTTACCCTCCAATGCTATTAGCAATCTGACGTGAAAAGGTTATGATTGGTAACCCGTAAAGCCGCGATGAATGCGCAAGGGATAATCACAACGTTTTCCTCAACCCTCGTGATATGTGCAAGTTATCTTCTTCCAAGTAGCCCACTGACTATGATACAATGACATTCAATAGATTTGAATCACTATCCTTTCTTACCAGAAGGGTGGGGTGTCCAATCGCTTTGGCTCTCGGTTGCTTGCAACCTCAGCCAAAAAGGGGCATCTGTAGACACCCCACCTAAGTTGACATCTTGAGAAGGCTAAGACAATCCAGGAACCATAATCATGTCTGAAATCAAACCTTAACCCTAGCTCAAATCCGAAACCCTGGCCCAAAACCCCAAAACCACTAATCCACAACCAAAAACCGTAATTCGAACCGTCCAATCCACACACAACCCCGTCTCTACCCTATACCATGCTCAGGGCCCCATTATCCAAACCAAAGTTAGCATATTCGAGCCTAAAAAAACCAAAAAAGGACCATCCGACAACCTAGCACATCACACGAGCACCGCACGTGCGGACCCGGCCCAAGCCAGACCTGGGCGGTAGTCTGACTACCACTGGGGGTACTGCGACTGTCGCCCCTCACCGGAATCGTGTGCTCTCTGAGCAACAGCTGGCCTGGCGTCTGAGATTTACGTTGACCCCTCTCTCCAACCCTATTTACCATTTTACCAGCCCCAACAACTAATGAGAGCATGTCACGTGGCGTTTCTCTCCCCTCCACCATTCACTACTTGCCACATCAGCTTTTACCCTTTACCTATCCCATAATTACAGCAATGCCATTGGAGAAGGCTATAAATAGCCCTCTCCTCTTCACATTACACACCAACAAAATTTCTAAGCTTAAGAGAGAGAGAGAGAGAGAGAGAGAGAGAGTGAGGAAGAGAGTGAAGGAGAGGGAAGGAGCTCCTAAGCCTCCGAAGTTCCAATATTTTAAGCCACCCCCTAGTCTTCCTCTCAACCTTTCAACCCCTAAGCTTAGCCCTGATTGGTCATGATTTGGTTCATGTCTTAGCCTACTCAAAATTAAGCCAAGGATCCATCTATCTTACAAGCATTTCATCACGACATTTATTCCCTTCTCAACCCCCTTGCTCCTCTAGGTCTCTAGTGAATGTATGCTCTGTGACTTGCCATACATCGGACCCTGTTACACCAGAAATTCCTAGTGACCTATTCCATTTTTCTTATCTTTTTGCATAAGCATCATCACATTTATCTTTTAGACACACCGCTGGACGTATGCTCTGTGGGTTGCCAAAACCTTAGATCTTACTACATCAGAAATCCGCGTGCATGACTAGTGCTATCTCGACCACAGCATCCATTATCCCTTGAGATTGTTTTGCTACATCAAGTAGAAACCATACATTTGTACGGGCAGAGAGGGTGCCTAATACATTCCTTTTTTGTAACCATGGTCCCTTACCCGGAATCTCGAATCACAGACTAGGAGTTAATTTAAGGTAGGAAAGTCTTCGAATTTCTCCAACCTGACTTATTTTGTGGTTCTAGCTGACCGCGGGATTCTGAGATTTTTCAGCTAGTGGCGACTCCAACACTCACAAATCAAACCAATTACCCCCACCACCCAAAACATAACATTTAAGCCAGCGTGGACGCCGATTTCCAGTGTCTACAGTGTGCCATTTATAAGGCGCAATTTAGTTTCAATTTCCTGTTTATATAAGTTGGGATATTCATTCCACTTTGAAAATAAAAGTTTTAGTATTTACTTTAATTCAATTAAAGTTGGAACCAGCTCTATAGTAAACAACTTATACCAGTTAGATTTAATTGTCTCTTACGTCTATAATATTAATTCCTTGCATGGAATTAAAGTGGGATCTAAGCGAAGACTAGACTATGAGAATTCCTCCATGTTGTGGCACAGGCGGCTATGCCATATATCTCATGAAAGATTAGACAGGCTTGTGTGAGATGAAATTTTGCATTCTCTAGACTTCTCTGACTATAAAGTATGCATTGATTGTATAAAAGGAAAATAGACTAGAACGAGAAAGAAATGTGCAACCAGGAGTGTAGGTTTATTGGAGGCTATACATACAGATATCTGTGGACCATTCCCTACAGCCTCATGGAGTGGCCACAAATATTTTATTACCTTTATAGATAACTACTCTCGCTTCGGGTACCTATACATTATCAGTGAGAAATCAGATGCCCTGGATGCTTTTAAAATCTATAAGGACGAAGTTGAAAATCAACTCGATAAGAGAATTGAAGCTGTCAAATTTGACCATGATGGTGAATACTATGGCAGATATGACGAATCAGGAGGCAATCTGGGGCCATTCACTAAATACTTGCAGGATTTTGACATTGTCGCTCAGTACACTATGCCTGGTACTCCAAAGCAGAATGGAGTGATTGAGAGACGCAATTGCACCCTTATGGATATGGTGCGAAGCATGGTTAGCAATTCGACATTGTCAGAATCTATGTGGGGTGATGCGATCAAAACCGCAGTTCATATACTAATCAGGGTTCCTAGCAAAGCAGTAAACAAAACTCCTTTTGAGTTATGGAATGGGAGAAAACCAAATCTCCGATATCTACATCTTTGGGGTTGTCCTGCTGAGGCCAAAGTTTATAATCAGCATGAAAAAAGCTTGATCATAGAACCGTAAGTTGTTTCTTTATTGGATACTCAGAAAGATCAAAAGGCTATCGATTCTACTATCCTTCCCACTTTATCAGGATTGTTGAGACTGGGAATACCAAATTCATTGAGGACACTGAAAACAGTGGGAGCACGAACATAAGAAATTTTGTATTTGAGGAACGAAGGACTAACTCCTATCATAGTCAATCCAGATCACGTAGACATTAATGATGCAGTCAATCCCGCAGTCACTGCAGAGCACTACGTAGAACCTCATATACATACCATTGATGAGAAAAATCAAGATCAGACCTAACAAACTGAACCATTGAGAAGATCTGAAAGAGAGAGAAGACCTGTAAATCGAGATGATTACATCGTATACTTACAGGAACACAACTTTGATATGGGGGTGGAAAAAGATCCTGAATCCTTTACACAAGTCAAACACAGTGCCGATCCTTCTCGTTGGTTTGATGCCATGAAAGATGAGTTGAAATCCATCCAGGACAATAAAGTATGAGATCTTGTAGAGTTACCTACTGGAATAAGGCCGATTGGTTCTAAATGAATATTTAAAACCAAAAGGGACTCCAAGGGTAATGTCGAAAGGTATAAAACCCGACTTATTGCGAAGGGTTTTAACCAGCGTGAGGGCATTGACTTTCTCACCAATATCCAAGAAAGACTCATTGAGGATCATAATGGCTCTTGTAACTCATATAGATTTAGAGTTACATTAGATAGATGTAAATACTGCATTTCTCAATGGGGATATGAATGAGAATGTGTACATGTTGCAGCCCGAAGGTTTTGTAGCTACTGGGTCAGAACATTTAGTTTGCAAACTTAAGAAGTCTATCTATGGGTTGAAACAAGCATCATGATAGTGGTACTTTAAGTTTCATGAAGTAATTTCCTCATATGGCTTTGTAGAAAACACTGCGGATGAATGCATCTATATTAAAACTAGTGGGAGTAAGTTCGTTATGATGATTTTATATGTTGATGACATTCTATTGGCTAGCAGTGATACCAGGATGTTGAGCGACACAAAGAAATTCTTATATCAAAGGTTTAAAAGGAAAGATTTTGGTGAAGCTTCTTACGTCATCGACATTGAGATTCGCCGTGACAGAACACTTGCACTGCTCAGCCTGTCATAGAGGGCCTATATTACTAGGGTATTCGAAAGGTATGGCATGCAAAATTATGCTTTAGGAAAATCACCCATTGTGAAGGACGACAAATTTGGTCTATTTCAGTGTTTAAAGAATGATTTAAAGCAGAATCGAATGAAAGAATTTTTGTACGCATCAGTAGTAGAGAGCATCATGTATGCTCAAGTCTGTATGCGACCGGACATTGCCTTTATTGTTGGAATGTTGGAAAGATATCTATCTAATCCAGGAATGCAACATTGGATAGGTGCGAAGAAAGTATTATGGTATCTTTAAAGAACAAAAGACTTCAGACTCATATACAGAAGATCTGATTAGTTGGAGTTGATCGGATATTCAGATGCAAACTTTGCAGGCTGCGTTGATACTAAGAAGTCTACTTCAGGATACATCTTCATGATGGTGGGAGGAGCTGTGTTATGGAAAAGCGTAAAATAATCTACCACAACCTCATCCACTATGGAAGCTGAATTTATTGCCTGCCATGAGGCATCTAATCAGGTACTATGGTTGCAGAATTTCTTCTCAGGTTTGCGGGTACTGGAGCATATCCCGAAACCATTGAGAATATTTTACGATAATTCAATAGATATTTCCTTCTCTAGTAACAATAAGCATTTGTCAAGGTCGAGGCATATCGACATCAAGTACCTTGTTGTAAAGGAAAGTGTTTAGAATCATCAAGTGTCTGTGTAATTCATCGACACTAAGCAGATAATTGCAGATCTGCTCACTAAAGGGCTCCCTGCCATTTCAGGAGCATGTGACATTCATGAGAGTCATTGATCCCACAGATGTTTTCAGTTAGTGGGAGTTGAGCGTACTTTAATTTTCACAGACACTTAGAGATCTCATTTTATACAGTTTGTTTGGATGATTTTGATATAAAGTTTTATTTTTACTTCTCTATATATATATGCACAATTTTGAGTAAGTAGAACTCCAGTCGTGTCTCGTTGGAGACAGGTAAAAGCTTCAGAACCTCTTAAGGATAGACACATATTATCACATTACAGAGTGTAATCCTTATACCACGTTGCCTAGTTCTTGATCTATGTCGTTAAGATTAAAAGTATTTGTGGTCGCGCTTAGACTTACTTCGCCTAAATTAAATGTTGTGATGACTACCGCGTTTCAATACTGACTGTCTTGATGGACCAGATTGAATAACATTTCTCATACTGTCCAACTGTTTCATTGGTTAACCATTTGGGTATTTTCTTAAAAGATTAAAACTTGTTTTCAAAATTATTCTATATGACTATCATTGACTTTGCTCAATGAGGCCCAAGTGGGAGAATGTAAGAACTCTATTTAGTGGGCCTTACTGATCAACGGTCTGGATTGTCATTCAATTGGACTGGATGATTGAGTAGACTAGTGGGTCCTACTTCAGGTGATACGCTGCGCAGTCTATCTGCGCAGCTTTGCGTACTAGGGCTGGAATGTTATAGCTGTCTTACGCAGACAACAATTTAAGTTGAACTAGGATGCTACAATGTGGAGCATGGGAGAGAGAGTTGTGATAGGTTTCAAACTCTCTCTCTCCACAGACTCTATAAAAGAGAGCTGGGTCCCCGATCCTACACTAAGGCAGTATTCGAGTCCCATCTATTGATTTGCATAAAGGGTGTGAAGGAGAGGATCCTAAGCTCTACAGGATTTTTGGTATTCTGGTATTCTTATTCGGCTTCCATGGTTACGTCAGAGCTAGGTAAGCTATCCGACCCCTTAATCACCATGTCCTATACACAGATTGTCACGCCCCAAATCCAGAAATCGGATTCACTAGAATTCCGATCACCGAATCCGGTGCTGACAGCCTCCACAGTACCCCATTCTCGGCTCCTAGCGTCCATACGCCAGATTCCGATCCTGGGATCCTACAAGGAGGATTTTTTAATGTACATTTAACTCATAATAAGTATAACCACAAGATTACCCAATTCATAAAGGCAACATCATCATCACATATCCACTAATATAATCATTTGAGTACAATGCTGAAAGGAAAATACATAAATTGAAAATCAAGCTCCAGAAGACCGCTGCACACTCCAAACTCAACACTGCTGCAACCTAACGCCACCTGCACGCATCTATCGTGCATAAGCTTATAGAAAGCTTAGTGGGTGGTGAAAGTGTGTGCGCAAGGTAAGTGCCAAGAATGCAATACAATGCCATGAATCATATAATATCGGTAATACAGGCAAGATCATGAATCATACGATATCAGAGTAAGCAGAAATACTGGCAATCTATAAATCTATGAATGCTATCAGCCGTACTAAGGCTATGCGATGCAGAAATATAATAACCAATATACTAAGGAAGCAATATAGATCAACTATGCAATGCGAAGACAGTAAGCCAAATACTATGTGTTGAGGATGCAAGGCAATATGCAAATCATGCTAAGTCCGTCTAGGCTATATAAGTGCTGAAACATAATAACCCAAAATGCCATATGTCGCGGATATAATGTAATATGTGGTGCGAGTAAAATGACTAAGCTGGAGTGAAGTCGGGATGATAGTATGTAGTATCACAAACTATAAGGTCTATCACAAAGAACTTCTATCCAAACCAGTCCCATACCTAAATAGATAGGTCTTAATGTCAAGAACAAAAGATAGTATGTACATGAGAGAGAGAGAGAGAGAGAGAGAGAGAGAGAGAGAGAGAGAGAGAGAGAGAGAGAAATACAAATGTAGATTTTTACAAGTGGAAATAAATTAGCACAAATGGCCTTGAAATTGCAGCTAATAGATCAAGATACTAGAATTCAACAATCCAGAAATTATCAATTCTAGGATTGTGTGAGTAACTACCTTGTGACAGAACCCATAAATTGTCCCCAAAGATCTATGCATGAAAATTTTGGTTGCTTTGTAGATAGGACATCACAGTTCTAAGATCATCTTTCTAACATACAGATAAACTAACATATAAAAAACTGGAGCGCATGAAAATAGCACAAGACTAGGTGAAGTTGAGACTGGAGAAATTGATATATATATATATATATATATATATATATATATATATATATATATATATATATATATATAACTAATGAGATGTTGATAAAGTGTCTACAGCTAGATATAGAGGTGACAGAGGGATATAGAAGTGGATTCCAAAAATGGAAAAATAAGCCATGGGGTACATCAAAACAAAGGATTCAAATTAGCAAGACCCTCAATCTCCAACTCCTGCATTGATTGGTTTTCAAAAAACACAAGTCATTTCATCTCCTGAATGATCAATTTAAGCCATAAGAATAAAAAATAACTGTCAACTAAAAAAAAGAGAGAGAGAGAGAAAGAGAATCAACTAATTATGAATACAAATCCTATTAAGTTATCAAGCCAATTCCAGAAAAGGCCAGTTCTTAAATTCTTGGCCTAAGGGAAGCTTGCAAATTCCTAGGGAAATGTGAATATTTCTTTAATTTGTCATATAAGTAGACATTCCAAGGTAATGAATTCTAAGTTTCCAAGCGCATTTCTAGAATCTGCCGAATTTTATTACCAGTTTCTGGACATAACCAATAGATTCAATTTATCAGAGAATTTGTTTCTTGGAAATAAATTCTTTAGTAATTTCTAAATTCTAGGTTGCCAAATGACCCCTAAAACACAACTAACACCATTTGTGATGTACATGAAAAAAGAAGACTATATATAGAAGCTAGTACTTTCTGTTTTCATACACCACCAAAATCGTCTGTCTGGTACGGTCGGGATTTTAGTTCAGAAACGGCTCTAAGCCATTTTTGATTTGAAACGGTAATCAACCGTACTGGACTAATTGCTGCTATACGCTGTTATTTCAATTTTTTTTGTTGGTGTGTCCTAATTGAGTCTTGGATGTTCTTATTTATTATTATTATACTTTATTGTTTTATTTTGAAACAGATGGACGGAATAGATTCTATTATTAACCTCTGAGTGGACCCCACATGCCCCGAGAGCCACATTACTATAAACTACCGCAGATTACCAAATGTTTTACTTCATTTCCATACGCAGAAACGCCCTAATCCTTCATTTAACATCCACCGCCGTCTGCGTCTTCCTCTCTATCTCCCTCCCCCTCTCTCAATCTCCCTCGATCTCCCTCTCCCAATCTCCCTCGATCTCCCGATCTCAACCCTCTCGATCTCCCTCTTCCGATCTCAACCCTCTCTCTCGATCTCCCTCTCACTCTCCCTCCCTCTCCCGATCTATGGTGAGTGTTTGATTTGTACTGCAGAGGCCGAACGGCGTAAGAAGGAAGATGCAGAGCGGAAAGCCAAGCTGGATGAGATCGCTGAGAGGCAAAGGCAGAGGGAGAAGGAATTAGAAGAGAAGGAGAGGTTTGAGGAGAGAAGCTCTCCTAGGAAGGACATCGGAGCCGTTCACACGGTCTGTGATTTTAGGTAAGTCTTGTGATTTGGGAGTCCTAAATGACGATTGTTTAAGTTTAACCAGAGCTGGAGTAACATCTATAATGGGATGATTGATCTGTTTTTGCTGAGGTTATATGTGCAGGCAAAGATCTGGCAACTGACCAAATTGCGAGCTGGATGATTAATCTCCTGAGGCAGCTTCAGCAGACATTGCCACCTTCGGCCCTTGCATCGACCTGATCTTCCTTGCAGCCCCAGCAGCAGCTTGCATTGCAATCCATCCTGTCATCCTAAGGATCTCGTCTGGAAACTGTCTGCTGAAGCTGTAGGTGACTGATTCGTTCTCTAGTGAAAGTACATTTCACAGCCTTACTAGTTGGCAAAGGCAGGAGGAATGCTAAATCCGGATCATTCATCTTCCAAGCACAAAACAGAGTTGCATCACACATGTCGATGTGGCCCATCGGGGGGATCCAGTAACCTTTTCTGTGTGGGTTCTATCCTGCTAATGTCTTCTCATTGGATGTTCTATACTAGAAATATGGCTGGCCCATTCATTGGGTGAGTGGCACATGCACGCACGTTGAATATAGACCATTGGTCTGTTTGCTTCTGTGTACATGTGTGGCCGCCTCATGGATGGAATGACTATATTTTTAGTCCCTCTCTTACAAAAGCTCCTGATCTTGAAAACAAGTGGGGCATTGTGATTGGAAGGGCACCTAGCATTAGCATTTCATGGGAAGCTAGATGAGTTACCACTACAATCTCAAGCATGTAGGAAGATTTTGGGCACTTATGGATAGTGTGTATCCAGAAGTTGGTACCGTTTAAATCCTTTAAGATCTGTTTGGTTGCCACGTATAAATGAGTTCAACTCATTTTATTTGATTGAATATATACATTCATCTCATTTGATCATATGAATTAGTGAATGACATTTAGTAGGGATTAAAAATATAACCAACAATTTATATAATACATAGCAAAATGAGATGAACTCAATTTTTGGGAAGGCAATTTTTTTTTCTTAAAAAAAAATTATATAATACATAGCAAAATGAGACTATTACTCTGTTGATGATCTTGTTGTGCAGCAGAGATCATCTTCTGAAAAATAAATTTAGTACACTCTGATCCAGTATACGTTGAGTAAGTGCTCTATCATGAGATACTGCTGTATGTTTCATATACGCAACTAAATAGCATTTTCGGAATGCCAGGTATATGCAGATGTGCAGCAGAGACTGATTTATATAATTGATAGTTCTTCAAAATTTTGTACTTCATATAATCTTTTATCTGTCTATAATTTTCTCCAATTATTGGAAAGGACACATATTCCTATCCAAGTATACCTTTTACTCACAGTACCATTTAAAATCGAAGACAATTTTGGTGAACTGATCCATTGTGCATAATGACAAATTTGAATTTTGGTGAACTAATTTATTATGCATAGATGACCAACTTCATAATCTGATTAGAAAAGACAGTTTGGTCCCATCTGATCATTAAAACATTTTTGGGGATTGACTCCAATGCTTCTTTTTTATATGTTGCTAAATTAACATTGTAGTTTGTTACAAATTAGAAGAGAGAAAAACTTTGATACTCTGTCAGAGTGATGGATTTTATGGTAGCCAGTGTAGATGTTTCATTAACCAAAAGTTAAAGCCCTATCTTGAAAATGTTTTAATAGCTCGAGGGCACGCATGAGAATAGATAATATGATAAACATGGACCCAAAGGGCCAATTCTTACATAAGATGGATAGATGAGCATGCATTTGACGTACATAACTGTTTCAGTCCCTACTTCACATTCCACTGATCGAACCAACTGCTGCACAATCCTATACAGTATGAAATCCATCTTGTTATGTGCCTAGAAAGAATCAAAGTGGCACTAGCTGATTAATAAAAGTAGCCTTTGAAACAGATTGCAAATTATGTATAAATGCAAACCACAAGACTGCATGGAAGTATATTCTCATATTGAAGCTGAACATTCATCTGAAAATCCATATCCATATTCATCTCATATTGAATCTTGTCTATACGATTTATTTATCTATAATAAATATGGTCTTATACCTTTCAAAAAGAAAAGGAAAAAAAAAAAAAGATCTTATAAGTTTAGATGAAGACACTAATTGGACTCTAGCATAACTTTTTAAGAAATTATAAGTCAGGCATTAACTCATACAATCTACATGCGTGGTTACATAAATTGTATACAGCCAGAAAAACTGAGCATGGATGTGACTTGTACAAACAGAAAAACTGAGCATGGTGTACAAACAGAAAAACTTTTAAAAAAGTAGGTTTGTATTAATTACATTGCCAATGTTAATTGTTCTCTTTAGCTTATTTTGTAACTAGAGAATTAAGATTTTCAGAAAATTTCTACATTTCTCGCCTGCTTAAAGAGTTTGGATAAATAAATGTATCATACACCACACACAAGATGTGGTTGGAATGTAACTAGTCATCTACTCTCAATTTCTTACCTTTCATGGAACCAGCAGGTTCCATCTCTTTAAGCAACTGTCATGGATCAGTGAATTCCTTTTTAATTTTAATTATTTATATAAATAAGTGATGTTGTACAAACATATTTAATTATTTATACATGATCCAATCTACGTGTGTCTTGAAAATTGTTTCAGCTATATTATGGCCCACTATATGGACGGTTTAGATTGATGCATCAAGCTGCCAGGTGCACTATAAATAGATGGCTATTCATCTTACAGTTCTTACAGCTCTACCATATCATCCAATCGGGAAATGTACTGAGGAACATACCTACTATGATAGTTCATCACAATTTAAAAAAAAGCGGTGATTCATCTAATAAGATACATTGCATAGTTGAACTGCAATCCTTACCGTCCAAATTATTATAGACCATCCAAATCGCTTATCCAATTGTCGATGGTATAAACCATGATATTACACTGAGAAGATGACAACAACCAGCTTCTTCTTCCCTTTGGCATATGGACCAATCAGTATTATGCTCCTAACTGTCCATTTGATTGACATCAATTGAATGGTTAGGATTACTTGAGTAGGCGTGATTTTAAGAATATGCTCCATCTGCAATATACCCTACAATTTGGATGGTTTGGATAGCCGTACAAAAATGCCACACGTGAGAATATCAGTCACCACCATTTTAAAAGGGTGATGAACTATCAGAGGAATCTAGATGCTATTCCAGTTCTATTGTTTAGTTTAAATTTCCGTAGAAAAACAGCCCATTTAGTTTAAATTTTGTCACTTTGTTTTTATTTTAGTTTGTTATCATTTGTTGCAGAATGTCGTCATTAAGTAAGAAAGCATGGATGGACAAACATAGGTTAAGTCCAGAATATTTGGATGGACTTGTGCATTTTATTGAGTTTACAAAGAACGACGGTGGTGGATTTGATCATTATTCGTGTCCATGTGTGAAATGTAGAAATGATAGTGGGATGTTCACTCTTGGAGAGATTTATGAGCATTTGCTCATTAACGGTATTGATAAGTCATACACACATTGGATTTTTCACGGTGACAGTCTTGCGAAAAGTAACGAGAAACTATCATCATGACGTTGATGATCAATCCGATGATAAGTATCCTAGAATGGAAGAACTTGTTAATGATGCATTTAGAAATATTGGAGAACATGCTGATACTCTTATGGATGATCTTATAAGAAATGAAAATTGTCATGAAGACCTTGATGCAGAAAGATATAAGGCTTTATTTGATGATGCAAGACAATCATTGTACCCTTCTTGCCCTAGAGAACTCACAAAATTATCGGTTACTGTTGAGTTGTATTGTTTAAAGGCACGTAATGGTTGGTCGGATAACAGCTTTAATGATCTTCTTCAATTGGTTAAGAAGTTGTTACTAGTAGAAAACACGTTGCCAGTGAGCACATATCAAGCGAAAAAGATGATCAACTCATTGGGAATGACTTATGAGACTATACATGCATGTCCCAATGATTGTATTATATATTGGAAGAAGTATAAAGATAGACAAAATTGTCCAACATGTCATACATCGAGATGGAGGTCAGATTACTTGGCAAAGAAAAAAGGTGTTAGAGTTCCATCGAAGGTTTTGAGATATTTTCCTTTGGCACCAAGGCTACAGAGGCTATACAAGTGTGCATTCAATGTTAAATATAATTTTAATATTATCCTATATATACCTTTTGTTAAAAAAATTAATAAGTAATCTTAAAAAAAAAAAAACTTTATTTCTAGTGTGCCATGGATAGCGGAGCAAATGACTTCGCATTCTTAACCGAAAGAATATAGTGGTGTTATGCGGCATCCGTCTGATTCATCAAGTTGGATGGTAATAAATAACAAGTGGCCTAGTTTTGCTGAAGAATTCCGTAATGTGCGTTTAGGGCTTGCGACTGATGGATTTAACCCATTTGGACATCTTAGTAGTGTCTACAGTTGTTGGCTTGTCATTATAGTGCCATATAATCTACCCCCTTCGATGTGTATGAAAAGAGAATTTTCAATGTTAACGGTATTGATACCAGGTTCAGAAGGACCGAGTAAGGACATTGATGTCTACCTACAACCATTGATTGACAAGTTAAAGAATTTGTGGCTTAATGGAGTGTCAACATATGATTCTCATTCAAAGACAATTTTTAATTTGAAAGCCATTTTAATGTGGGGAATTCATGATTTTCCTGCATATGGGAGTTTATCAGGATGTGTTACACATGCACAATATGCTTGCCCTGTTTGTGCCGAGGGAACCGTCGCTGAACGACTTAAGAGTGGCAAGAAGTACTCCTAGTAGGGCCATCGAAGATTTCTTCCTATTAATCATGTTTTTAGGACCCAAAAAGTGGCATTCAATAATAAAGTAGAAGAAGGAAGACCATCTCATCGATTAAGTGGTTCAGAGGTTGAAGCGGAGGTAATCGGTATTCAGATGGATATCGGTAAATCGAAGGAGAAGAAACGAAAAAGTTACAGTGATGATTCGACTGAGAATATAATTGCTTGGTACAAAACCAAAAGATCGATCCTATTCGACTTGCCATATTGGAAGGTGATTTCCTTAATTTGTTACTTTCATTCACATGTATGTTAGTGAATAAAAACTTAACATTCCATCATAATTGTGTTTTTTCAGGAATTACCAGTTCGGCATAACTTGTATGTAATGTATGTTGTAAAGAATGTTGGTGATCATCTTCTGTCGACGATTTTAGAAGTCAAAGATAAAACTAAGGATGATATAAGTGCACGTGAAGATTTGAAAAAAATGAACATAATGAAAGACTTGTGGTTGAAAGAAGCGGATGGCAAAACTATTAAACCAAATGCACCATTTACTTTAAGTCGCAAGGAGAAAGAATTGTTCTGTCAAACATTGCATGACTTGAAGGTTCCAACGGGGTATAGTTCCAGATTTAAACATCTTGTGAACTTGCAAACTCTCGAGATAAAGGGACTAAAGTTGCATGATTATCACGTCATTATGTGTCAATTACTACCTGTGTTGCTACAACATGCTTTCTCAGAGCATAAGACATTGCGAACTGCTATTCAGCACATCTGTTACTTCTTTAATGTCTTGTGCTCGAAGACAATTAGTGCAGATAACATCATTGCCGTCAAACAACGTGTTGTTGTGGCAATGTGTGTTTTGGAGAAGTTTTTTTCCTCCTTCATTCTTTGTTATTAGCGTTCACCTTATGGTACATCTAGCTGACGAAGCATTAGCTTGTGGTTCAGTTAGATTTTGGTAGATGTATCCTTTTGAACGGTAAATATCTAACCATGATGTGATTCATTTAGACTTCATTATCGTCATATATTGACAATATATTATTAATTGGATGCCTTCATCAGGTTCATAAAGATTTATAACGGATACGTAAAGAATACAGCACATCCTAAAGGGTGTATTGCAGAGCGTTACATTATAGAATAATCTATTTTATATTGTATGGAGTACATGCCAAACGGTGAGAGAGGAAGTCACAAGTATACGCGTCAAAGGTTCCTGGACGAGAATAGGGTGTGCGATGAAGAGCCTTTGGATAATGGCAAGAATATATACTTAACTAACATACAACATCACTGAGAGTATCTCCCACCACCTGTAAATGGTAGGTGAGAATCTTGACATGTATTTTAAAACTGATGAAAATTCAGATTGTGAAAATGTTGCTAGATTCTTTCCAACCATCTTTAAATGCTGAGAGATTTAGGCTTACTACTCTCAGTGAAATGCCAATGTATTAATAAGATTTTCACTGGGACTGTACTGAACTAACTGTTGCTTTTACTTTTTAGATGTCAGCTTTGAAATTTGCTAATAAGGAGTTGAAAGGAATGATGAAAACTGAAGATTCAGGACATCGATGTATGATTCCCCCTTCCTCTGTTCTCAGGACATGCATGTTGTATTTATGTGAATTATGTTCATGGACTCGGCTACTTTTAAAGATCTATTTGCTAATTGCACAAATAATTACACTATACTATTAAAAAGTAATAGTATATTGTATATCTTACAAAATACTATTAAAATGTGACAATTTGTTTTATTATTTAAAATATTTGTACAGCCTTTGTTGGCATGACTTTTAAAAGGACTGTCTTTGGCACCTTGTATTTGTCGGACATGGATCACACATCGTATCATATGAGCATTGTTTCATGATTTTTGGAAACTCTACAGGGTGGAAATCCCAAGAATCATGAATTATTTTTCTCCTGGCTTGAGCCAAATGCAACTTAGATTCTCTTTGGCGGTTAAGATCCTAAACTGATCTAGTCCTTTTTCTTTTTGGTCTAACCTTTAGAAAAGTGGGTATATGGCATCATAATCATGACATTCTAAAAACACTCACTTTGATGGATTTGATGATGTAGAACATGCAAGATGAGATGATGGATCTGATGGATGTGAGCAACGAAATCCAAGAATCTCTTGGAAGAAGCTACAGTGTACACGATGACATTGACGAGGATGAACTTTTGGGTGGTAATATGAGATACATTCATTTAGGATATTACTCTCTTCAGTTGGCTTGTACTGTGTGGAATTTTCTTTATCATTATTGGTGTTTGCGTCCACATCCAGTGAATTCTGCAATGTTGATTTTTCTTTCTTTTGTTTCTGGTTCTCTTCTTTTAACATCACAAAGAGCTTGATGCATTGGAAATGGACATGGGAACGGAGACAGAATCTGAGGGCGTGCCGGCATATCTTCAACCTGATAAGGAACCAGATTTGGATGCTGAACTCAATTTGCCTTCGGCGGATGTTCCATTCACACAGTAATGAAAAGGTATAAGGTATAAGGTGGAGCCCACAAGTTCAAAAATATATCAGGCTGTTCCATTCACATCCTTGTAGTAAAAGAATGGACTGTGTCCATTCCTCTCATCAAGCTATAAATACACACACTATCTAAGCCAGTCTCTCAATATTGGCTGACTACACCAACATCTACACATTGATACCTTAATCAGATGATCCTAGCTGCATGAATCATCAAACTGCAAAATACGCAATCTACCCTCACTATTTTGGGTACACCATTCATTCGGTTGGCTTGTATTGTGTGGAATTTTCTTTATCATTATTGATGTTTGCGTCCACATCCAATGAATACTGCAATGTTGATTTTTCCATTCACATCCTTGTAGTATAAGAATGGACTGTGTGTCCATTCCTCTCATCAAGCTATAAATACACACTATCTAAGCCAGTCTCTCAATGTTGGCCGACTACACCAACATCTACACATTGATACCTTAATCAGATGATCCTAGCTGCATGAATCATCAAACTGCAAAATACGCAATCTACCCTCACTATTTTGGGTACACCATTCATTCGAGTTTGGACCATTGAATCATTGGCCTGTCTTATAAAGAGGCTTGTTGTACATTAGGTAGAGTCGTAGAAGAGAGAATTACGAGAGAGGAATTATAGTGGGAAATTATTTGATTCATTACACCAAAATTGTCATTCAGGAACGGTTTTAAACCGTTCCTAAATGTGGCGTCGCAGAAAATCAGGAATGGTTCAGAACCGTTTTTGGTACCGTTTCAATGTTTAGAAACGGAATTTTAGGAATGGTTTTAAACCGTTCTGGTGCCAACGGTCACATTTTAGGCACAATTTTATAAACGGTTTTACACGCTTCTTAATGTTGCCAACGGACGGAATTTTAGGAAAATTTTAGAGCTCTATAATATACTTGTATTATATGCTAAATAATTCTACGAATAGAAGAAAAAGACAATAGAATGATTCACACACATAATAATATTTTCCTTCTTGTCTAATACACATTTCAATTCAATTCCAATTCCAATTTCGATACAACATTTCCAGGCAACTATAATCCAACAATTCCTGTCTTGAGTGTTAGGAACCCACTATAGCTATACTCCTTGCTCTTTTGCAAACACAAGCTACATGCAAAGCGAAGGCTCACTCTCTTCAATGGCTCAGCTGGTTGCTCATACAAAGGTCTCTCTCTTCAATGGCTCAGCTGGCTACTCGTACAAACGTGTTGCCTGTTGCCTAAAACTATATGAAGTTTGATTATCAGGTTCTCTTTTTGCTGCGAGAATGTGCCTCTTAAGATCAGGCCTTAGGTAATTTATCCACCTCAGTCTGCTGCTCTTTCCACACCTTTGCAAACCTACAGTTTTTCCCATTAGTTAGAGAATAATTCAACAAAACCCAACTATAAAATAAATCAAGAAAAATTCAAATCCAAATTCTGTAGATGATCCTAAATATAGTAGATGGTAGTGCGAATATGCCAATGGACTTTGTGTAGCAGGTGTTATCGAAGTTGACAAAACTGCAAGGAGTGAATTACAGTTCTCTAAATGGCTAAAAAGATTTAAAGAACCATTGGGTACCCAATGGGCAGCGGAACCTGATTGGATCTGGGTCTAGGTCCTCAAGAATGAGACTCGGGCACGGAAGTGACTAAGACCTAGTAAGATGTTAACCAGTTATGTCAGGAACAAGTACTATAGGACCCAACCTGAATTAGGAACGACAAAAGTTTTGGTTCGGGAACGGCTTCATACCGTACGCCTCATTTTTTATCCCATTTTTTATTCTTTCTCATTTCTTGCCTATTTTTGTTCCTTCCTCTCTCTCTTCCTGTAAATGCGAAATCAAATGTATTTTTCCCTCTTCAGAGAGAGATAGAGAGACTGAGTGAGAGATTCATTAATGGCAATAGATCTTAAGCAAGATCTAACCTTTTAGAAGGAAAACCCTAATTTTTTCATTTTCAGAGGCGAGAGAGCGACTTCCATGGTGAGATCTACCGCCTCTTTTCTAGGGTTTTGAGATGTTGCTCCTTTTCGTTTCTTCTCAGTAGCTCCATCTCTTCTTTCCCTACCAGATTTCTATCTCCGGAGCTGTTTTCCATGCCAGATCGATCGATCGCCTCTTTTTCTTAGGGTTTGGGAGAAGCTTCTTGGTCTAAGTGGAGGAAAAAGGTTTTTTTTTTTTCCTGGAAATTGGTTGTTACTCATATTGTTAATTTATCTGAATGTTTTGATTTTTTCTGCCATTTTCTGATTTTGATGGAAACTCTAGTTGTCTCAGCGGATGGATCTGATCCGTGCTGTCATCTGAAGAACGGGGTTTTTCATGAATTTTGAAATACTTTTAGGGTTTTCTTTTTAAATTGAAAAAAATCTGTTTTGTCTTGCGAGTTTTCTGATTTTAAAGGAAAATGCAGTTTTAGTAGCAGATAGATCCGTTTTATACTTTTTGGAAGAGATTGTGTTCTTCTGTTTGGTAAAAAAAGGATTTTAAAATTTATCTTCCTGTTTGGCATGTGCGCAGCAGAGCCCCTTTATTCCAATTAGGCGAGTCTAAATAGAAGTTTTGCATTATTGCATTACAATTGCTTTTTAGGGGACCTCAAGCATTATGGACTATCTACATCAAGTGGGTCCCACATGATAGATGGTTCGGATAAAAATGTCACCTTGCATGATGGACTATCTACATCAAGTGTGTCCCACATGATGAATGGTTCGGATAAAAATGTCGCCCTGCATGATGGACTATCTTTTTCTCATATTTAATCATCATTTGTTTTTCATATTTAAAATGTCATTTGGTTTTGTGTGTGTGCAGATCTGGACTCATATTGAGAAGCTGGATACGGAGGTGTTTGTTGAAGAGATGCATCCAAACAATGACAAAAATCAAAGGCAAAAAAGAAGAGAAGGCAACAGTAGCACTACTTACATCTTGATTTACTTTTTATACTAAATTAATAGAGGCCCACCTAATTCCAATCAATCCAGCCAGAATCCATCAGTGGTGGTCCATAGTCCAAAATATCTCTCCCCAGATGGTTGTTTTGTTCAAGTAGCTAGGATTATCTAATGGATGACTCTGCCAGTATATTTTCTGATTCCGGCAAATCTGACGGCTACATGGGTGAACTGATTTTGGGAGGTCCACAGTCGTTACGATTACAATGCCTCGGAGCAACCTTTGTCACTATTTTGGTCCCCACTTGTAAAAGTCTTTAAGTGAAAAGAGGCCCAGTCTGGGAGGACTTGATTGTGGTGTGTAGAACACAGCCCCTAGTTCGGTACTCTCTTGATATGGCAAAGTTCAGTGGGCCGCGCCATAACGTATTTTTTATGTCCATCCATTTTGCTAGATAATTTTAGGGCATGAACCAAAAAATGAGGTAGATCCAAAGCTCAAGTGGACCACACCACATAAAGCAGTGGGGATTGAAGGACTACCATTGAAAACTTCTTGGGGGCCACTTTTAAGTTTTGGATCAAGCTGATATTTGTGTTTTCCCTTCATCGAAGACTATGTGACCTATGTCCCCACCACTTTTTGTATTGTGGCCCACTTTAGCTTTGGATCTGCCTCATTTTTAGGGCATGAGCCCAAAAAATGATATGACAAAATGGATGGACGGTGTGGATATGACACATACATCATGGTAAGGCCAACAGAACCTTGCCATGTTTTGACCTTAGGTGATGTGTTTTACACTACGCAATTTGGGCAACCTTTCGCGGTCGCAGGTTGTATAGAGCCAGTGGTCTAATCATCGAACCATGGGTGTACTTGTACTATCAGTAAATCTTGAATATCCTCATGGTCTGGCCCACCTTTCCGCAGAATGAGCCTTCATCCTGGCTGATGGTGGACTGGCTATTGGAGCTGGATGGCCCACATTGTATGATAGAAATGCACACTAACGTTTGCCATTTCCCTACAATTACTTCTTGTGGATGATCTGGAGGTCGCGTGGATTGATGGGGAAGTGACTGAAATCCATGGCCACGATGCCACGATCATTACAACTAATGAGAAAACAGTAAGAGCTATTGTTTTTTAATTGACGATCATTTTGCTTTTGTTTGAAGTATTATCTTAAAGGATTCGGATCTTTAACGGAAGGGTTAGAATCTGATCGTATTGATTTTCTTATTAAAATTTCTGTTAGAAACAAAGACAACTGTTTATAGCTTTCTATGAGATAAAGAAGAGTGATGAGAATCTAGATCTGGTGGATGAATATTTCCTGAAACAGTAAAAGAATTTGAAACCTGTTTTGTGGGTCATTAATGAAACGATTAGAAATTTGTTTATGTTGAATGCATTAGATTTTTTTTTTTTTTTTCCTTTTTTCTAATCCAAGATTCTTTAGCAAACAAGTGCTACTATTTATAACTTTTCAAAAAATACAACTGTTTGTCTTTATATGCAACAAAGTAAAGAAAGCAGAATTTGCATCTGGAGGATGAATATTTTCTTGAAATAGTAATAGAATCCTAATCTGTTTTCTACGTTTCTATTTGAAGGGATAGCTAATCAATCCTGATAAGAAACTTCTCAGAAAATCATCTGTTTCAGACTCTCTCTCTCTCTCTCTCTCTCTCTCTCTCTCTCTCTCTCTTGTTGCTTTGGGGAAGAACTCTTCACTCAGAATATGGTAGAACTTCTATCCAAACAATTTCTTACACAATTGGAGCTTCAGCTTGGTACTCAGAGATTTGTCAAATGAAGTTAGTTCACCATATCCCTTCTAAAACCATGTACCTACACATCTGTACTTATGGTTCAATATTTTTTAAAAGCCATTTTCCTGTTGGAGCTTTAATTTGGTACTCAGAGATTTGTCAAATGAGTCAATTCACCATACCCTTTCCAAAACTGTGTACCTACACATCTGTGCCTCTGGTTCAATACATTTTAAAAAAAAGCCATTTTCCTGTTGTATCCATCTAGTACCCCTGCTGTATCCCTCCATCATAGACAACATATACCAGCTAGCTGCTATGGCCAATTTCTATCTAAGATTCTTAATATTATACGAACTATGACCAAAATCAACTCAGTTACTGTCAACACACAGGACCAACATTAGTAAGGCCTGCAGTTCAAATGCATTCGAATGGCATGAAGCATTGGACAAAACCTATCTCCTTGTCAGGCATATAGGAGAAGATCCTGTTTACCTTGTTTCTGAAGTGAACTAAGTTACCCTGTTTAAATTTTGCAAAAAAGAAGAAGCATCATCCTAAAAAACTTTAAAGCAAGTTTATGTTTAATACGTTTCTTTTTTATTTTGATTGAACGATCAGTTTCTAGTAGTCGATGGATGGGTTATATTCTAAGAATCATAGACAACAGGTCTTATCCATGCATCAGTTGGCATACAATGAAAGGTTAAAGATACTTGAGTAAATAAAAAAACCATGGTCCCCATTTAATTAGTGAAATTCACAATGTAGGAGGGTTAAGTATACAATGGAAGGTTAAATTCCCCATTTAAGTATACAAAGGCCTCACCAATTCCCAGCTCTACATCAACCACATTCGCAAGGGGGTTACAGCCTTTACGGTGGGCATAACGGGCCATTATGGGGGCTGTAAAGGCTGTTACGGGTCATTTTTTTTTTCTCTCTGTGTAATGGCCATTACGGCATGTTATGATGTTCTAATGTGTAATGGTTGATCATAATTAGATTCATCTCTTTGTTTCCAAATCATGGAGTCTTTTTTGTTGATGTATATTCTTTGTTTAGCTACAAATATATGTTGTAGCATCATGTAAATGCATTAATTTACTTATCATTTGCAGCCACGGATTTATGTTGGTAGGGGAATGCATGAGAGCCAGTTTGCACTTTTCAAGTGAGTTTGATAATACGCTATGTTCTTATGCTTTGAATATGTCATCAGTAGATCTTGGTTATTTTTTCACTCAAATGTACTCAAATGTACCCATGTTTAATTAACACGATGCTATTGTTTGTCAGATGTCGTCTTAAAGCTTATCATCCTGAATGGGTGGGCAAGGATTCCATATTCTTGGAGACGGGCAATCAATGGACTTGTAGTAAGCCTCTTCCTACTCCATATGCTTGCTTCCTTTGGATGGATTCATTTTAAGTTTGATTTTGTACATACCTGGCACTCATTTTCTTTCACTTGCCTCCTAAAACCCATATTGTTTTCACTTCTCTCTTTTTCGAGCTTATTCGAACATGGGCCTTTTGAGGGTATATAATCTCTGTTTGTTCAATAGATTCAATTACTTTCAATTTCGATTGTATATTTACATACTCAATTTTCTTATTAATACTCAAACTAATAATACTATCTTGCTGTTGGCTTTCCACAGGGAGAGCTGGATGAAAAGGCAAAAATCATACATTGGAGGTTGTATTTTAAATAGATTTGACAGCACTATTTGTACATCCGTTGTGTCGTACGTGTATTGGTAATGCCAGTCAGATGATTGTTTCCATCAATTGGAGGATTTTTGCCGACTGCACATTGCTGGTTAGTTGGACCTTTTCTTTTAATATCTGCTTGTAATCATCAGAACTCCAATCAGTGGCTACAATCATCCAACATATTTGATTTTAGGGCACGACCCACCTATGGACCAGCAAATCAAGTTTTCAGATCTCATAAATGTGTGCCACATACATGGAGAGAGGGGCTTGATAACTTAACTACAAGTCATAGCACCTGATCCTTTCTCTGTTCAAGTATTTTGACTTTTTTTTCCACTCTTCTGTAGACATGTCTTCAGCAGCCTTTATTGAGCCTCTCCCTGTAATTGAGTTTGTAGCTCAACTCCTGGGCAACGATATATTGTTGAGGCCATTGTCTGATTCTGACTGCATTAAGGTATTATGTCACTTCTCCAATTTGATCAAGCACCGTAACTCTTGTTTTGGTGATAGTGGTCATTTACTTTTCATAGGACTTGTGTAAATTCACATTACAACATTGAAAAATGTCTACCAGATCAAAAAGGCTCTCAGAGGAGTGAAGGTTGAGGTGACTCATCAAGGAAATGTTCGGCAAAAATATCGAATTTTGGGATTGACATCGCAACCCACAAGAGAACTTGTGTATGCTTTTCTACTTGTATTTGCTCATTAATTCCTCATCAGTTAAAGTAATTTTGCAAACTTAGATGTCACATCCTTTACAATTTGACTGAAATACTTTAGTTGTGACATTAGACTCTTTGCAATAATGCTTGTGGGATTTTTGTGTTCTCATTGCCATTCCCAAGCCCGGAAAAAGGAAGGCCATGTAAGGTTGGCAGCCGGCATGAAACTTCTGCCACAGCTTTATATCATGAATGCTAATGGCAGAAGGCTGACCCCAATTAGTTGGGATAAGGCTTAGATGATGATGATGATGATGATAACTCTAGTGGGCTATGCTACAGTACACTTTCCACAATTTAGTACTATTTTTTTTTGGCAATTGATCCACTGCTGTGAGGTAGAAATGCAAGTCGGTCTAACCATCTAAATTTTGGGGTGCCCTTACATTAGACAGAGAAATGGTTCACATTATTTCCTAAAAATCTACTCAAGGTTAGATCATTCATGTGATCTGTGAAGTTTTTGCATCAGATGGATGGATGGTTCCGATCACGGGGCTGAACAGCGAGTGCCTGCGGGATACAATTTCACATGGCCGCTGTGCAGGCTAGTTGAGTTTTAGGGCAGAGGAGGTTTCTAGGGTTTTGACCTTGCTCTAATGTGGTTTTGGCAGTGCATTCGAGTGTGGATGAGTATTTGGCCGACTGGTTCGGTTTGAATCAATCCAAGTATCAATGGGCGTTGAACTTGGATGCTGGATACGACGTCCCCACTTTTGGTATCAGATCTCACCCTTCCTGTCTGAATCTTGGATGCTGGATGGTTTTTGTTTTACCTAGATTACATAATTCTGAATGTTTTTAGTGATCGATTGATGTCTGATCTAGTTTACATGCTTTTGGACTCAATTGGATCCTTTCTATATCTGTAGAATTGGAACTGGGTTTTTAATGACGTGTTTTGTTTCTTTTGGACATGTTTATTTGATTGTAGATGTTGTGTTAAGATTCTGCTAGCTTTAGTATACAACTTGTAGATCTGTGCATTTTAGCTCTGAATAGAAAATACATGACAGGAGTTGGCTACCACCATCTCTCAATCTCTTTACTCTAGATTGTTGTGATTGCACTTCTATATGAATTAGATATTCTAATCTTCTAATTGACCCTTTCAGTTATTAAGGGTTGATCTGCAGGACAGTTGTTTGATTAAATGACTAGAAGAATCGAGGCATTTAGAGAGGAAGAAGTGCGATGATCACTTCTATCTCTCTTTTCTCATTGATCTAGTCACTATCTTTTTTTCGGATTCTGCATCAATTTTTCATTCGTAGATGACACTTTAGACCTCGGGTTTCTGATTCTATCTCTAAGAGATTCGGTGAAAGCTAAAAATCCCCAACTGAGGAAAGTAAGAAATGGGTCAGATTCAATACTCTGAGAAATACATGGATGATACCTACGAATACATGTCCGTACACTGCACACGTCTCTTTCATTATCCTTTATTTTCCCAAAATTTTAAGAAATCTCAGTAATTTTTTATCTGAATTTTTTTATAGCCATGTCATTCTTCTGCCAGAGGTTATGAAACTGCTGCCGAAGAATCGGCTCCTCTTTGAGGTAAATTTCGATCCAATTTGGATTTCAAACTTTCAATATGCACCTCTGTTTTCTTTCCTTGAGTTGTGGTTGCATAGGAACCGAGGCCAAAAGTCTACTTTTTAGCCTCTGTTGCATAGGAACCAAGGCCAAAAGTCTACATTTAAGAATATTGAAGAAAATTGTGAATATTGAAAGAATTAATAATTTTTAAAATTTTTGACAATTGTGAAAAAATTGAGAATATTGAAAAAAAAAATTGAGAGTTTTGAAAAAGATTTGAATTTTGAATTTTCTCACACTGCTATTCTAATTATTAGTATGTATTCTAGATGTTATTTTTATTTATTTATTTATTTATTATTATTATTATTATTATTATTTTACGTCCTCTGGCTGTGATGGAGACTTGCTGAATGTTTCGGAGTTTGGAATCGAGTTCTTGTTCTGAATTTTTTAAAGAGTTTGGAAATTAGAAGATTCTTGTTTCCACTTGGATGTTTCGTTTGTTTTTTACTTTCTACCGTCTCTATTTTTGTTCAGTTTTTTGGACATTCTTTACCTTGCCTGCTTTGCGTTGTATTGGTCTGGTTCATTTGTGATAGACAAGGCCTTTGATTTCTGAAGATCCTGATATTTTTTTAACAGGTAATCGTACTTTTTTCCCTCTCTCATTTGATTTGGTTTTCTGTATGCTGTGGCAGATTTGCTATGAATTTCATTGATGGAATTAGCCTTTCAACATGTTCTGATGGTGTCAAAAGAGGTGTTTGTTTGAGATCTGTAAACTTTATTTTTATTTTTTGAATTTTTTCTTTTGGTAGATTTGTGAAGCTGGCGATGGTAGGCATCATTCTGTCTTGAGGGGGTTCCCTAGAAATTTGCTTCCGTTGTGCGTCTTCTGCTTGATTGTATTCATTTATCATGTTTCTCACTCAGTGGGTCCTAATGTAAAACTAGGACAGGAAGATGGCTAGTTTGCAGAAAATCTAAAATCCCTGTTTTCTTTTTCTTCTTTTGGTGTTACAGGTACAGATTGTTCATCAGTTCAGATATTCAGAAAGGATTTTTATCAAGAGATTCGACTGAGGAATTGTAAGGTAATGTACAATAGAATCAATCCTGCATTTTTGCACACTGATTCTTGATAGCTCCTCTATAGTCTATGCTGTAATGCTATTTTGGTCTTTGTTTCTTTGCTATTTCTGTGTAAGGAGTAGGTTTACATTGATGAGTATGGGAATCAGGAAGTTTGATTTATATGTTGTGGAATTTTAATAGGTCCACTATATTGGATGAATAATTACAATAGGCTCCTTCAGATTTACCATAACAGCCTGGGCCATTTTTTTTTTTTTTTTTCAAAATGAGCGTTATTGGGTGTTTTCCATTGTTAACCATCCAATAAGCATCCACCAATTTGATGGTCAGATAATCAAACAAGCATAATGTTTGGTTAAAAAATACATTGAAACTGGCAGACATAATTTGGATGGTTTAATTTGAATTATGATATACTATGTATGCTGTCTTAAGTAATTTCTAAGTGCCTGCGCATCATCCATCATACTCTGCCAGACTAAGAGTTTTTCTCTTTCTTCATATATCTGTTTGTTTTGCAAAATACTATTGATATGGGTTCCATTTGATAGACCATTATAAAATCCAAAGCAGATGGATGTTATATTTGTATTTTTGCTTAAATTGATGTGTTCAAATGGTAAGGCCTGAATTTTTCTGTCTCTATTTTGAAGAGGTTGCACCTTTGAGTCAAAACATATACAGTTAGCCGACACATCCATTCCATACATGTAGGCCCATGTTTAGGTGCTACCATGTAAACAAACCAAGAACAATGGAGGTTTGAAGAGAATGATTCTCCTTCTTCTTTTCTGTGTAATTGAGACAACCCAAAAGGGTTGATTATATAGAAATTACAGTCATGTATATAAGGAAAAATAATAAAACCAAAATCTTCTACGAACTATACAAGGTATATAAGCTATACATGGAAAGTACTATACAAGGAATGAGAGCCTGTCTAACATCCCCCCTCAAACTAATGCGGGTCATCGACAAGTAATAGTTTGCCAACTAGAAATGAGTGACGAGCAGAAGTGAGGGACTTGGTGAGAATGTCTGCAATTTGATCATGGGATGCAACATGTGGAAGAGAAATGAGCCCAGACTGAAATTTCTCGCGGATAAAATGACAGTCAACTTCAATATGTTTCGTTCGTTCATGAAAAACCGGGTTAGAAGGCAATCTGAATAGCACTTAGATTATCAACATGGAGTGGAGTAGGATTACGAGAGAACGCCCAAGTCGAAAGAAGTCCACGTAACCGGACAATCTCACTACACGCACGGACATTGCCCGATTCGGCTTCGGTGCTTGATTTGGAAACAGTGGCTTTCTTACACTTCAAGAGACGAGAGAAGTGCCGAGAAAAACACAGTAGCCAGTGGTAGATCGTCGTGTGAGAGAGCATCCGGCCCAATCCGCATCCGAATAAGCACGTAGGTCCAGAGTTGCCGTGGAGGAGAAGAACAGGGATCGATCAAGAGTTCCACGAAGATACCTTAGGATGCGCAACACGGCAGTCATATGAAGAGTCCGAGGTGCAGAAACAAACTGACTGACGACTTGGACAGCGTAAGCAATATCAGGGCGAGTCATAGTTAAGTAAACCAGACTCCCAACCAAACGACGGTATAAGTCGGGCTGTGCAAGGAGATCACCATCGTCACGACCATATTGAACGTTAAGTTCTAAGGGAGTCTGAACTGTCTTCTGATCCGTCAATGATGCCAAAGCAAGAAGATCCTTGGTATATTTACGCTGGCTGACCAGGATCCCTCGCTTAGAACGTGAAATTTCAAGCCCAAGAAAGTATGTGAGATGGCCGAGGTCTTTCATCTTGAAGGAGGATTGCAGAACTTCCTTTAAAGCCGAGATACCAGTAGCATCGCTACCAGTCAAAAGGAGGTCATCAACATAGACAAGAACAATGACAATTCCTCGAGCAGTGGTGCGCAGAAATAACGATGGATCATGACTACTTTGAGTAAAGCCAGCATCAGTAACGACATTATGAAAACGTTGGAACCATGCCCGAGGTGCCTGTTTGAGGCCGTATAGGGCTTTCTTTAGCCGACATACCTTATTGTCAGGAATTAAAGAGCCAGGAGGAGGTTTCAAATATACGGTTTCTTGAAGATCTCCATGCAGAAAGGCATTTTTCACATCCATCTGAGCGAGTGGCCATGAGCGAACAGAAGATATAGCCAGAAGCGTACGAACAGTTTTCATCTTGGCCACAGGAGCAAAAGTCTCATCATAATCAATTCCGTATTCCTGTTTGTATCCTTGAGCAACAAGTCGAGCCTTGTATCGATCCAACGATCCATCAGACTTGAGCTTGACAGAATAAACCCATTTGCTACCAATTAGCTGTTGGTCAGCAGGTCGAGTGACAATGTCCCACGTATGATTTTCATCCAATGCCGCAAGTTCTTCTGCCATAGCCTTCTTCCAACAATCATGAGTGACTGCCTGAGAGTATGAAGTAGGAACAGAAACAGTATCCAGAGTAGCATTCATGGCAGACATAGAGCATATCAAGCGATCAGGCGCTCGATGTTCACGAGCGGAACGACGTATCGAGGTAGGTTCGGGATCTGCAACAGGTACAGTAGATTCGGGTTGAGTAATAGGTGATGGATCTATACGTGGTCGACGTGAGTAAACCTGCAACGGACGAGGAGGAGTACTTGAGGCAAACGGAATTTCAGGAAAGGTGGTTAGACCAGGAGAGTATGGAGTTGGCGGAAGAGGTAGAGATGAATGGAAGGCAATGTGTTCAAGAAAAACAACATTTCGTGAAACCCGAACACGACGAGAAACAGGATCATAACATCGAAAACCTTTCTGAGTTTCCCCATATCCCAAGTACATACATTTGACCGATTTTGGAGATAGTTTGTTACGTTCACGTGAAGCCAGGTGAACATAACAGATACAACCAAAAACACGAAATGTAGAATATGCAGGAGGTAAGCCAGTGAGAGCAAAATACGGAGATTTACTGTTCAGAACTTTGGTTGGCATCCGGTTGATCAAGTAGACTGAATGTAACATTGCTTCTGCCCAGAAAGAACGAGGAACACTCATACCCTCATCAGAGTGTTGGCAGTTTCAACAATATGACGATTTTTTCGTTCCGCCACCCCATTCTGTTGTGGAGTATCAGAACAGGTGGTCTGATGAATAATCCCATGACCTTGAAGAAATGTACGGAATTCAATTGAGATATATTCCCCCCCTGAGTCAGAGCGGAGAGTTTGAACAGGAACCTGAAATTGAGTTTCCACCATAGAGTGAAATAATTTGAATTTTTCAAAAACCTGTGACTTTGATTGCAGAAAGTAAATCCAAGTGTAACGTGTGAAATCATCAATGAATATAACATAATATCGTAATCCAGAGAGAGACATAATTGGTGATGGACCCCAGACATCCGTATGCACAAGTTCAAACATAGAAGATGATTTTGTAGTACTCGAGAAAATGGAATACATTTACTTTTTGAAAGACAACAGAAGAACAAGAATAATCCAAATCATTTTTATTAAGAGAAATATTCCCTAACATGCGGAAGAAATCAATCAAAATAACCGATCGAATGTGGATGGCCCAGCGAAAATGCCACGGTTCCACAATTTATTTCTTTGAAGTAATATCGATGAAGATGGAGAAAAGAAACAACGAGCCGAGTGACAGATGGATCAAAGTCCAAAGCGTATAGGCGACCATGCCGCCTACCCTTCCCAAGTACCTTCCCGTTGCGGATCCTGCACAAAACAACAATTGGGAAGAAATATGACCAAGCAGTTATTGGATGTGAGTTGACCAACGGAAATTAAATTGGAAGAAAGGTTAGGGACATGAAGCACATTACGAAGGGTGAACTGGCGATGAGTAGAAGGAGAAAAAGTCAATGATCCAACAGACTGAATAGGTAGTCTAGTACCATCCGCAGTGGAAATAACCGATTGCCGGTGTAGGGACGAATGTCACGAAGATGGGATCAAAGACCTGGTCATATGATTGGAAGCACCGAATCGAAGAACCATGTAGAAGATGGAGATATACGATATACCGGTGCAGAAAGGGCACGAACGATTTGTTGGAGCATCACAGAGTCAACGGAGATGAAAAACCTTCACAGAACCGTCGATGAAGAATCACTAACGAAGGCTCGGAAGAAATAGTGGCGTAGTAGCGGTAAGAGCACCACCACGGCCACGACCACGACCACCACGTCCCACGGTGAAAGAAGAAGCATAGGCACGTGTGCGGCAGTCCTGAATACCATGACCAGTCCGTCGACAATACGCGCACCATTCTTTGCATTGAGCGACAACATGACCCACCTTGTTGCAGCCGCGACAAGTTAAAGGAGTGGAACCACGTGTTGGTGTAGTGGTAGACACAGCAAGCACCATATCAGATGATCCCGGAGTTGAAGAAGGAAGAGAGAGAACTTTCAGTCGTTGTTCCTCAGCCAATAAATCATTAATAACTGAATTCAATGAAGGAAGAGGGCTACGGTTCAAGAGGGCAGCCCGACAATGCTCAAACTCTGGACGTAGCTTCATAAGGAATTGTCGTACTTGCGCACTCTCGCGCATAGATTGAAATATCTTAAAATCATGAGGAAAGGTTGGATCCATCATAGCCATTTCTGTCCAAATAGTGACAATTTTGGAGTAAAATGATTGTATACTATCATCACCCTGAATAAGGTTAACGAGATCCTGTTCCAGGCGATATAACCGGGCCGCATTACTCTGTTGATAGATTGTCTGGAGATGCTCCCACATTGCCTTAGCAGTGCGATGAGGGGTGAGGCCAATAGCAATGGACCGATCGACCGAATCGAGGATCCAGGTAATAATCCATCCATTGTTCATGTCCCAGTCAGCTAATTGTTCATGTCCCAGTCAGCTAATTTTTCGGTAATAATTTTTCGGTATCTGTGGAAGTGGGGATTGGAGTAGATCCATCAATGAGTCCCCACAAACCCCGACCCTTGAGGAAGTTCTGAAAATGGATGGCCCATAGAGAATAGTTGGTACCATCAAAACTACAACGTGGGGCCTCTGTACGTGATGAGTTCTTGTCCATTGCTCAGAAGTAATGTAAAGTACTTACAGAGATGCAACAGAGGGCGATGCAACAGAAGGCGTTAGGCGTACAGCAGGATATACCCAAGCAATTTTAGTTTCCGGATCTGGTGTAATAACAACGCGGCAAGAATACAAATATCTGGAGCAACAACGATGGCAGAACAAGATGTCGGATCTGGAGTAACAGCAATAGCAACTGGTTCGGACAGAAATAAGGTGAAGACAGGCAGATCTGGATCAACAATAGATCTGCATGAAAACCGTGAATCCAAAAAAGGTTTTCTGTATATGGAACAGGAAAACCGAGCAGGTGTGTTGGATCTGGAGCAGGGGCGCTGGATCTGGAGCAGGCTGGAGCAGGAAAATCGAGCAGGGGCGTCGGATCTGGAGCAGGAAAACCGAGCAGGGGCGTCGGATCTGGATCTGGAGCAGGAAAAATCGAGCAGGGGGTGGCCGGACGCAGCAGGGAGGCCGGACACAGCAGGGGGCAGGAAGGCCGGACGCAGCAGGGACGCAGCAGGGAGCAACGGACGCAGCAGGGACGCAGCAGGGAGCGAGGAGGCGGACGCGGCGGAAGCGAGGGACGCAGCCAGGGGCAGGCGGGAGCGAGGACGCAGCGAGGGACGCAGCGAGGGAGCGAGGAGTGGCTTGGATTTGGATCAAGATGACTACGATACCATGTAAACAAACCAAGAACAATGGAGGTTTGAAGAGAATGATTCTCCTTCTTCTTTTCTGTGTAATTGAGACAACCCAAAAGGGTTGAATATATAGAAATTACAGTCATGTATATAAGGAAAAATAATAAAACCAAAATCTTCTACGAACTATACAAGGTATATAAGCTATACATGGAAAGTACTATACAAGGAATGAGAGCCTGTCTAACATACCAACTGCTTCATGGTCCCTGCCATGGATGGTTGGATGCTCCCAAAAGTCTTCTAGACTGGACTGCGAACCTCCTGATTGACGGCCTACCAATTGATGGAAAAGGAAATAAGTGACAATTCACATTCGACAGAAAAAAGTACGATGATTTAAGGATTAAGATCTTCTGATCTGGGATATTTTTGGGCATCTCCCATGCATGGTGTGGCCCATAGGTTTGATGTTTTGGATCACCAGGCTGTGGGCCCCATATGTATAATTAGGAACACAATGAAATGGTGCATTTGCTGAGGTTTAGGTCATTACACCAGAAATGCTTCAATGTAAATTGGGTCTAAAATCAGAATTTTGAGATTAAAATAAAAAAATAAAAAAATCTAGCTCTTTTAAACACTGAAGCTCTTTCAGGTACTGATTTATAGACCAGTTGAATCTCAAATTTCATAAGATTTGAGCTTCCTTAAAATTCCAAATGTTCTTAGGGAAGTAGTTTTAAAATGAAAAGATACTGATGTACGGTTGGATGTTGTGGTTTCATCCATATTCTGCATGAACAAGCTAGGAAGCAAGATTATGGTGTTCTAGGCATCTATTAAGGTTATTTATCAGTTTTAATTTCGTACAGGTGGCATGTGTGGCAGATCCAAGCTGATCACCTGAGGGAGCACACCTTAAGATTGGCTGGAGCCTGGAATTCATACTGGTTGGACGGTCCTAACCCTTCATTTAGAGGACCCGAGGAAGGTACATATGGGTCAAGAAACAGGTCGACCAAAGTTCTCTTGATTATATATGTTTTGTTCCAAAGAATCCTCCAGTTCGTTCAAGATTCACCATGCAACATACACATAAATCAAATTAAACCATTCAAGTTGTGAACCATAGACCGAAAGTTATATGGAATTGATTATGTAAATAGCTAATTGGTGGATATTTACTGGTTGGTTCAAATGAAAAAATTTAGATGGACCATAGACCACAATTTTTAGCATGTGAACATTTAGGTTGGCGCAGTTATATCTTCTTTTATATACTTTTTTTTTTCTTTCTTTTCGGATTTCAGCGTTGTGGATCCTCTAATGGCGGATTCTGATAACATGATCACGAGTGGAAGACAAACCCCACCAAATGGTATGAGATTTGAATTAGAAACAGATTTGGAAATATAACTATTTGGGAGTGATCTTATTTGTATGATTTCATATGGGTTTTTGAAATGAAATGAAAATAGAACTGTTTTGTTTTTGAATTCTGTTTCCCAGGAAATCAATTGCCAAAAAACAGTTATTTTTTTTCCTTTCTTTTCTTGTTTTCTCCTTTCTTTGGGTCATCTGATTTGGATTTTATTGAAATGCATTTGGAAATAGAATTGTTTCTTGGTGATCTTAATTGGGTTTCTTTTTCTTTCTTTCAGGGAATCAGTTATGCAAAGTCACATTCTTTTCTGAATTGGGTTTGTGTAGATTCAGATTACGGAACTCCAAAATAACAAATTAACTATCTCCTTAAGAAGCATTGATCTTAATTTATGGAAAGGCCCCTTGATCAGATTTTTGTTGAACATATACGGTTGTGGTTGTTCACGAATTCTAATGCTTCTATATCATCAGGAAATCTCTAATGCTTTTATTTCCTAAGGAAATCTCAGATGATTTCCATGGTAGCAATGTTATGTTCATCCCTGGAGTAATGACTCCAACAGAAAGGATGGATATATTTTTTTTTCCTTCTTCTTTGTAAGCTTTTGCAATGTAAATTGGGTTTTTTAGCTCACTCCACTCTTTTAATGCTTATACAGGTTTTGAATGTATATAATGTTGGTGCAAGAATAGTCAAGGTCAACTTCATCACTATAATGCAAAATACATGTTTGAGTTGATCCCTGATATTGTTGCCCAGATTTATTATAGCTGTCCATGAGTTGGGACCGGGTCAAGCAAAATAAAAAACTGTGGATTCCATAGTAGAATGTTAACGGCATTATTTAAGCATTTAGTTTTCTTTTTTCTTTCTTTTTTCTATTTCAACGAATTGGTATATTGCAGGCAACAATGTTTCATTTATGCTTATTCAAAGGAGAGTTGCATCAAGCAAGAGAGAATCACGATCTCCAACTAGCTTCTAGATTGTATGGGAATTTGACGCGGAGTCTGCCGACCTGGTAGATGTTGGCATTCTTCTTTTGATTCTCAGGTTCCATCTCTTTCGTCGAATTCTCAGAATTCTAGCTTCTAGATTAAACATTCCATTTACTCTTGCTAGGAGAGGGTCCAATGATGTTGCTGTAGCTGTGGTGCTCAAAGGTTCTAGCCATTCAACCTTGGCATAATGGTTAAGAAGTTCTTAAACAAAAAATAAAAAAAATCTGCTCTGTATTTGATTTTCCAGATCTGCTATTTCCATCTGCTTGTTTTGCTTCGATCCATCTCGTTTCATTTAGAAAAAATAGATTTTTTCCATTATTTTAATAGATTCATGTGAATTTCACTTCCGTTAATTTTCACCATACAACCTTTTTACTATTGATGCATTTTCTGATTTGGTGTTTTGTTTTGTTTTTTTTTTAAAAAAAAAAAAAAAAAAAAAAAAGTTTATAGCTCATTGTTTTGTTTTCTTCTCCTTACGTTTTAATGTTTTAACTTCTAGGACCATGTTCATTTAAAAGAAGGGAACTGGCAACTTCTCTTGCAACGAGGTCAAGATTTCAAGAGCAAGTAATACAGGAAGAAAAACTTGTCCGTTTTGTCGTAGTCACTGGTTTGATGATTGTTGAAAAACCAAATAATATGACTATTGAGGATGCCAATGGAACTTGCTGTTACCAGATCCAACCGAATGGTAAGTTGGCAATGATGCCCTTCTCTATACCTATCCTAGAGCCTTGTATTGTGCTAAGGAAATGAGTTCATGGCTTGAAAATGGAGGCCTTTCTCAAAAATAAAGTTTTATGAAGGCTATCTTTGTTGTCCGACTCCAGCATTGTCTGGAATTATGGAGAGAATGGAAAAACAGAATTTTAACCAGTCTAGAATTTCCTCTTCATTTTTTTGCTAATAAAATTTGCTTTGCCATGTTTACCCAAAAGGAAAGAAAAACAAAAAGAAAGAAAAGAAAACGAAAAAAGAAAAAAGAAAAAAAAAAGAAAGAAAAGAAAAAGAAAAAGAAGAAAATTTGCTTTGTCATGCATACAAAAAGCATTGTCTAATTACCATTGTCTGCTTATTGTGTATGTCACATCCAATATGTATCAACTAACATCTCTCTTTCCTCTCTCATGCAGTTACTTGAACTATGGTTTATTAGCAGCTCGAGCTGAGATATTCAAGGCTGTGGGGGCCTCTGATAATCCATGCATTTTGGATGGTTATCATGGTATGTTGGTTGTCCCCATTTTTAAATTTCTTAGAAATGTCGTCTGCACCCTTTTCCAACTTTTCTAGGAAAACATGAAATGATTTTTGTGTGTACTAGTAAGATCTCTTTGTTTCCAATATGACAAAAAAGTGCTCCATCCACTCAATGTGTTCATGCCCCTGTTTGAGTGCCCGTCCACTCAATGCAAGATAAACAAGGCAAAGGGAAACCTCATCCTTCAGCTCAGAGCTTCAAAGTTTTTAAAGTTTCAAGAGGTAAACTCTTCTTTAATATTATTTTAGAGCTTTGATGTTTATCATAACGTACATAAATACAAAATGTTCATAATATGAAGACAGGTCTGAGAACAATTCAGAATGGCTTTAATTCCCTTCGAGTAACAGCCTGCCTGTTATTGAACACTCACCATTAAAAAATTTTCAGGATTGTTATATTTTAATCTCTTAGCTGTATGTCGGCTTGCATTTGTTTGGTTCCTTATTGACATTGTTATCTTGATCTAACTGGATTGTTTACCTGTCTCGCATAACCTTGTTTTACCTATTTTGAATTCTTACTTGTTATTAATGAGTTGGAAGAATATAGAGTTGCCATGGTGTATAAATGGTAATTTAATTCAGTTTTAACTGTCATGGGTGTTGTTTTAAACTGTATTCTGGTTTTTTTATGTTGGCCTTGGAACTTGCACTGTTTTCTACTAACAATGCATCTTTCACGTTATATTTTCATTTCATTCTTCTTTACTCCTTTCTTTTTTTTTTTTTTTTTTTTTTTTGGTGATGGGGAAGGTTTTTTTAAGGTAAAAATGTCCTTTGCAAAATGTGAACTGATTAGGTGTGCACGTGATGGACCATCCATGCACATTGTATAACTACCCTGGCACAAAGTACAGGCTACTCTTACAATGTGATGGACCATCCATGCACATTGAGTGTAGGCAGTCCACAAATGCTTATAGTCATGAATGTGCAATTTGGCCATAAATGCTAAGCCGTTTGCAATTTCGGTGCATCATATATGATTGCTTTATTTTTTCATTTGATTTCATTTTGACTCGATTCCTGATTTTTCTTGCTCAGTTTTAATAATTCATTGCTTTGAAGCATTGCTGGAAATTTTTGTTGTTGTCAATGTGGTGGCCTGTGTGCCTGGTTTAAGGATTTAGTTTATGGATCTTGGGCCCTTCATTTGGATTTAAGAATAACCAATCGTCCTGTCTTGTGGGTTTGAGATCCGATGGATTTGAGTTGAAATGTATATGATTGTGCCATCATACTGTGAAAAGCCTGATTCACTTACTGTATTTCTTGATTTTGCCATCCTGACATTGTGTGAAAGTTTCTGGTTTCTCTGTATTTCTTGAAGTTCAGCACAGTAGATAACCTGATCTGATTGAACTCATTCTTGCATAAACACTTCTGATGCAAATCCACATGTTCTTGTCATAAGTTATCTATCTGATGCAAGGTTTTGGTTTTCTGTACTGCCTTATGTGCCATTTCATGTTACTATATTCTTAACTTCCTGTTTAAGTTTTCTTACTCATCAGTTGATGGTAGCATTCTCTTCCACTACAGTGGCAATGTTGATGCCATTGTTCAGAAAGTAATATTTCTCATCCATTGTCATGTACATTTGAGCAAACCAATTTTCATCTAATTTCAAGGAATTCAGTTTTTTTTTTTTCCAAAGAATTTTACAGTTATTCTCTTCCACTACAGTGGCAATGTGGATGGATGGCATGATCTCCACTGGAGTAAATAAGGCATTACATATAGTTGCTAGTATATTATTTAAATGGATTTTAAATAATCATCATGGTGAACCCTGCAAATTTAAGGGTGCCCGTCTCTCTCCCAACAGTTTCCTTCATTGTGGCCCACTTGAATAATAGGTCAGCTTGATTTTTTGGCCCTATGGCTCTAGGCCTAACGTGAGATTACACATTTGGTGCTGTAATCTAATGGAACCTTCAGTTGTCATGTTATTGTGATAGGTGTCCATGATGGGCTTTTCAAATTGGGTTGGTGTTTTCCAATGCTAGGCCAACCAGAACTTGGGTCTGAACCCAAGTTGCAGCCCTAGACCAAGCATGCACCTGGGCCCAACACTTCTTCTTTACTTTGTAATGGGTGCCACTGCTAGCTAACTATCATAGTAATAAAAAATCTGCATATTTGCAAATTGCTTTGAAACTGAAATTCACTCTTTTGGGTCTGTGTATCTTCTTTCAATATGATTCAGTCCACTTGATCTATTTGATGATATAGATATACCAATGCAGAGAAAATATTCTTTTCTTTTTTGGTAAATTGAAATTCATTACATGCCCACTTTATCAGTTATAATATCTGGACTGCAACATTTCAGGATGCAGGGGGAACTTGTTGCAAATGCTATATTAGTTGTGTCAATTGCTGCTTGTAAAGTTGGTGCTGCTGAAAACCTTACTGTACAGGTTTTTTTTTTTTTTTCTTTTTCTTTTATATATGAGCACATCTCACTTTACATATTTGTTTTTTGTTTCAGCAGTCTACTACGAACACTGCCCAGGTGATCTTATACACTCTTTTAATGTCTGAAAGGTGTCTGACATGGTTACTTCTCATACAGCATTTCTTACTGTGGTGTTTCTTCTAGAGTTAGTTTAGAGTGGTATTATTTTAGTTAGTTCATAATAGATACATCTGATTGAGATGCTTTTGTCTAATTTCACTATAAACATTCTAATTGTTGATTTTTTTTTTAATAGGACCTACATCGTTGGTGGATGTTCCAAGGGATACAAACTTAACAGGTAAATTCTACTTCCGAGTAATATCTATTAACCATAATTGGAAAGTTGTCCTTTAACTTTCTTTTGTTGTATGTTTTGAATTGAGCTCTTTGGTTTTCTGCTGCTTAATTTGAACTGCTAAACAGATTCAACTACAATATGATTTCTTTCATATTCCTCAGCTTGATTGTATGGAAAGGGCATTAATTATATTCTCTTTAACATTTATGCAGTGTGTTGGTCTGCATTATACTACACCAAGCAAGGTATGCTCTCATTAGCTAGTGACATCAGTTTGCTTGTCTAGGCGACCATTTGCAAATAGAATTCTAACTGTCATAGTTTTGATTATTATTATTTTTCTTAAAGTATTTACTAGGTGAAATAAATAACAAGCAGATGGATTTGGCATCTGGGCACCCGTAAGTAGGCCATTACAGCATCTGTCATCTGGATAATAAATAGATAGGAAGGCAAGATAGAAGTCATTAGCAACAACCAAAAAGTCATCAGCAACAACCAAAAAGTCATCTAGCTCTTAAAAAATGTAAATTACTTGGTTGCCTCATCCAAACACTGGCTTTAAATTTCTGCTGCAACACTTACTTCTTGGCATTCGTTCAAATATTAATAAAATTGACATTATTTTAGCATTCTTTTTTATATTCATCTACCATTATTTCTTTGACAAATATTAATTGCAATTAATGATGAAAGAAAAGTTTTGAAGCCGTTAAGGCAAAAAGAATCCATCTAAAGGACTCTCTTATCTATTCGCAAATCGCTTGATCATTTATTACAACTGGTTAGCTTGAGTCAAGTACGACTTTAATACACCCACACTTCTTAATTGTACACGTAAATTTAATACAGGCCCTCGATCACACGTGGCCTTATGTTTGATTGAATTGTGTGAACATAATGTACAAAATTATATGTGCACTCATGTACTTATGTTTGAAAATTTTTAGATTATCATACTGAGATATCATAGTGACTCTTCTTTTAGATGAAAACAGGTACATGAATATCTCTAAACAATTTGATTATGGTTGTGAATAATCAGATACATAGTGATAGTATAGTACATACATAGTTTAAAAGCAATTATGAATTTTGTGATAAAAACCATTTATAATGCATCAGACGGAGGATGATTATCAGTCCCAACCCAAGCCTGATAATCAGGTGGTTTCACTGGGTTGGGTTGGGTTGGGCCTGAAATAAAAGGTGATTAATAAGAGGCCAAGCTCATGAATTTTGGGTCTATTACTAAACGGGTTGACCCATTTAGCCAAGGGCGATCCAGATCGGTGGGTAACATGTTGGAAATCAAGTGTGGTAAAATTGAGAGAGACTTGGCTGCGACCTTGAACCAGCAATGTTGGTGAGAACCTGACCGTAGGGACCAACCTTAATGTATGTACTTTATATCCACGCCGTTAATCTGTTTTACAGGTTATTTCAGGCCATGGTCCCAAAACCGAAGCAAATATAAATTCAGGTGGACCACACCACAAGAAATGGTCAGATATTTTTTTTATTCTACAATCAAATTTGGGGTGTTCTATGGTTCATGGAGGGTTTGTGGATGCTTGTGCTTACTTCTTGGCACCATCCGAAAGAAAAGAAAATGATTTAAGTGAAAAGAAGCAAGGGCTATCAACAGGTCAGGTTTAGGTTGGGTCCTATAGTACTTGTTCCTGACATAACTGGTTAACATCTTACTAGGTCTTAGTCACTTCCGTGCCCGAGTCTCATTCTTGAGGACCCAGACCCAGATCCAATCAGGTTCCGCTGCCCATTGGGTACCCAATGGTTCTTTAAATCTTTTCAGCCATTTAGAGAACTGTAATTCACTTCTTGCAGTTTTGTCAACTTCGATAACACCTGATATACAAAGTCCATTGGCATATTCGCACTACCATCTACTATATTTAGGATCATCTACAGAATTTGGATTTGAATTTTTCTTGATTTATTTTCTAGTTGGGTTTTGTTGAATTATTCTCTAACTAATGGGAAAAATTGTAGGTTTGCAAAGGTGTGGAAAGAGCTGCAGACTGAGGTGGATAAATTACCTAAAGGCCTAATCTTAAGAGGCACATTCTCGCAGCAAAAAGAGAACCTGATAATCAAACTTCATATAGTTTTAGGCAACAGGAAACACCTTTGTACGAGTAGCCAGCTGAGCCATTGAAGAGAGAGACCTTTGTATGAGCAACCAGTTGAGCCATTGAAGAGAGTGAGCCTTCGCTTTGCATGTAGCTTGTGTTTGCAAAAGAGCAAGGAGTATAGCTATAGTGGGTTCCTAACACTCAAGACAGGAATTGTTGGATTATAGTTGCCTGGAAATGTTGTATCGAAATTGGAATTGGAATTGGAATTGAATTGAAATGTGTATTAGAAAAGAAGGAAAAGATTATTATGTGTGAATCATTCTATTGTCTTTTTCTTCTATTCGTAGAATTATTTAGCATATAATACAGGTATATTATAGAGCTCTAAAATTTTCCTAAAATTCCGTCCGTTGGCAACATTAAGAAGCATGTAAAACCATTTATAAATTTGTGCCTAAAATGTGACCGTTGGCACCAGAACGGTTTAAAACCGTTCCTAAAATTCCGTTTCTAAACATTGAAATGGTACTGAAAACGGTTCTGAACCGTTCCTGATTTTCTGCGACACCACATTTAGGAACGGTTTAAGACCATTCCTGAAGCATTTAGGAACGGTTTAAAACCGTTCCTGAAGCATTTAGGAACGGTTTAAAACCGTTCCTGAATGACAATTTTGGTGTAGTGAGTGGATATCATGCAGTCATGGTCCGATGATGATCATTCAACAATGCACGGATCTTGTGGTGTGCATGTATACGCACTATCCCTGATCGCTCTGTCAATCTCAATACATTTTTGTGCATTTGAATTGATACTCCAACAGAGTGAGGTAGCTGATAAGCGGGGACTCAAAATTAAAACATCTAAATCAAAGAAAGCAATATGGATGGGACATAAAACTGAAATCAATTGATGGGACGATCATAACTTTCAATAGGTAGACGTTGAACTATGGATGGGACATAAAACTGAAATCAATTGATGGGACGATCATAACTTTCAATAGGTAGACGTTGAACTACAAGCCATGACTACTTTCAATTTTAGCCGTCCATCATGTGTCCACGATTGAAATGTGTACTAAAATGTGACCGTTGGCAACATTAATAAGCATTCAAAACCGTTTCTAAAATTGTGCCTAGAATCTGACCGTTGGCACCAGAACGGTTTAAAACTGTTCCTAAAATTCTATTAAAAAAATTGAAACGGTACCCAGAACGGTTCTGAACCGTTCCTGTTTTTCTGCGATGCCTCATTAGCGATTTGGAACTGCTCTGAAGCATTTAGGAACGGTTTTTAACCGTTCCTAAATGACGATTTTGGTGCCCTCATAGGTTGTCCCCACCATGCAATCTCTTTACCAAAATCAAGATGATGTGTGCTGCAGCAACATTTGATTGAAAAATCAGAGCTTAGTGTTCGATCTAGTTGTAGTTGGAGTAGATTGCTACAAGTCAATCTACATCAACATCAGAAGGATTTTACTTGGACCATCATTGAAGACATGGATAAGAGAGGAGCAGTAGAAAGAATAAAAAAAAAAAATCAGAAAGAAAAGCCATATTACAAGGAAAAAGGAGCTTCGCTAAGCTTGCACACGTCTGAATGGTCACATAAAGGTACGGGCGGACCATCCATCACAAGGGTCCCATTATGCTGATGTCCACAATCAAAGAATTAGGTCAATCCAATAATGAAGTGGACTACTCTGGGATTATTTTCAAAGAGTGAGACAGTAGATTGCCTGGCATTTGCTGCGAATGATGATGATGGCGAGCTTACGATTATAGGAAATAGCCAGCGGCTGACACTGGATGTGGTTTATGATGTCACTACAGGGAAGTTGGGGTTCAGTCCCTGCGGTTGCCGTTGAGCGCTCTGGCTAAGAAAATGAAGATGAGAAAGAGGAAATGAAGATAGGAAGCAATAGAAAGAATGGGAAGAGTAATAATAGAGAAATGGTGTGTGTTAAGATATGGGTGGATGAAATTTTTAGTAATTTCCAGAATGACCATATCTTTCCACATTCAATAATGGAGTGTAAAAGAAGTTGCAAAAAGTGGGCCGTTATTTCATCATGGTACAAATTATAAGTAGTTTTTATATTAAAAAAAATCCCTTTCCATAGGGTACTTCCTTGGAAACGGATTGGCTACTCCCCCTGCCATCAGCCAATGGCTGGTAGTCGGTGCTCTGGGGGCCCACCATGATGTGTGTGTTTCAGCCATGCCGTCAATTTATTTTTATAAATAATTTTATGGTATGAGACCAAAAACGAGGTATATCCCATTCTCAAGTGAACCACCTTACAGAAACAATGTTGAATGAACGTCGACCAGTAAAAACTTTTTGGGGCCATAAAAGTTTTGGATCAAGCTAATCTTTGTTTTTTCCCTTCATCTAGGTCTTTATGACCTAATCAACAGATTGGATGTCAAATAAACTGTACAGTGGGCCTTGGAGGATTTTAATGGGGGATATCTAATCACTATTGTTTTCCTGTGGTGTGGACCACGTGAGATTTATATCCTTTTCATTTTTGGGGTTAGGCCCTAAAATGATCTTTTAAAATGGATGAACGGCATGGATGAAACATATACATCATGGTGGGGCCCACGGAGATCCGACCACCTGCCACCGGGCTAGTTGCAGGGGAGTAGCCAATCCGTTTCCTTCTTCCTTCACGGATGGACTTGGCTTTAGAAGTGACGCTGTTTCCTATGGTGTGGTCCACTTGAGCCTTATATCTGTCTCATTTTTGGGCTTGGATCCTAATTTGGTATGGTCAAATTGATGGACGATCACGATGGGGCCTCAGTTTTGTCACTGATCGATGTTGTAGATGATTAATGTCCATATGATAACGGCCATTATTTGAGAAGAAAGCAGACAGAAAAGTAGGGAAGAAGTGGTCGTTAAAAACATAAGGGCAGTAATGCGTTGAAACCTTCGCTTGTTGTCTGTGGAAAGTGGACGCTGTTTGGCTGGTAACCCTAACACCAGCCAGATAGCTGGTGTCACACCTCTGTGGGCATCCATGCTGGCCATCCATTTTGGGAGCGGATTAACTACTGACAGGTTGAGTAGCGAGACTCACTACTGGAGTGACGTCACCAATTTCCGTGGGCCCCACCATGATGTATGTTTTTTATCCACACCTTCCATACATTTGGAGATAGGGCGATATCCAAGGAATGACTTAAATCCAAAGCTCCACTGGACCCGGCACAGAAAACAGTGGGGACAGTGACTCCCACCATTAAAAACTTCTAAATGCTACAAAAGTTATAGATCAAGCTGATATTTGTGTTTTCTCTTATTTCATGTCTTTTTAAACGTTTGAACAGGTTGGATGTCAAATAAACATTATGGTGGGTCTTAGGATAGTTTCAACGGTAAGAATCACTCTCCCCACTGTTTTCTATGGTGGGGTCCACTACAGATTTTTATCTGCTTCATTCTTTGGCTCATGACTTAAAGTGATATCTTAAAATGGATGGACGGTATAGATATAACACATACATCATAGTGGGTCCCACAAAACTTAGTGACATCATTTCAGTAGCCATCCCTACTCAACCTGTGAGTATCTAATATCCGTGTCCTCCATTTAGCAGCTCATTTTAGGGCATGAACCAAGAAATGAGGTATATCCAAAGCTTAAAGTGGACCACACCATAGAAAATAATGGGGATTGAATGCTTCTCATTGAAAACTCCTTGGAGCTACGAAAAGTTTTGCATCAAGCTTTTACACACACACACATATGCGAAAATGTACCATACGCTCGACGGTATTATACCTTTTATAAGGTTGAGTGCTGGTGGCACATTATTCGTTGGATTTTGAAAATTTTAAATAAATTGGGAAATTTTATAGGGCCGCAAGAAATTTATGTGCGAGCCTTTCATGGTTGGAAGATCATGTGCTAGGATTCTGTGTAGGGCCCAGTATGATGTTTGTGATAAATCCAACCTGTCCATCCATTTTTCAAAATCATTTTAGGACATGCAACCAAAAACGAGGATGATACAAATATTAAATGGGCCACGTGAGAGGAAACAGTGGGGATTTAGTGACCACTGTTGAAACATTCATATGACTACAAAAGTTTTGTATTGGTTTATGCTCGTGGTGTTTTCATTTCAGTGAAAATGACCTTATAAATGGTTTGGATGGAATATAAACACCAAGGTGGAGCCTAGGAAGGTTTCAACGGTAAGCATTCCTTTCTACAGTGTTTCATCTCATATGGCCCACTTGAATTTTGGATCCTCCTCATTTTGTCCTAAAATGATATCTAAAAACGAATGGACGGGTTGAATTTCACACAACGATCATAGTGGGCCCACACAGAATCCTTTCCCGAATCTTCGTGGGAAAGGCTCTAGTAGGAAGTTCGCGGATCTGGGTTTGGGAAACGGATTGGCTACTCCCCCGCAACCGGCCAATAGCAGGTGGTCGGTGCTATGTGGGCCCTACCATGCTGTATGTGTTTCATCTATCTTGTCTATATGTTTTTCTAGATCATTTTATGGTAATGAGACCAAAAATGGGGTATATCCCAATCTCAAATGGACCACATTATAGGAAATAGTGTTGAATGGGCGTCAACCATTAAATTTTTTTTGGGGGCCATAAAAGTTTTGGATCAAGTTGATCTTTGTTTTTTTCTTTCATATGGGTTTGTATGACCTAATCAACAAATTGGATGTCAAATAAACAGTACAGTGGGCCTTAGGATGATTTTAACCGTGAGCATCACTCTCCACACTTTTTTCTATGGTGGGGTCCACTAGAGCTTTTGATTTGCCTCATTCTGTGGATAATGTCATAATATGATCTCTCAAAATGGATGAACGGTGTGGATATAATACATAGATCACGTTGGGACCCATAAAACTTGGTGACATGACTTCAGCTACTTAACCTCTCACTAGGTAATCCACCTCCCACTCTGAGACGGAAGCAGATTGGCTGGTGTACCACACAACTATATAGCTGGTGTATTAACATCAACAAGTTTTGTGGTCCCATCATGGGTATGATGTATGTGTTATATCCAAAACGTCCATCCATTTGGCAAGCTCGTCTTAAGGCTTGAGCCTAAAGATAAGATAGATACAAAGATCAAGTGACCACACTGCAAAAAGTAGTTGAGGATTGAATGTCTACCATTGAAACCCTTTTGGGGTCACAGAAGCTACCAATCAATATGAAATTTGTTTTTCCTATTCATCTATGTATTTGTGATCTTATTAATAGATTGGATGGAAAATAAAAGTTACGTAGGCCCTACGAATCTCTTAACGATGAAAATCATTGTCCTCACTACTATTTTTGGTGTGGTCCTTTTGAGCTTTGGATATGATTCATTTTTGTTTAATGGTCTAAATCGATCTCAAAAAATGGATGAAGGGTGTGGATATAATAAATAAATCATTGTGGGGCCATGTAACTTTGATATCCTTTGAACCGTTCGTGCAACTTGAAGCTCGAGAAGTGTCGGTTCTTGTCTTCGTGTGACACGTATTTACACCAGCTATATAGCTAGTGTGTAGTACACCGGCCAATCCGCTTTCCTCTTAGACGGAAGGGGATTGCTTAGCTTACCGAGTAAACTGTGTGAGGTCCACTATGATTTATGTATCTTATCTTCTCCGTCCGTCTATTTTCCCAGATAATTTTATGGCTTCATCCAAAAATGAAATATATACAATGTTCAAATGGACCACACCACATGAAACAGTTGAATTGAACTTCTATTATTGAAAATTTCTTGGGGGCCGCATAAGTTTTGGATCAAGCTTATATTTTTGTTTTCTGTTCATCCATGTGTTTATGATCTTATGAATAGGTTGGATGACAAATAACCATCACTATGGGGCCTAACAAGGTTTCAACGGTGGAAATCATTATCCCCACTTTTTCTTAGGCATGATGGACTTAATTGTTGGATATGCTTCAATTTTGGGCTCAACCCCTTAAATTAGATGAAAAAATGGATGGACGGCATAGATGAAACACATACATCATGGTGGGGCCCACGTAGCACCAACCACTTGCCATTGGATGGTGGCGGGGGAGTAGCTAGTCTGTTTCCCAAACTCAAAACCCAGGGACGCGAATTTTCTGCTAAAGTCTTTCCCATGAAGATCAGCAGAAGAATTCTATGTGGGGCCCATTGTGATCTTTGTGTGAAATTTAAACTGTCCATTTGTTTTTAAAAATCATTTTAGGACATCGTACCAAAAATGAGGAGGATCCAAAATTCAAGTGGGCCATACGAGATGAAACAGTGGGGAAAGGAATGCTTACCGTTGAAACCTTCCTAGGCTCCACCTTGGTGGTTTATAAGGTCATTTTCACTAAGATGAAATGAAAACACTATGAATATAAACTGATACAAAACTTTTGTAGCCATATGAGTGTTTCAATGGTGGTCACTAAATCTCCATTGTTTCCTCTCATGTTGCCCATTTAATTTTAATTTTGAATCCTCCTCATTTTTGGTCCCCTAAAATGATTTATCACAAATATTTATGATCGCAAGGAATTTATGTGCAAACCCAAGAAGTTTTCAATATCATAGTGGGCCCTACACAGAATCATAGGACTTTATTAACACGTTGGGTGGCAACTAAACATTTTCTTGGAACCCAAGAAGTTTTCAACTGAAAGCATTCACTCCCCAATGTTTCCTATGGTGTGGTGCACTTGAGAATTGGATCTGTCTCATTTTTAGACTCATGCGCTAAAATGAGCTGGCAAAATAGATGGCGGGTTTTGATAAAACACATACATAATGGTGAGGCTCACATAAGTTTGACATCAGCTATGTAGTCAGCGTTGGGGTCACCAGCCAAACCACGTCCGTGGAAGGTAGCTTGTATTGGATAGATGCCTATGTTGTAGAAAAGACCTTCATAGAACAAGGGATTTCAACAAAATTTCAATTTGCAGTATAAAACACAGCCCCGTGGGTACTATGTATACGCTGGAAAAGGTTCTTTAGCCCCACCATAACACTACGTGTTTCATCGACACCACCTATTTATTTTGCCATATCATTTAATTTAGGGCATGAGCCCTAAACGATGCAGTTCCAAAAGTCAGTTGGACCACTCCTCAAGAACAATTGGGATGATGACGTCCACCCGTTGAAACCTTCATATGGCCGACCATGATGTTTATTAGCCACCCAACCTGTTCACAAGGTCACATAGTTCTCCATGAAGTCAAAGCACCAATATCAGCTTTTTTTCAAAGCTTCCTTAGCCCTCAAGAAAATTTCAATGATAGGCATTCAATCTTCCCAACTTTTTTCTTGTGATACGGTTAACTTAATTTTTGGATTTGCATCATTTTTGTGCTCATGCCTTAAAACGATATGACAAAATTATGAATGGATGGCGTAGATAAAACACATATCATTGTGGGTGAGTCGATTTAATACATGACAAGATTCTTGCTCATGTATTCCATGGTAGCACATGTGCTGTTGAATTCTCAATCATACCACAAGTGGTGAAGAAGAATGATAGAGAAATAGCCTGTGATAAGATAACGACCTGTGAAGAAGTTTAGTAATGCCTACAATGATGGTGACTTGGGATTTGGATTGTTACACCCATTTTCAGCACATTAACAGGTCCAATGGAAACTGTTACATAGTGACATTATATGTTTGGCATATGCCGAAGTAGTACTCATACCTAAAGAGATCTTCTGTTGATCTTCCTTCGGCAGCATGTATTCCGTTAATGTCATAGCTTGAACCGTTACACATGCCTTTAAGGAGATGAATCGTCCTATGTCACATGCATACTATAGGGTTGAAAGTCGGGCGGGCTAGGCTGGGTTGGTGCTCAACCCTAGCCCAAAGGTTCTTATACCTCAACCCCAACCCAACCCAACCCAACCCAACCAAACCCAACCTCACCTAACCCAAGCAGGCTCGGTCGGGTTGATTGGGTTCATACATGTTAATATTTTTGTTATTACATTAGTTTATTATATTTTCAATACACATTTGTTTTTGTTTGTATTTGTTATGAGTAAAAATGAATTGATCAAAAAGATGAGGTAGGCTCTGTAAAAATCAACCCAAAGTTCCTCTCAATCCCGTTTACACCCATATATACAACATCTACGAGAATCTCAAATAAAATCGGAAACAAATCCCATAAATATGTAACTGTGTAAATATGTGCGGAAACTTTTGTCTTCGATGTCATCGAAACTAATCATTTGATAACATCGAAATAACATCTCAACTGTCCAGAGAGAAAATATGATTTTTTGAAAATTCTCGATTGTATCAAGCTATGTTCGATGGCATTGAACCTATCATTCAATGGCATCGGAAAAAATATCTTAATAGTCCAGTGACCAACTGAAGAAAATCTGAAAAATCTCGATGGAATTGAGCACTGTTTGATGCCATAAAAAGTGTCATCGAACAATCTGTTGATGGCATCGACATGCCTTGTATCTGACTTGATTTAAGACATCAAATACAACATAAGTTAACCTGTCATTAATGAGCAGCCCCTCTCCACTGGCATATAATATATCATTGTGGATCAAGGGCTACCAATGTGAAAAGAAGTGGAGTGTTTGCTAAAAGCGCTCTCTCTCTCTCTCTCTCTCTCTCTCTCTCTCTCTCTCTCTCTCTCTCTCTCTCAGTTTATGATAGTTCACCACGGATCAAGGGCTACTACTGTTAAAAGAAGTTCAGTGTTTGATAAAAGCTCTATCTCATGAAGTCTAGTCTTTGCTGAAAGCGGTATCTCTCTCTAGGACCATCAATGTGAAAAGAAGTCTAATATTTTCTTAAATCCCACAACCTTTTACAATTACGTGGAAAAGGGAATCAGCCGGGTCTTGAGTCTTCGTAAAGAAGAAAATTCTCAACCATCGCATGATTCTAACCCACTTTCGTTTAAAACACTAAAGGTAGAACCGTTTCACATTCGATTTCAACAACAAATTCACTGATTCCACTAATCATGGAAGTGCCCATCTGAAAGACGGTCTGGATCATCACAATGCATGCAGCAACGTGCTGTCCATAATAACAAGGCACATGATAACTCCGATGCCAGAGAGATTACTGGATCGCTGCTCACACGTACCACCCATGTCCAGGAAGTCGGCACAAAAAAGGACGCGTATCAGATGGTCTGTCCATGTGTTGGGCGCTGTGGGGCCCAAGGTGATATATGTTTTATATCCATGCCGTCCATTCATTTTACCCCTTCATTTGTGTTTCCTCCGTACATCCAGGTCTGAGTGACCTTATCAACAGGTTGGATGATAAAATACACATTAGGGTGGGCCCTAAAAAGGTTTCAACGGTAATTCTCATTAACCCACTATTTCCTGTGGTATAGTTCCCCTGAGTTTCAAATCTGCTTAGTTTTTGGATTCATGTCCTAAAATGAGCTGTAAAAAAAATGAATGGATGGTATGGATATAAAACACATGTATCAGATGTGGCCCACAATGCCCAATACATCAACACACCACCTGATCCGCGTCCTCGTAAAAAGATGGGATGGGCCATGATGTTGGTGGAGGGTCCAGGGCATCTTGCTTTCCGTGAGCCACAGACTCCAAGTTTCCTACACAAAGGGCTTGTTTGATTTTCGGTGAACGTAAAAAAAGTAATAGTTATCCAACTTATCCGATTTGACTGCTTGCTTTTTGACACAAAAATTAAGAATACTACAAAATATCCGTGGGTTCCACTGTGATGCATTTCACTTGTCTATACCGTTCATCTATTATTCCAGTTGAATTTATAGCATAAGGAAAAAAATGAAGCATACCCAATACTCAAGTAGACCACGTCATACGAAAAAGGGAATCAAATACTTACCGTTAAAAACTTTGTGGGGCCACTGTTTCTTTTGGCGTGGGCCACTTGAATGTTGGATCTGATTGAATTTTTGTCTCATGCTTCAAAATATTGTTGGGAAACAGATGGACGGAACGGATATATCATATGCACTACCTCTAACTTCGAAAATTAAAATTATCTCTCTTAAACCCATTTCAAAGGCACAAACTCCCGTGAGTTTCCAAACACGAAGAAATCATAATAATTACTTTTTTTTTTTTTTTTAAGTGTATTCACCACCTATGATATTCAGAAACCTTGACCGGGTGTTGAAACTCCTAAGAGTCTACCACCCGAGCAAGAGTAGCGATCCGGCTTTTTATCAATGATTGATTCAATGCACGTTTTCTCTCTCTCTAGGGCCTAAGAAAGCAACCAATGCCACTGCAGCGATGGCCACCTATTCCTACCTCTTTTTAGCCTTTTTCCTCCTCTTCCCTTTGCAGCCGTTCAGTTGTCGTTGGTGCCAACATGGCAAGCCATGATCTTGTAAGGATCCGATCTCTCTCACTCTCAGCTCATCCAAAGGTTAACATTCCTGGTTGCTTGACCAATTTCTCACAATCATGCCAGATGGTCCACTGATCAGGACCGTTGATGGGTATCCTGTACCTGACTTCACTCTCTAAATCATGCAACATGACATTTCAAACGACGGGCATGCATACACTTAGAAGGACCAAGTCTTCTACCACACCTCTAGGGGTGTATATACGAATCTAGCTAGTTCGGTCAACTTGCTTGATTATGCTCGAAAAAGCTTGATTCGGCTCGGTTCGAAGTTGAGTTTGATTCAAGTCAAGTGGGTTTTTAGAGCTCAAAACTGAGTTCGAGCCGAGTTCGAGTTGGCCAGAGCTCGACTCGACTTGGTTCGATATATAGCTTGAACTCAGCTCGACTCGGTTGGATCACACAAAAAGTCTTAAAAATCCTAACATTTACCCTTTCTCCTTTGTTTGAAAAAAAAACCTGTAGCCCGCCTGACCCTAGCTCTCTCTCTCTCTCTCTCTCTCTCTCTCTCTCTCTCTCTCTCTCTCTCTCTCTCTCTCTCTCTCTCTCTCTCTCTCTCTCTCTCTCTCTCTCTCTCTGCTTGTCCCCGTCCAACCAGCTAGCGAGTCTCTCTCTCTCTCTCTCTCTCTCTCTCTCTCTCTCTCTCTCTCTCTCTCTCTCTCTGCTCATCCCACTTGACCAACATTGAGTGACCCCCTCTCTCTCTCTCTCTCTCTCTCTCTCTCTCTCTCTCTCTCTCTCTCTCTCTCTCGGTCTCGTCGTCCCACCCGACCAACGACTCTCCTCTCTCTACTGCCTCGCCCGACCAAGGAGCGACTCGCCTAACTCTCTCTCTCTCGTGCTCGTCCCACTCGACCAAAGAAGCGACTCTGCCCCGACCGCTCTCTCTTTGCTCATCCTGCTCGACCAGCAATGGCTAGCGACTCTACCTATCTCTCTCTTTCTCTCCCCCCTCTCTCTCTCTCTCTCTCTCTCTCTCTCTCTCTCTCTCTCTCTCTCAACCACCGAATCGCCCGCACTACTGCCCCGTAGCCTCGCCGCCGCCCTCCTCCTCCTGCCACTCGACACCCAGTACGTGCTGCCCTATTTACTGGTAAGCTCGAACTTGGCACGAACTTGAGATGATGTCTCAATCACCGAGACGAGCCGAGTTCGAGCTAGGTGTGCCTACTAACCGAGTCGAGGCTAGCTCAACTCGTTTCGACTCGATGTACACCCCTACACACCTCTACATAAAACACCCAATTGCTCTTTGGGGCGGACGTACATTTCTGTGAAAGCAATGCAAGGTGGGGTCCATTGTGATGTTTATAAGAAATCCAAACCATATAGATTTTAGAGGGACCTCTTAAGTCCATGCGTTGTGGCTTGCCTGGGTTAATTAGATTAGATTGATTTATATGTATGTTCCTTATTATTTTTATTGATTGGGTCACTATTATTCCCTTATGGTGTGATGGGTTGAAATAGTCTAGCCGGCCTGAGCCCAGCCCGAATACATATAACAGGCCTGGCCTGAGCCCAAAACGGTTGCAAGGAGAGAGAGAGAGAGAGAGAGAGAGAGAGAGAGAGCCGGAGCTCGGCCCTCAGACAAGAAACCCCAAGGCCCAAAAGCCCGACGGGCTAACCAGGCCCATTGACACCCGTATTTGTATGACTCGGATTGCGTAATGTAGCTCACAACACTGACGTTTGTACTATGTGGTGCTGTAAAAACTCTTTGGGCCCTACCATTCATCCATCTTGCCCCGCGAGGCAGAAATGGACCCCACCACAGGAAACAATAGTGATTGAACACCTTCTATAAAAAGCTTCTAAGGTTCCACTGTAATGTTTATGTGCCATCTAACCAGTTTATAAGATCACACAGACCTGGATGAATGGAAAACACAAATATCAGCATGATCCAGTACTTTTGTAAAGCTTTGAGTTATTAATGGTGAGCGTTCGCAATTATTTCCTGTTGTGTGGTTTACTTGAGATTTGGATCTACCTCATTTTTTAGCTCATAACTTAAAATGAGCTGGAAAAATGAATGAACAGTGTGGATAAAACATACATCACGGTGGGGCCCATAAAGCTTTTCGAGTAGCACACAGTGCCCACGTGGGTGGTGCGCTACCCAATCCGAGTCCCTTGTGTCCTGTATCAATATGGAAGATCGACATCTGATCACGGGCAGTGCACATGCAAAGTCTGGATTGCCCACGTGTAATAATATGGACAGTTCAGATCTAATGGGCAGTGCACACGCACAGTCTGATTTCACTTACAACAGTATGGATGCTCCAGATATAACGGGTAGTGCAGAAGCACAGCCTGAATTGCTTTGATAGTAATCTGGACGGTCCGGCTCTTATGGGCAGTCACACATATATGGATTGGTTTGAAAGCAGTCGATGACCACACGTGTGTTGATCAAAGCCCTTATGCCGGTAGATATGATCTGAGCAGTAAGCATCTTACATCCATACGATCTAAGCTCCTTATTTCTACACAATTCTATAACTGGACTCGCACGGTTCTTGGATCAAAAGACATATCCATGTGGTCGGTGCTCTATGGGCCCCACCATGATGTATGTATTTTATCCACTCCGTTCATCCATTTTTCCAGCTCATTGTAGTGCTTGGTCCTAAAATTGAGGTAGATTTAAATCTCAGGTGGACCACACTACATCAAAGCAATAGTGATTGGATGTTCACCATTAAGAACCTCCTGGGGCTCACTGTAATGTTTATTTGGCATCTAACCTGTTGATTTGCTCATGCAGACCTGGATGAAGGATTAAAAAAATAAAAAAAAATAAAAAATAAAAATCGGCTTGATCCATGACTTGTGCCCCCAAGAATCAGCATTATGTTCCTTTGATGTGGCCCACTTGGAGACACTACGCCAAAACAATGAAAAAAGGATGGTCAAAAACCGTCTCAAAAGGCCAAAAAGGACGGTCCTAGACCGTCGCAACGGCCATTAAATCTTACATATTTTTTAAAGGACGGCCATAAACCGTCTCTAAATAAGGACGGTCATGGACCGTCTCTAAAGTAATGGTAGGTATTAGAGGAATTATATGGAGGTTAAAAGGACGGTCCTAGACCATCCGTAAAAAGGATGGCCCATGATCGTCAATAAAAAGGATGGTTATAGACCGTCTCGTACAAACCTGAAAAAGACGGTCATAAACCGTCTCTTATGAACCTAAAAAGGACGGTCTTCAACCGTCTCGTATTTGTATATACACCTGTTACAACATCGTATTCTTCCTGATATACACCTGTTATATAATATATTTCATCATATTCACATTCACATCCATCTAAACCCGAACTACATAAATCTATCCAAACATAAACTACATTCATCCAAACATAAACTACATCCATCCAAACACAATCTTCCACATTACATTCATCCGCGCATAAACCTGTTACAACATCGTATTCTTCTTGATATACACCTGTTATATAATATATTTCATCATATTCACATTCACATCCATCTAAACCCAAATTACATAAATTCATCCAAACATAAACTACATTCATCCAAACATAAACTAAATCCATGTATAAATACATTAACATCATAAATAAAAAAAAGAAATCAGCAACAATTTTCTGTCTTTCATCTAATAAAAAATATTCAACCAACAAAACATTATAATTCAGAATCATGAAGAATTGCAGAAACTTCATTTGCTTTTTTTTTTTTTTTCTTATAGGTTTAGGTTATAAGTGCAACTTATAGGTTTAGGTTTAAGTTAAGTTATAGGTTAAGGTTTAGGGAATTGAGAAAAAGTTAAGGTTTAGGTTAGGATCGAAATCGGGTTCGAGTTTGAGATCGGGTTTAAGTTTGGGTTTTCAAGTTTAGGTTTAGGTTTAGGTTAGGGAGTTGAGATTAGGATTAGGTGTAGGTTTAGGTTTAGAGATTTGAGAATACATTTAGGTTTTAGGTTTAGGTTTACGTTTTACTTTATAGGATAAGGTTTAGGTTTTAGGTTTAGGTTAAGGTTAGATTATAGGTTATAAGTTTAGGTTATAGGTTATAGGTTAAGATTTTAGGTCATAGGTTTTGGTTTTGGTTTAGGTTAAAGGTTATAGGTTTAGGTTTAGGGAATTGAGAATAGGTTAAGGTTTAGGTTTAGGAAATCGGGTTCGGGTTTAGGTTTGGGTTTTCAGGTGTAGGTTTAGGTTTAGGGATTTGAGAATACATTTAGGTTTTAGGTTTAAATTTAGGTTATAGAGTCAAGCCGAACGCGGATTTCCTTCAAAAGCCTTTTGCAGGAAGTTCCTGCACTGGGAACTTAGGTGGGACCCACCATGATGTTTATTAGAGATCCACCACGTCCATACATTTTTTGAGATCATTTAAGGATCTAAGGCCAAAAATGAACCAGGTCTAATACTCAAGTGGGCTGCAAAAGTGAGGATTTAACGTTCACAGTTGAAATATTTGTGGGGCCAAAAAAGTTTTGAATTAGGCTAATATTTGTGTTTTCAGTTTATCTAAGTATTAATGACGTTATCAAAGGTATGGATAGCATGCAAATATCACTGTTGACCCCAGGGAGATTTCGACTGTAGGAATTTCCCTACTCACCTTTTTCTTTATTACGGGTCACTTGAGTATTGGATCTGCTAATTTTTGGCCTTATATCCTAAAATATTCTTAAAAAAATGAATGAACGTGGTGGATCTCTCATAAACATCACGGTGGGCCCCACCTAGGTTCCAAGGCAGGAACTTCCTGCGATAGGCTTGACCATGCAACGGAGTTCGGGAATGCGGATTGTGTCCTACCCCCGCCCGGACAGTAAACCGTCCGTTCAGGGCTATGTGGGGTCCACCATGATGTAAGAGTTTTATCCAAACCGTTTATCATTTTTCTAAGATCATTTTAAAATATAATTCGAAAACTGAGGAAAGTCTAAAGATTAAATGGACCACAAAGTGGGGATTGAACTTCCACCATTAAAACCTTCTCGGGAGCTGGAGAAGTTTCGTATCAAGCTAATATTTGTGTTTTCACTTAATCCACGTCAACATGACCTTATGCGTTGGAGCTGTGGACTTGCCTCTGCCTAAAAATGATTTGAGAAAAGTGATGAACGGTGTGGATGAAACACTTACATCACGGTGGGCTCCACATAGCCATGCCGGATGGATTACAGTCCGGGCTGGTGTAGGACGCAAAAGTTTCAGCTGGACGCGGATTTCCTGCGAAAGCCTTTCGCTGGAAGTTCCTGCGCTGTGAACTCGGGTGGGGCCCGCTGTGATGATTTTGAGAAATCATTTCTGCCCATCCGTTTTGTGAGTTCATTCTAGGACATCAGCCCAAAAACGAACCGTACGCAATTCTCAAGTGGACTGAAAATGTGAGAATTGAATTTTGACAGTTGAAATATTCGTGGGCCATGGAAGTTTTAAATCATTATAGTAGTTATTTCAGTTCATCCCAGTAGGAATGACATTATTAACGGTATGGATGGCATGTAAACATCACTGTAGAACCCAGGGAGATTTCAACGGTAGGAATTTCCCTGACCACCTTTTCCTTTAGTATGGCCCACTTGAGTCGTGGATCCTGCTCAATTTTGGTCTCATAGCCTAATATGAGCTTACAAAACGGATGGACAGGGTGGATTCCACACAAACATCACGGTGGGCCCCACCTGAGTTCCCAGCGCGTAGGAACTTCCTGCGAAAGGCTTTAGCAGGAAATCCGTCGTCTTGGTTTATAAATCTCAGTTTCCTTTTAAAAACTCTAATTACAACACCATTCCCTTTCTTTTTCTCTTTTAAAAGATCTTCTCCTTACTTCTCTTCTTGCCATCTCTAGCAAGACAAAGGTGAATTTCTCTTCTTCTTCTTTTCATCTCTCTCTCTAATCTTTCTATCCAAGCTTTCTTTTTTCGTTCTTTTTTTCAGTTTTTATTTTCAAGATGAGGCCCAATAATCAGAAAACAGATTACAATCCATCGCATATCATGATCTTGGCCTTGTCCTGCACCCTCCTCCTATGTGCCGTCGGGACCCCCGTCTACAATATGGTCGTCCTCTTTCTCCTGGTTGTCCTTCCTCTCCATGTTTTCATTTTCTTTAAGATGAAACAGATTGTATATGTTGTAGCACTATTTCCACCAGGGGTGACGCCGCAGAAGCCTGTAATTCCTCTACTCCTTCGTCTTCTGAGGAAGAGGAACAACCTCTCCATAGAAAAACTCCGTCAACTTGGTGAAGATCATTGCTCGCCGGTGGTCAATAACACATCTGAAAGCCGAGAAAACTGTCCCGTATCTGTGGACCGACCGCAGCGTAAAAGAGTCCATTGGCGAAAGTTGCCGGTGATATTAGAGCTGGTGATCTAAGAAGAGTCGGGATTGATGCATCTATCTTGGGCCCACCAGGGCCTATAGGAATTGGATCAATCAGAGGCGTTCATTCAGATATAGAATCAATGCCAGTGGGAAGTATCAATCGTGGATATTGTGATATAGAGAGGGTTGCGGTCAGTTACATGGCCAAGATGCATCGGAAAAGGCCCAGTCAGCGACATAAGCGATCCAGACGGTCAGACCTTAAATCATCCAGACGGTCAGACCTTAAATCAGCAATTCGGAATGAGTTATTGGACCTAAAATATATGATTTCGGGGTAGAACGAGCTACTTAGCCAACCAACCCTACCAACCCTGCTAGGTCGGGTTATCCAAGCCATATTGACAGTCATTTACCTATTCCGTTTTTACTATAAATAGATTATAACTGATCTTCATCCGTTGGGCTAGGAGTTGCACCTCTAAGAGTTTTAGTTGTAGTTTAATTTTGATTTCTCTCTTGGTATCCCTATTTAAAGTTTAAAGGTTGTGAACTCATTTTTATTCATTCATCAATCAATTTCGAATTTATTGGAATTTATTTATATTTTTTTGATTTCTTTCCTCATGGATTTGAGAAGTCTCTCTGAGGAGTCCAGAGAAGTTCTGTGAATTCGGAATTGTTATCCTGGTGCTCGACCTCATGTCCTTCCCTTCTTCATATTGTATGAAGAAGAAAGAAGTGACGATGAGTTCTCGGGCCCAACACCCCATCGAAGAACGAGATCTTTAAGTGATTTTTATGTAGCCAGAGAATCAATGGTGGTGGGGGAGCTAATTGGTTCAACACCCTTTTGAAGAAGGAGATTGATGAACTGATTTTAAGTGGGCCAGTGATGGTATTTTGGTGAGTTCACTACACCAAAACCGTCATTTAGGCAGGTGACCAAAATAATTCCTGCAGACATGAATCTCACCCGCCAGTCTTGAGGTAAAATGGACAATCCACTTCACCCTACAGAATACACAAAAATAATAACCAATATTATTTTTGGTCCAGATGAGTTAACAGGCCTATATGTCAAATCCAGCCCTAACATGGATCACAAATCTGTTGTTTGTATTCAAACAGATGGTGAAAAGAAAGAAAAAAAGACAACGGTCAAGATCAAAGCATGATTTTGGCATCATGGTCCATCCAAAATAGCACCCAATTGAATCGACTGCTCCATTCAACTGTCCACTGCTTATGCTGCTATGACAAATTGTATCCTATTATCCAACCAAGAAATTAAAATTAGAGAGACAAACATACCAAGCTCAGAACCGGCAAGACGCAGGTAGAGATCGACGGTGCCTTCTTTATTCTCCACAAGATATCAATTCTCCAACCCAAATCAGACATTTCCAGGATACCCAGCTCACATTAGTATAAGCATAAGCTGTACAAGACTAATTTCTAAGGCATCCCAGCTCCCAATCTCTTACACTAACATTTCCTGCTGATATAGAAAAATCAGGCAATTTCATCCCTGCCAGCTTCGGGAACCCATCTTTGTTCCCAAATTCTAATGACTTTTTCCTCACACAACCGCCAGACCAATTCCATGAATCCTAGTCTTTACGTATTCTGGGCTCAAATCCTTGCAAACACTTACAGGTAAACAGTGAGCTACTGTTGTCACAGCTAGCAAATGATTCCAAGCCAGGGTGGGATGCTTTGGATAGAATTCCCTCAACTTCGAGTTCCACAACATGGTAGAGGCATAGAGCTAGTGGGAAAATGATTGAGCACGGTATCTAGCTCAAGATTGATGTATTCGGAGTTCAATGGGCAAGTCATAAAGAAAGGTTTATCAATTAGATCTCTGTGTTAAGAGTTCTTCAGCCCACTGTACTGTTTATTTGACATCCAATATTTTGATTTGGTCGTACGGGCCCAAATGAAGGGAAAAAACAAAGATCAGCTTAAGCCAAAACTTTTATGGCCCTCAAAAATTTTTTAATGGTCGACGTCCATTCAACACTGTTTCCTGTAACGTGGTCCACTTGAGATTGGGATATACTCCAGTTTTGGTCTCATACCATAAAATGATCTAGAAAAACAGATAGACGGCATAGATGAAACACATACATCATGGAGGGGCCCACATATCACTGACCACCCACCATTAGCGGGTGGCCGGGGAGTAGCCAGTCTGTTTCCCAAACAGAGGGACGCGATTTCCCGCCCATGAAGATCCTGTGGAAGGATTATGTGTGAACTGTGATCTTTGTGTGAAATCCAACCCGTTCATTTGTTTTTATATATCATTTTAGGACATTATACCAAAAATGAGAAGGATCCTAAATTCAAGTGGGCCATATGAGATGACACAGTGGGGAAAGGAATGCTTACAGTTGAAACCTTCATAGGCTCCACCTTGATGTTTATATTCCATACAAACCATTTATAAGGTCATTTTCACTTAGATAAAATGAAAACACCGGAAACATAAACCGATACAAAACTTTTGTAGCCATATGAATGTTTCAACGGTGATCACTAAATCTCCATGGATTTCAACGGTGTGTTTGGCACTATGTAGATGGAATCCATGTGAACAAAAAATTTGTGTTTTGGACCTTCCTTGCTCTTACTCCAATGGTAGACTCTCAGAAGTTTCAACACCTGGTTGAGGGTTCGAGTACCCATAGGTGGTGAAATCCCACCATGGCGCGTGAGTGTGTGGTGGTGTGTCTGCGTGTGTTAAAAAAAAAAATAATAATAAATAAAAATTGTGTTTTGCACATTCCTTCTTGCATGAGATGGATTTTACGAATTCTCACACGTAACCACTGTGATGTTTATGTGAAATCCATCCTGATCACTAGGTGTGTCACTTTGTTTTAGCCATAGGACCCAAAAATCAACCTTGTTCGTGATTCATGTGGACCATATGTTTAGAAACAATATACTAGGCGCCCCTCCCCCTCCCAACTATTTCCTTTTGTATGGTCCACCTGAATCACGAACTGTGCTGATTTTTGGGCCCTACAGTTCAAAAGGGGTGATACACCTTGCGATCGGGGTGGATTTCACTTAAACATCATGGTGGGCCTCACTAATTCTTAAAGTCAAATTCGAGCAATTTTCATGTAAAAGTCACCTACTTCAACCACATGCACAACTAATAAATTCTCACACGTGTCCCACCATAATGTTTAGGTAAAATCCACCCCGATCACTAGTTATATCACCCCATTTTATCCATAGGGTCCAAAAATAAGCCCAGTCCGTGATTCGGGTGGGCCATACTAAGGGAAAGAGTAATGCTCACTTGTGTGGCCTACTTGAATCATGGATGGGCCTGATTTTTGGTCCTGAGGCCTAAATTTGGCTTGCATCTAAGGTTTGGAGTGGATTTCAAATAATCATCACGGTGGGCCCTGAAAAAAATCAAGGGTGGGTGTCCCTCACCTGGGTTGTTTTCCCTACAAAGAGTGTCATTAATTTCATATTTTCTAATGGGAGACTGATCTAGTGGCCATATGTAAGAGTTACAAAATTTTGATACTTGAGAACCTGTCTCAGTACTGCGATACCTTGGGAACCCATTATTGTCAACACAATCTAATTGCTACACCACGCATGGGGTGGCCATGGCCACTGCATGTTTGTAGATCAACTTGGTCTTACTTTCTTTTTAAATAATTTTACCTGTCTTTTTTTCCCAATCTGGTAATAGTGAAATTAAGAGAAAAACTTAAAGTCCCCTAACTTATTGAGGCTGCTTTTGGATGCCAATTGAATTGAATCTTGATCATTCAATTTAGTCTAGAGGAAATGACTACATTTATAAGGAGGAAGCATACCTCAAATTGTTATTTTTCTTTCAAGTCCAATATGAGAGTTAATGCAATTACAATGTGGGCCTGGGTCTACAATATGAATGGGAAGGATGGAAAATTATAATTTGGTTAGTTCAACTTTGTTAGACTATTAATTACGATTCAGTTCGATGATTTATGTGAATCAGTTCAGCATTCATGGTTGTGAATTTGGTCATTATGGTTTGGAAGTAAAGTTGATTTGGACATGCTTGATTGCTATTGGCATGCTTTATGTGAGAGCTGATTCCTTCTGCTGTGTGTTCTTTGATTTAGGTGCATGTAATACATGAACTTGCCTGGGCGGGCACTCCAAGTGAAGGTGCTACTTGGCTCCGTTTACAAAGACTAGCCGATACATGGCACAGGATACTGTTAATACCAGTGACAGGAGGGGTTGTTGTAGGCATGATGCATGGATTGCTCGAAATCTTTGAACAAATAAACCAATCCAGGTCTTCTCAAAGGCAAAGCTTCGATTTGCTAGCTGGAGTCTTCCCCACAATAAAGGCCATCCAGGCTGCTGTAACTGTAGGTACAGGTTGTTGTTTAGGTCCCGAGGGTCCCAGTGTCGATATCGGCAAATCATGTGCCAATGGGTGTTCTAAAATGATGGAAAACAACACAGAATGGAGGATAGCACTGGTTGCAGCTGGTGTAGCTGCTGGAATTGCTTCAGGTATGCTGTCTCCTAGGTTTGTACATTTGCAACGTGAAATGTTGGTCTGTCAAGGTGATTAGCCATTAAAAGTCATCCAGTCTAGGTTGATGAGAACAACCTGTGGGGGTAAATTGCTATGCTATGTTGACCATTGGAAAAGGGGTAAAGTGACTCTACTATTATTGCAGTTCTAGATTGGTGAGGTGTAGGCATGTAGCCTCTGCCATTCAAGGGTCATGTGTTTACATGCTGCTATGTAGATATTGTAATGGAAGTGCCACTCGGTACAAGTCCAGGTTTCATAGATGTAGGAGTCCTCAGGGAAAGTTGACCATGACTCAACTTTCTCTGCAGTGGCTGCTTTGCTTCCAGAGCAGTTTGGTGTAGAAGCTACTGTTGATTGGCCAGGCTACAAGTAGGATAGAATCGGCAAATGGTTTAAGTTCTTCACAACCATTCTAATGGAAGTGGCCCTTGGTATGAGTCCAGGTTTCATAGATGTAGGAGTCCTCAGGGAAAGTTGACCATGACTCAACTTTCTCTGCATAGGCTGCTTTGCTTCCAAGAGCAGTTCGGTGTGGCAGCTACTGCATTGATTGGCCAGGCTATTAGTGGAATGGAGTCGACAAATGGTTCAAGTTCTTCACAACCATTTCTTGAGAAACCTCTTAATGCGAATGGGTGCCATTTTTGTGAGTCTGAGTTATTCCATAGCTTGAGATTGGGATAGCTCTGCTAGGTGTAACAGTCTATGTTACTCCGGTACAGATATGAGCAAGGTGTGCAATATCAGTTATGTATTGGCCGTTACGGCTGATATGTAATGGTAACGGTCTACACCGTTATGCAATACGGGGTTGAAACAGTGACCCTGTCACGCCCCGAACTCGGAGACCGGGCTCACAAAATTTCCGATCGCCGAATCTGGCGCCGACAGCTCCGTAGTACCCCATTCTCGGCTCCCGGCACCCATATACCAGGTTCCGATCCTGGGATGCTATAAGGAGGATTTCTAATATCAATTTGATTCGTAATAAGCATAACCAAGAATAACCTACGAACAATAACTACAAGAACACTACCATAAAATTCACTATGATCATAAACTTTGAGTACAAGGTGTATAAAAAGGGAAATACAAGATAGTGCAAATAACAAAAACTCCAAAAGCTCGGCGGCACGTCCAACCGCAAATGAGACTACAAATAAGGTCCGACGTCACCGCACGCATCAATCGTGCATGTTTATAGGGAAGCTTAGAGGGCGGTGTAAGTGTGTGCGAACGTGGCTTAATGCAATGCCGAGTATTGCGGAATCATGCCGATGAGTACGTAAATGCAACCACTGTACTCAAGGCTATGCAAGACAAGATATGAATGTTATCACCATACCAAGGCCATGCGATGCAATATGTAAGTCAAGCATGCCAATCCTCATACCAATGCAACTCCTCACTAGAGCATCAAATCGCACGGGGCTTCTCGGCCGATAATCACCGGTTCAAGACACTCCAAATGGCACCGTCTCTCTCTACAAAGACACCAAGTGAGCGTAAGAAACCTCACTATCCGCCTTGCCAATAGTCACCAATACCTATCCTCAAGACGTCGATAGCGAACCCATTTCCAAGTCGGTCAAACTCACCTTAGTAATGCCCCCCGCTTCTCGGCGAGTAAGGCTACCACTCCTTTCCAACCGACCACGACACGCCAGAGACGCGGCTCATGGTATTCGGCCCTCATGCGCTCATATATCCACTCTGCTCGAAGTCATCCTCCGGTACCATCGGATTCGTGGACTTTCACTCGTGGGACATCTATGGTGCCCCAATTGCTTAGAATACTATTCCAACCACCCGCCCACCTGTGTCCAGAGAGGCTATGGCTCGGTGTCGCTAGGGCATATTATAATCACACCAATGCAAGTGCATGTATCACACTATCAGTCATGCAACCATCCCGCGTGAGGCACGCGCTCATGTAGACAACTTCGCCTATTAGGGAGCCCGTAACCAGTCTACCTGAAGGCATATGCTATGATCCGTCACTCCTCATAACAAGCATACATATGATGCGTATGATCATGAATCATGTATCTATACTAAACATGTTGTATAATGATGGACTCGAGTGAGCAAAGTGAAGACGGCCTAGACGGCCTACCCACTACAAGTATGGGCCTATCAGTGGACCTTAGGGAGAGTGATAATGTGGACATCTAACCAACATCATCCTTTAATGTGGACGTCAAACCATCATTGCTCCCAAGGCATAGCCCACTATAAAGGTCAACACATATACCATGGTGAAATCACACTACAATGGGCCTTAGGTACGTCCTATTGGGCCTTAACCCATGGGCCTTCATTACATCAAATGGGCCACATAATCATGGGGCTTATGTATGATAAAGTGGGCCTCAACAACGGGCCATAAGTACATCAGGATAGGCCTAGTTACATGGGCCTCATATATATCAAAGTAGGCCTCAACATCAAGCCACAAATACATCAAAATGGGCTTAATCACATGGGCCTCATGTGGCAGCCCATAATTGGCAAAAATTAGAAGGACAGTGGGTCCAACACATTCATCATGGTGGGCTTGCCTAAGGTGGCCCATGTTTGGGGCACATAAATAGGATGGGCCCCACAAAACAAGTGAGCAGTGTGAATAATGCACACATCATGGTGGGTCCCATGTGAGGCATACCATAATATTTATTTTCCATCCAGTCCGTTGACAAGGTCATAGGGCCCACCATAATATTTAATTTCCACCCAAGTTGTTCATAGGGTCACATGGCCTAGGCCCACTGTAATGTTTACTTGCTACCTAACTGTTTATGAGGTCACTCTGACCAAGGGGGCCCACTCGAATGTTCATTTGCCACCCATCCTATTCATAAGGTCATGCACTGTGGAGGGGGACCCACCGTAATGTTTATTTGAAATCCAACCTATTCACGCTTCCACGTGGGCAAGGGGCCCACTATAATGTTTATTTGCCGCCTAACTCCGATCACATGGTCACGTGGACCATGGGGCCCGCCGAAATGTGGTTCACAAATTCACCACCCAATGTGTGTGTCCCACCCGGCCGAGGGTTCGACTGCTTCAAGTTTCACCGTGTCCAAATCTCAGGTAGGCCCCACCAAGTGGTTTTATATGTTTAGGCATGTCTTCACATGACTTTAGATGGTATGGCCCACCTGAGTTCCATATACGGCTGATTTTTGGGATAGACGCTTGTTAGAAGGAGGACCCCATGATGGACGGTACCGATGTTCGAAACGCATCACGGTGGGGTCCACAGCTGGGCCGTGAGGGCCCAGCCCGTCCGCCACCACCCATACAATGGGCAAATAGGCTACCGCCACCTTTTTTTTTTTTTTTTTTTTTTTTTTTGTTTCGTGGGGCCCGCACGACAAGATTCAACCCGGTCCATTGACCGAGTCCCACAAAATTAGCGGTCCACACCAAGTTTCGTGGGTCCAAGCTCTCGTGGACCCCAAGAATCCTTTTTCCCGAGTTTTGATGGAAACACTAGTATTCTCGATCCCACGGCCCGCCTGGTCAGATCGTATCACCTCATTTTTCTACTCAACGCCTAAAATGGGCTAGAGAATAGATTGACTCGCATGGTCACATACATACATCAAGGTAGGGCCTCGCATGAGCAAATTTCCCTAAAAAGTAATTTTCTTTTTTTAAAAAAAAAAAAAAAAAGCTTGGAAGTACACGCCCATGTCAGTACGCAACTCCATGTTAGCCAGCCCTAGTCTAGCGTCCAGGGACGCTGGACGGCGTGGATAAACACTGCATCATGGTGGGTCCCTTATTCACGTGGTCCACCCATTTGGACCACCTGATACTTGTGTTTTTCCTTCCATCTGGGCCCACTAATGGGTTGGATGGTGTAGATTCAACCCATTCATCCAATGGGTCCCACATGAACTATATGATTCATGGTGGGCCTCATCATCCTTCATCATCATCATCATTCATAGAGAGAGAGAGACGATGATAGAGGGGAGGGACCCCGCCACTATTGGGCCCTCCCAAATACAATGCATTCATCAAGTGGGTCCCACACAAGTGGCCCTACAAATTGAGATTAATGGTGAATCACCCACCTTGTTGGCCTCCTCCTTTCTCCCTTAGGCTCCTTAGCTCCTAGCCTCCTCTTTCAATGGTGGTTGATGATGATCCAACGGTTGAGATGGGAGATGTGAGAGTAGGGGAAAGTGGGCCACACTTAGAGAGGGGGAAAGCTTGGAACGTATGGAATTTTTTTTGTTGCTTGGAGAGGTTTGAGAAAAATGAGGGAGGGAGAGAATGAGATATGGATGGGATGATGATGTAAGGAAGATGGGGTGGCATGGGAGAATTTGAAATGTTGTAAGAAGTGGTATGGTTTAGTTTGAAAATTGTAAAAGGTGGTATGGTGAGGGGAGGGAGAGGTTTGACTTGTGGGAAAAGAGAGAGAGGCCACTTGTACTTATTGTTGGGTGAGGTGGCATGGAGGCATGGTAGTGTACTTGACTTGATTGATGGGACATCTTGTAGAGATTTTCTCGTAATTCACAATGTGCAGTGTTTCTTCAGAATGAACGCAGACTGACATCTTCCCACCTAAGTATCGGTTCGGTGCACGAGTCGCGGCGTTAGAACCGCGGCGACGGCGCGGTCGCCAACGTACGAGTTTCGGATCGAGCCGCCTCCGGTAGGCAGGACTCGGCTTAGGATCATGCGCAAACGTCGAAACGAGTCGATGGTTGCCGACCGACCGGCAGGGGATCGCGAAGCCTCTGCGTAATCCGCACGATCTAGGGTACAGTCTTGCTGCACCCTCTCGCTTTGGGCTTGAATCGGCCGTTATGGGACCGTAACAATCAGAAAATGGCTAGTTTTCTATATATTTACCCCTCCAAGACCACCATATTTACCATCTTACCTACCTCTTCCTACATTTACCCATCACCCAAGTCAAAGTCAACTTTTCTATATATTTACACCTCAAAGACCACCATATTTACCATCTTACCTATTTCTACCTACCACCAAAAGCCAAAGTTAACTTTCCTATATATCTACCCATCCAAGACTACCATATTTACCATCTTACCTACCTTTACTTACCTCTACTAACCACCAAGAGCCAATGAGAGTATGCCACATGGCATTCCTCTCCCCTCAACTAATCATAAGTTGCCATGTCAACTTTTACCCCTTATCTACCCACCAATTATAACAATGCCATTAGAGAAGGCTATAAATAGCCCTCTCCCACTTCACATTTCACACACAACCAAGAGAGCCTAAAATCCAAGTGAGGGAAAGGGAGAGAGAGAGGAAGAGAGTGAGGGTGAGGAGGTGCTCTTAAGCCTCAAAATTCAGATTTTTTTAGCTCTCTCTTAGCCTCATCCTGACCTTCCTAACCCCACAAGCCTAGCCCGGATTGATCATGGTACAATCCATGTCTTAGCCTACTCAAGATCGAACTAAAGATCCATTCATTTTACATACAAGCATTCATCATGATATCTATTTTCTTCTCAACCCCTCTAATTCTCTAGATCTCTAGTGAATGTATGATCTGTGACTTGCCGTACACCGGATCCTGTCACATCAGAAATTTTTAGTGATCTAGTTCATTTCTCTTACCTCTTTGGATAAACATCATTTTATTCGCTTTCTAGACACGCCATTGGACGTATGATCTATGGGTTGCCGAAATCTCGGATCTTGCTACATCAGAAATTCGCGTGTGTGCCTAATCCCATCTCGACTACAACATCCATCATCTCTTGATATTGTTTTATCAAACTAAGCAGAGACCGTACCTTTGCACGGGTAGAGAGGGTGCTTAACACCTTCCCTCTTTGTAACCGAGGTCCCTTACCCAAAATCCTAGATCGTAGGCTAGGAGTCAATCCAAGGTAGGAGAGTCTTCGAATTTTTCCAACCTTATGTATTTCCTGGGTTCTAGCCGACTGCGGGATTTTGATATTAATTAGTTAGTGGCGACTCCAGCATCCACAAATCAGCCTAATCACCCCCACCACAAAAACACAACATACAAATCAGCGTGGGTTAGAGCTAGATGCACCAGTATCAAGACTTCTTGCATCCCAATCGACGGTCCACCTCGAATCTGAAGGTGAGTAGGAGCTAGATGCACCATTTTCGATTCTTCTTGGATCCTAGTCAACTGTAGAATTTGTAGGTGGGTGGGAGCTAGATGCACCATTATCAACTCTTCTTAGATCCGTGATTGTCCAATCTTGCACTGGTTGGCCACTAGAATGCCGACGGATTTCACTGGAGGGGTTCCTCCTCCTCCGAGGACGTAACAATCGATCCAATACATCTTGGTGAGAATTTCAGGGAGTACACGAATTTTGGGCGGCGGCACGTCCTGTACGAGCAGTGAGGTATCTAATTGGTAAAAGAAGAGTCAATCAGACATTGCAATGGAGTTTTTCTCATCTACATGCAGACGACAACCATTTCATTTCTTTTTCTCTTTCAAAGATGCTTGTTCTTCCTTTCCTCTAAAGCTCTGTCTACGTTTTCCATCTCTATCAAGACAAGGTAAATATCTTCTTCTCTCTCTCTAATCTTTCTTTTTACGTTCTTTTCTTTCAATTTCTAATTTAAAGATGAGCGCAGCAATCAGAGAAGAATTTGGAAACTATTTTATTTCCTGTTGACCATGTCCCTCCTCACATCTGTCATTGGGATCATCGTCTATTTGGTGGGGCACTTCCACAAGAACTACCACATGGCCAAGATCAGTGGGGTACGACGCTTGATATGCAACAACTAGAAATTGCACACGTGGCATACATTCACTCAAATTAAACGGACTATATGTGGGCCCCATTGTCTCTATAAGATTGGTTGAGTAATCGTAACTTCTGATTTGTGGACACTTGTTTGTTGAAACAGAACCATTGGACAATTTCCATTTTTAATCCGTCCATTAAATGACCAGCAAAAGCAATCTGACCGTCAAATAATCAAATAATCTTAATTTTTGTTTCTTGATAGAGTCATTTTGAATTATTCGTATGCCACATATGCAAGTTCTAACTAATATCTCGATCCCGATCTTGGCCATGTGGTAGTTCTTGTGGAAGTGCCCCACCAAATAGACATTATCCCAATGACAGATGTGAGGAGGGACATGGCTAAGAGGAAATACAATAGTTTTCAAATTCTTCTCTGATTGTTGGGCTCATCTTGAAATTAGAAACTGAAATAAAAGAACGTAAAAAGAAAGATTAGAGAGAGAAGAAGATATTTACCTTGTCTTGATAGAGATGGCAAGACGTAGACAGAGCTTTAGAGGAAAGGAAAACAAGGATCTTTCGAAAGAGAAAAATAAAGAAAATGGTTGTAGTCTGCTTGTAGATGAGAAAAACTCCATTGTAACGTCTAATTGGCTGTTCTTTTACCAATCAGATACCCCACCGCTACTAGGGGATGTGCCGGCTCCCGAAATTCGTGTACTCCCTAAAATTCTCACCAAGATGTATCGGATCGATTGTTACGTCCTCGGAGGAGGAGGATCCCCTCCAGTGAAATCCGTCGGCATTCTAGTGGCCAACCAGTGCAAGATTGGACAATCACGGATCCAAGAAGAGTTGATAATGGTGCATCTAGCTCCCACCCACCTATAGATTCTATAGTTGACTGGGATCCAAGAAGAATCGAAAATGGTGCATCTAGCTCCTACTCACCTTCAGATTCAAGGTGGACCGTCGATTGGGATGCAAGAAGTCTCGATACTGGTGCATAGCTCTGGCCCACCTATAGATTCGACAGTCGCCGGCTGGGATCCAAGAAGAGATGATAACGATACATCTAACTCAGGGTGTGTGGAAATTGGATCGACCGGCATTCATTCAGATACTAAATCAACATGGGAAGCATTAATGGTGGATTGGAGGAAGAAAATGAGAAGTGAAAGAAGAAGAAAAGGAAGAAGTAGAAGAAGAAGAAGAGGAGGAGGAGGAGGAAGAAGACAAGAAGTGGAAGAAGAAGAAGAATAAGAAGAAGAGGAGGAGGAGGAGTAGGAGTAGGAGGAGGAGGAAGAAGGAAGGCATGACGTGAATTCGGCCACATATGGTTTGTGTGAAGATATCCATGCTACATGAGAGAGATAGAGCTTGGATTTTTATGTTCTTGTAACTAATATTGTTTCTATTTTCTGAATGTCTTCTTGGATGTTACATGGACACTATAAAGTCATGATTTTTCTTAGAGAAATTTACTACCGTGGACCCCACCTTTTATCCAATGGTTTTTATGAAGCAAACAAAACTTAACTTACCAACTTATACTTGCATGTACGGACAACAAATTTGAGGATGAAAATACTCCTGCTTTTTAAAGTGGACCTATGACTATGGAATTATTTATTTATTTATTTATTTACACGCAAACACACCCCGACACACTCACGCTAGTGGAATTTCACCACATATGGGTACTCGAACCCTTGATCGGGAGTTTAAACTCCTGAGAGTCTACCACCCGAGCAAGAGTAAGGACCCCTATGGCTATGGATTAAGCAGAGGTACCGTAAGCCAGTCTACGACGATTTGGCGGCCCTCTATTGCTACGAATTATAACCAAAGCCATAAGTACCGTAGCTTGTCTAGCAACCTCCCCCACTCCTTTTTATATATTTTTTTTGTTTTTGTTTTTTTGTTTTTTTTTTTCTTTTTTTAACACACACTCACCCCCACACACTCATCTATTTATTTTGATGGCTTGTTTTAAGGCATGCTTCGAAAAATGAAGTAGATCTAAACCTTAGGTGGACCACACCACAGGAAACGGTGGTGATTGAATACCAACCATTAAAAACATCTTGTGGGCTACTGAAATTTTTATTTCCAATTCATCCTGTCGATAAGATCAGAAAGAAATTGAGCGGGGCAAACATAAAATTGAGCGGGGCAAACTGGAAATCGAGTAGGAGAAACTGGAAATTGAGCAGGGCAAACATGAAATCGAGCGGGGCAAACATGAAATTGAGCGGGGGAAACTGAAAATTGAGAGGGTCAAACTAGAAATTGAACGGGGCAAACATAAAATACCCCTGTACTTCAAAACACATGCCTTTCTCACCCAATTTCAAAGAAAAACATTCATAAGCACGTTTTTTTTTCTTCCAATTTTCGTTACTAAAATATCTGTTTATCATTTACATATTATCATTCTACATTTGCCATTTTCCATCTTGGCTAGGGTTACATGAAATCCTCCAAACTTGTTGCAGCTGCAATCTTTGAAAATGTCCAAAATATTCTCTCACCCCAAAGCACCCTTCCTCAACTTGCATTTGACTGGTACTACAGTTGTTGAAGATACAAATCTTTAAAAATAAGACTAGTGGGGTTTATAGTTACTTCCCTTTGTAGGGTGAACGACAATGCAATGACTACCTGTGGAAATTTAGCTAGGCTTAGTCAATTGAATGGGGCAAATATGAAATAGATGGGCCCATGGAACACCGACCACCAGCCATTGGCAGCCATTGGCTGGTGGCAGGGGGAGTAGTCAATCCGTTCTCCATCACAAGTGGTGTCACCTTCAATCCGTTATTTCTCTTTCGTGGGCCCCACAACCCAAGGCACAACTGGAAACGAATTGGCTACTCCCCCTACCACCGGCTGGTGGCCGGTGCTCTGTGGGCCCCATCATAATGTATGTGTTTTATCCATTCTGTCCATCTATTTTTATAGATCAATTTATAGTAATACGCAAAAAATGAGGTATATCTCAGTCTCAAGTGGACCACATTACAGGAAACAGTGTCGAATAAACTTTGACCATTAAAAACTTTTTAGGGGCCATAAAAGTATTGGACCAAGTTGATCTTTATTTTTTTCCCTTCATCTGGGTCTTTATGACCTAATCAACAGATTGGATGTCAAATAAATAGTACAGTGGACCTTAGGAAGATTTAAATGATGGATATCCAATCATTATTTTTTCCTGTGGTGTGGTCCACCTGAGATTTATATCCCTATAATTCTTGACTTGAAGACCTAAAATGATATTTAAAAATGGATGAACGGAATGGATGAAACACATACATCATGGTGGGGCCCACCGACTACCAACTCCTAGGCTGGTGTCAGGGGGAGTAGCCAATCCGTTTCCGGCACAACTCCTGTTTAACAGGAAACAGATTTGCTACTCCGTCTGCCACCAGCCCCGTAGCTGATGGTCGGTGCTCCGTGGGCCCACCATGATGTATGTGTTTCATCTATTCCGTTCATCCATTTTTATAAATCATTTTAGTGGTTGTTTAAAATGAAAGGGATATAAATCTCAGGTGGACTACACCACATGAAAACAATAGGGATTGGATATCCATCATTTAAATCCTCCAAAGGCCCACTGTACTATTTATTTGACATCTAATCTGTTGATTAGGTCCTACAGGCTTAGATGAATGGCAAAAACAAAAATCAGCTTGATCCAAAACTTCTATGGCCCCAAAATGTTTTTAATGATCGGCACTCATTCAACACTGTTTCCTATAATGTGGTCCAATTGAGATTTGTATATACCTCATTTTTGTACTTATTCCGTAAAATGATTTATAAAAATAGATGGACGGCATGGATGAAAAACATACATCATGGTGGGGCCCATAGAGCACCGCCCACTTGAGTATTGGATATGGTTCATTTTTTACCTCATATCCTAAAATGAACTCACAAAACGGATGGACAATGGGATCTTTCACAAACATCACAGTGGGTCTCACCTGAGTTACCAGCGCAGGAACTTCCTGTGAAAGGCTTTCACAGAAAGCAAATCCGCATCCCATTCTTACTGAGTATCTCAGTACCCTAAGTGTACTCAGTACACTGAGTAAACTATGTGGGACCCACCATGATGTATTTAATCAATCATATACAAAGCTCAAATAGGCCACACCACGGGAAACAGTGTGAATTGAACATCTACCGTTGACGACAGAAGTTTTGGATCAAGCTGATATTTATGTTTTCCCTTCATCCATGTCCTAGACGGGCAGGGTGACAAATAAACGTCACTGTGGGCCCTAGGAAGGTTTCAACAGTGGAAATCATTATTCCCACTATTTCCTGTAGCATGGCCCACTTGAGCTTTCCATATGTTTCAATTTTGGGCTCAACTGCTAAAATGAGATAGAACAGTGAATTTACGGTGGGCCCAACATAGTTTACTCATAGTACAATAAAAGCACACTCAGTAACTCAGTAAGCAATCCGATTTCCGAAGAGTAAAGCCGGACGCGGATTTACTGCGAAAGTCTTTTCCAGGAAGTTCCTCCACTGGGAACCTAGGTGGGACCCACCGTGATGTTTATTAGAGATCCACCATGTCCATACGTTTTTTGAGATCATTTAATGACATAAGGCCAAAAATGAACCGGGTCTAATACTCAAGTGGGCTGCAAAAGTGAGGATTTAACGTTTACAGTTGAAATATTTGCGGGGCCAAAAAAGTTTTGAATTAGGCTAATATTTGTGTTTTCAGTTTATCCAAGTATTAATGACGTTATGAACGGTATGGATAGCATGCAAACATCACTGTCGACCCTAGGAGATTTCAACTGTAGGAATTTCTCTGCTCACCTTTTCCTTTATTACGACCCACTTGAACATTGGATCCTGTTAATTTTTGGCCTTATGTCCTAAAATGATCTCAAAAAACGGATGAACGTGGTAGATCTCTCATAAACATAACGATGGGCCCACCTAGGTTCCCCAGCAGGAACTTCCTGCGACAGGCTTTCGCATGATATCCGCGTCCAGTAAAAGCCCATGCAACGGAGTCCAGGAATGCGAATTGCGTCCTACCCGGACAGTAAACCGTCCGTACAGGGCTATGTGGGGTCTACCGTGATGTAATAGTTTTATCCAAACCGTTCATTACTTTTCTAAGATCATTTTAAAATATAATTCGAAAACTGAGGAAAGTCTAAAGATTAAGTAGACCACAAAGTGGGGATTGAACTTTCACCATTAAAAACTTCTTGGGAGCTGGAGAAGTTTCGTATCAAGCTAATATTTGTGTTTTCATTTAATCCACGTCAACATGACCTTATGCGTTGGAGCTGTGGACTTGCCTCTGCCTTAAAATGATTTGAGAAAAGCAATGAACGGTGTGGATGAAACACTTACATCACGGTGGGCTCCACGTAGCCTTGCCCGGACGGATTACAGTCCGGGCTGGTGTAGGACGCAAAAGTTTCAGCTGGACGCGGATTTGCTGCGAAAGCCTTTCGCTGGAAGTTGCTGCTCTGTGAACTCAGGTGGGGCCCTCGATGTGATGATTTTGAGAAATCATTTCTGTCCATCCGTTTTGTGAGTTCATTTTAGGACATAAGCCCAAAAATGAACCGTACCCAATTCTCAAGTGGACTGAAAATGTGAGAATTGAATTTTGACAGTTGAAATATTCGTGGGCCATGGAAGTTTTAAATCATTATAATATTTGTTATTTCAGTTCATCCCAGTAGAAATGACGTTATTAACGGTATAGATGGCATGTAAACATCACTGTAGAACCCAGGGAGATTTCAACGGTAGGAATTTCCCTGACCACCTTTTCCTTTAGTATGGCCCACTTGAGTCGTGGATCCTGCTCAATTTTGATCTCATAGCCTAATATGAGCTCAAAAAACGGATGGAAAGGGTGGATTCCATATAAACATCACGGTGGGCCCCACCTGAGTTCCCAGCGCAGGAACTTCCTGCGAAAGGCTTTAGCAGGAAATCGCGTCCAGTTCATTGGTTTATAAATCTCAGTTTCCTTTTAAAAACTCCTATTACAACATCAACATCAGCCATTCCCTTTCTTTTTCTCTTTCAAAAGATCCTTCTCCTCACTTCTCTCTAAATCTCTTTCTCCGTCTTGCCATCTGTAAGTTTCTCTTCTTCTTCTTTTCATCTCTCTCTAAACCTCAGGTTGTTTTCTTTCAGTTTTTATTTTCAGGATGAGGCCCAATAATCAGATAACAGATTACAATCTATCATATATCATGATCTTGGCCTTGGCCTGCAGCCTCCTATGTGCCGTCGATACCACCATCTACATTATGGTCGTCCTCATTCTCCTGGTTATCATTTTCTTTAGGATGATACATATACATATACGATATGTTGTAGCCCTATTTCCACCAGGGGTGATGCCACAGAAGCCTGTAATTCC